>JBCEWE010002369.1:14830000-15317500 GCA_039877035.1 Silurus lanzhouensis | reverse complement strand
TAGATAGATAGATAGATAGATAGATAGATAGATAGATTGATAGATAGATAGATTGATGGAGGTAGATGCTGAATGTTCCTGAGGTCATTAGTAGTACACACAATGTTGAAATTTCACTCCTCCACTTCTGAAGGTGTGGCGCCATCTCTGGGACTCGGACATGTAAGTGTGTAAACACGTGCTGATTTGACCATACAGGAGTCCAGGGATGAGCAGTATTTATGATACACGTGTTTCAAATACGTATTTCCAATATAAAGTAGGATTTTGTAATTTTTATTCAAGGGATTTGAGGAAAACGGCTTCATATTTTGTTTGAAAAACTTTTAGTGTTTTGTATTTTTGTAGTTTTAAAAATACTGTAAATGACTTTGTAAGAAATCTACATCACCCTCACATTTATTTATTGTAAATAGGCCATTTATGCACTTCTGGTTAGATGCTAACTGCATTTCTTTGGCTCGGTACATGTACCTTGAAAATATCACAATATCAATAAAGTTAAATCTAATCTAATCTAATCTAATCTAATCTAATCTAATCTAATCTAATCTAATCTAATCTAATCTAACGTACATGATAACATCATAAAAATGCGGCCTCTGATAGTTGTCTACTCAGCATTTTACCCAGAATTGAGATCAGAACAATAAATTAGTCCATATGGAAGAAAGTGGTGAAGGTAATAAATTATGAAAATATTAATGATTAACAATCAAATGATTAATTAGTGAGAAATGAGCTGCTATGAAAACAGGTGCCATCATTGATTGAGTCATTGAGTCGGTGTTGCTGATGTAAAGTCGCCCTTCGTTATTATCTGTTATCTATTATCTATTATCTGTTCTGTATTGTTGAAGATTTATGATCAAACTCTTGATGTCACCCAAAATGAGGATGGGTTTCCCTTTTGAGTCTGGTTCCTCTCAAGGTTTCTTCCTCATAACATCTAGGGGAGTTTTTCCTTGCCACAGTCGCCACAGCTTGCTCATCAGGGACAAATTCACACCATTCACCATCACTGTTGATTTGTGTAAAGCTGCTTTGGGACAATGTCTGTTGTGAAAAGCACTATACAAATAAACTTGACTTGACTTGACTTGACTCGTTACCAAACACCAAGTAAATAAATAAGTGTACAATTATCATTTATTCACAAACTGTTCAACATAAAACTGTTGGTTACTTTAAAATTAACCTTCTTCTGGAAGATCACGGGGAAATGTATCAGAATATTTGATCTGTTACCTGGTTGCGCATTTCAGATTTATTGTGTGTAGCTGCTGTATTTGGTGGTTTATTTTAATACACTTAAAATTACGGTATTTGTAGAAAAAAAAAAACATTTTAATGTATCTTTGTCGAACGCTGCAGGAGTAAGATATGCTCTCTACATTTACAGCTTTTGGCAGACATTTGGCCTTTATCCAGAGCGACTTACAACTGAGCAGTTTAGGGTTAAAGCCCTTACTCAAGGGCTAAGCAGTGGCAGCTTGGTGGTGCTGGGATTTGAACTTGTGACCTCCTGTGATTAAACTTGTGATCCAAAGTCCAATTTCTTAACCACTAAGCTACTCCCACCCCTGTAGTAGCAACTTCACAAGATACTGAAATGCCAAAGTGTGAGAAGAAAATATCAACAGAAATGCAACAATTCATAAAAGAGTGACATCAATTAGAAATAATCTGGACATCCAGAAAGACACGTCAACATCCTTAGTTGAAAACTGAGAGACAGGAGACGACTGAAATAATGAGTAAAAACACAGGTGCTTGTCCATGTCAGCATGAACGTTTGGAATGTTCCTGAAGAGGATTGTTAGAGATTATAAATTGCTCTGTCGCTCATTTTTGTATGGGACTCGTGACAACCTGGATCTTACTTACTACTTACTGGTGTGACTGGAAATAAGCTCCAGGTGGAAAGTACTTGGAGGAAAGTATAATGAGAAGAATCAGAGATAATGAGCCAAGGAGGGAGGACAAAGGTGAGAAGTAAAGACAGGAAAAAAGAATAGGGGATGGTGGGAGGAAGGTAAAGAAAGTTGTGAACTATTATTAAATAAAACAGAATGAACCTGTAGAGCTGAACAGTACATTAGTGAAAATATGGATATGTGTAAACAGTTTTTATTAATCCAATAATTTTTCTATTTTTACTACAAATGGTATATTTGTATGCATTTCATTACTACATACACATTTGCCTAGATTTTTTTACTTTTTTTTTTTTTTACTAACGTACAAAGGAAAAATAGCTAGTTAATGTTACACTAGCACATGCCCATGTTTTCCTAGCATTTTGGGGTTCGGGGGTCCTGTGTAAAGATTTCAAGGTCTCCTTGTGTTTTTTGGGGGTTTCTTCCAGGTACACTGGTTTACTTCCCCAGTCCAAATACATGCACTATAGTCTGAGTGGCATCTGTATTTGGCAGATATGACCCGTGCCCATTTAACCCTATAGAATAGGCATGTGCTTCTCCATAACTGAGGTCGATGCCATTCGCATCTTGATTCATAGCCAATGATATTATACATTAAAGATATAAAAAGGAAGTTCAGACAGACAGCAAATCATCAATTTACTTGCCTTCTGACTTCTAAGGTAACACTTTCACATATAGGTGTTTGTAGTGGAAAAAAAAAAGAAAACAGACATTTTTACTGTTTTGTCTCAAGGAAGATGCAGCTCTACCTCTGCCATGTTAATCTGTATTCTATGTGACTTTCAGGAAACGCTTCGGTCTCTGCAGTATAGTGATTCGTCATATTCACGTAGCAGCAGTGGTGCGGAGAGAACGTGCTCGAGAAACAGTTTAGCGAGAAATCGTTCTAAATTTAAAATATTGGTCACAAATTATTGGTCAGTTTTGAAATAATTAAAGGTATAGTGCATATAATAATAACTATATATTAATGTCATTGTTTTCTGATGCAAATATGCTGAAACAAATGCCAACACCTTTTTTAAATCGATGCATCATATCAGTAACTTTTATCTCAGTGCGCCAGTGCAAATCTGTGAATCTTACCTTCCCATCTTACTGTACATGATCTGTCCTACACATCATTTAACTGAAAAGAAGCTTTTCTTACGTTTCTAATTGCTGAGCACTCAGTAACATCTAGTTTTCAGTGAAGCACAACACTTCTTAATCTCTTGCGGCCTCTGCAGGCTGCTGAAGTCGCAGAACCACAGCGAGATAAAGACCATGACAAAAACAGGTCACTGTTATTAAACAGACTCAGAGGAAAAAAAGACAGCAGTACATGCTTTAAAATCACAGGAAGCATCCAATGGGTATTCTATTGAAACTAATCACCAGTGATGGAAATCAAGAGAACACCACTATGAGGCTGTCAACTTTACCTGAAGCAATTAGGAGGAAAATCAGAGGTATGTTTTTATTTTTTGTTTCAGAAACAGTAAAATGCTACTCAGGTTCATTCATGCTGTGATTTATATATTGTATGTGCAGTCTGAGCCACAGTACACTGAGTGAATGATGATATTGCTGTAAATCTTGAAAGAAAACTCCTTCCTGTTTAGCACAGAATCAGCAAATATACAAAATGTGGTCAATGGCATGATGACTTAATAAAGTTTTCTTTATTTTCATGACTATGAAAATTGTAGATTCACACTGAAGCATCAAAACTATGAATTAACACATGTGGAATTATATGTGGAATTATATACATAAGAAAAAAGTGTGAAACAACTGAAAAATGTCATATTCTAGGTTCTTCAAAGTAGCCACCTTTTGCTTTGATTACTGCTTTGCACACTCTTGGCATTCTCTTGATGAGCTTCAAGAGGTAGTCACCTGAAATGGTCTTCCAACAGTCTTGAAGGAGTTCCCCGAAAGATGCTTGGCACTTGTTGGCCCTTTTGCCTTCACTCTGCGGTTCAGCTCACCCCTAAACCATCTCGATTGGGTTCAGGTCCGGTGACTGTGGAGGCCAGGTCATCTGGCGCAGCACCCCATCACTCTCCTTCTTGGTCAAATAGCCCTTGATGCCTTCAGTGTGACTCTACAATTTTCATAGTCATGAAAATAAAGAAAACTCTTTGAATGAGAAGGTGTGTCCAATGTATACTTTATGTATATAATATAACTGTATGTATATATTTACATATTTAACTGCACTTCTTAATTTGCATAATGACAGTAAAGTTGTATATATCTATCTAAAGTTCTATCTACTAGAAGGTACTTTCAAAGTGACCTCAGTCAGTAAAAAAAGAAGAAACGTTTCTTCTTCCTATTGGATGATTATTAACATGTTGGATTGCGAAACATTACAAATATTTCACAACAGCACCAGATTTAAATGAAGGTTTCCAAAGAAGGGGTTAGAATATTCACTATCTTGCTGTAATGATTTATATCATAGATGTTTTGCATTCCCAGGATGTTCTATTCAGCTCATCATGTACTATACTGTATGTGGTTGGGATGATGATAAAAGCCTACTTGACTTGACCTGACATGATATTCAGTATTTCAAACTTCAATCCAGAGCATCTAGTATTAGAAAATAATGGGCAAAAATGTCTTTGCCGCTGTACCACTGAGAAAATGGCGCCTTGATGATGGCAGATTTAAAACTCTGTTTTCTTTATGAGGTGAACAGGCTCCTAAATGAGCAGTAACAGTTACTGCCTCGAGTCTAATTCACAAGCAGTGCTGGCGTGAAACATAGATAAAACAATAAAGCCGGACAAATTGCGATCAGTGTGGCAAACCAAAGAGCCATAAAAGCTGGAGAAAAACCAATTTGACCCCTTTTAATCTATTCCATGTGTCTGATGGCCTTACAAAATGTGTATCATAGTGCTAGCTGACAGCATCTGGAAAATTTTTATGTCTAGCCAGTGGGTGAGAAAGTGCACGCTGCTCATTTACTGTGTTTTAAATGCTGGTGAATAGATTCTGGAGAAAAAAAAAACGATGCTTTTTTTGTGAAGCTATAATACTGATTCAGGATCACGTCACCACAGGTTTGCTCACTGGAGATAAATACACAAAGGTCACTTGTTTAAATTTTATATCTATAATTCTTACTTTCTGTACAGCTGCTTTGAGAGACGATGTTTATTGTGAAAAATGCTACAGAAAAAAACTTTAATTAAATTGAACTTTAATGATACTAATTCAATGGCAATAAATTATTTTAAATGTATGAATGTATGAATCTATGAATGTATGTGTATACATGTATTTATTTTAGTAAAAAATAAATAACAACAACAACAACAACAACAACAACAAAACAACAACAATAATAATATGACCACTACTACTAGTACTATAATTATTACTAATATATTATTAATATAATTACTGATATACTATTACAACCATTACTACTACTAATAATAATCATAATAACCATAATAATTAGGTTTTTATTATATTATAATATTACAATATGGTTAGAATGTGCTTCCTGTAAATTTTTTAAAATTTTGTTTACATTTATTTATGTGCAACAATTATTTCTGTTTATAATTTCTTCTTATTTCTAATTGTTTTATTCTTTATTTTATTTTGCTATTTAAATGCACAGCCTATTGAGGACTAAGCTTTTTATTTTACCTCATATTATATACATATGTATACACATATTATATACATACAGTATGTATACACATATATAACACTTTATATGACATATCTTAAATTAGTCCAATTTTACTGTCCCCTACATCAATATTATGAGTATTAATATGTGTATATTAATAATACATAATACCAATTTAGTCTATTTCAATACTAAGTTATAGCACTAAAAATATAAAAAATAAAGAAAGGTGTTGACTTATGTATGGCACCGTATCTTACGCAGTACTGTAACTGTAGGCAGGAGAATATAAAGTGCAGATTCCTCAAGCTGATCACAGCTAGCCCCTCGGTTGTGCGTCTTCATGGAAGAGAGTCTCCTCAGACTCGGACTGTGATTAGATATCGATTTACTGAATTAAATCTTGAGTGATGTGCTGCCTCACCAGGTGAGGTAAAAGGTTGAGGAGCTGATTGTCACTCACTATGACGATAGATTGCATTATGGACTGCTGTATTAACTTTATGACCGCTTGGGTTTAATTATAGATATACAATTTAATAAAATATTAGAATTGATATCTTAATCTATAATTGTGCATTTAAATTAAACAGTTTTTATGATGAATACATTTGGGGAAGGACAGAGTTGGAAAAGATAAAGGAACAAAATGGGGTGAAACAATGGTATAAAATTGGTTAAAAACTATAACAAATGGAGCTTTGAAGGAACAATCAACAGAATTGGAAATGTTTTTGAATAATAGCTCTCTTTAGTGCTTGATGCCTGGTGTGTTGCAAGTATTCACCCCCTTGATATGTTTTTCATGTTTGTTTATTGTTACAACTCATGCATGAAATTTGATCAATTTAAGATTTAATTAAGATTATGTGTTAGGAATCTAAACTATATAGACAAATGTATCTCCTCACCTCACCTACACCAGAACCTCACTTTACTAACACCTTTGTGTCTTAATGAGCAAAATCTCACAAGCCCTCCTAACAACTAGTGGAACATCTTCCAAGAAGTTTGAAGGTAATAATAACAGCAAATGGGGACTAAATGATTTGATATGAATCTAATGTCAACTGTTCACAAATCATATATATGTGATAAATCTAAAGTATAATGTGTGTATATTTTGTATATGATGTATCTATTTGGGTAATGCATTGCTATATGTGTTTTTAGAAACACCACAATTTTAGAAATTACACAATTTCAAATATATAGCACATCCAGAGCGACTCACAATTATCGCATTCATGCAACTAAGCAATTGATGGCTCAAGGGCTCAGCAGTGGCAATTTAGTTGTGGGGATTAGAAGCCCATCTTAACCACTGAGCTACCACTTCCCCCACAATTAAAATGTGCTTCCGAAGAAAACCAAAAATACCTGAGCCACAATGTTACTTGTCTAATTGTGGGACTGTCAATCCATTACAGAATCTTTACATATATAGTATGTATAATAATTACACAGTACAACCACTTACTGGCCTCATTACTTAGCCTGTAGACAGCAACGTGTGACATCAAACATATCGAAATGTTCTACCAAAAATAATAAAACCACTAGAAAGCCAAGGTCATTTTTTTTTATACCTTTCCACTGTCCTTTTACAAATTTCTAAATTACAATGCATTAGTCTGCAAAATAGTGTAATTAAAATGATTCAAAAGCATTTCTACCAAAGATATTCTCCTTGATTTCATGTGGGACTGGTTTAAAAAAGGCCCTGGTATGTGTAGATGTGTCATTTCATGTCACATACAAATGCAGTTAACACCAGAATCATTTTTATCTACTATATATTGTGTATAGACATAAAAACACAGCACAAGTCTTCCAGAAACTACTGTTCTGTCAAAATAAAGTGATTAAGTTACAACCAAATATTTCCATTTTTCAAATATATCAGTATATTAATATTATGCTTTAGCTAATAAAGAGATCTGAATTTTTGTCCCCTGTATTTTCCCCTTCAGCTTTTTTTGTCCTGTGATTGATCACGCCTGAAAAATGATTTATGACTGAATTAAGTGTTGCTGAATACAGAATCAAAAGCTATTACTAATTCATACAAACCCATTCATTCCATCAAACCTTATAAAAATACCACTCTCTCATTTCCTCTGCACATGGTTTATGAGACGCTTCAAGTTCTCTAAATATAGTAGCTGAAATTTAGAGCATGCACCTGCATGAAACAGCCAGCTCAAAATAAATTGTTTTTCTGTACTTGTTCTGTCCTATCTCAGGTGTCAAATATTACTAGACTCCTGAACTGGGCATTTTTTATTTTAGCGCCTATAATTGATTCATTCGTTTGTTTGTTTGTTTGTTTACTTTCCTTTTATCAAGCTGGGATGGGTTGCATGGTAAAGCATTACTGCTTAATCTTTTTCTGGTTCAGCTCTGTAAAAACTGTATAAGATAATGAATTAATGGTGAAAATACAGAGCTGAAAAAACCTGCTTGATTCTGAATTCTGGCAAAGTACCCAAATCAAAAATCCCTGATTTTAATGGACTAAAATATATATATATATATATATATATATTTTTTTTTAAACTAGGTTTTTATGTGTTGATCATGTGTGTATACAAGGAGTAAGATTAAGAAATGTAACTGTAAAAACAGACATTTTTAATAACTTGTTTGCTAGATAAAATTTCGTGTGGTCACACTTTGATCAATCTGTTGATTAGATAGTTAGATAGAAAGAAAGAAAGAAAGAAAGATAGATAGATAGATAGATAGATAGATAGATAGATAGATAGATAGATAGATAGATAGATAGATAGATAGATAGATAGATAGATACTTTGCATTTGCATTTCACAGTCCTACCTAAATTAATAAACCCCTAAATACTATCATTATAATGCCACGGCTATAGAAACCATTAATACTAAAGAGAAAAGTAGTATTCAGATCGCTAATTGCTGCATCACAAACAGGTTCTCGTGCAGTGATAATGAATGTCAATACCAGTAAAAAAAGTAATGAATGAATACAAGTAAGAAACCCAAATGAATACAATTCCACGAGGTCTTCTTTCACTGTAGCCACAGCTCCACCACCTGCATCAGAAGCATCGATATAATCCTCATTAAATGCACCAAGCTTTCCAGTGCATTTTGTTAATTTTTTTCTATGCATTAAGGCTTTATGGGGATTTGAATTTGTGTATTTTTGTGCAATCTTTACAGGAATAAAAAGTATAATTAATTATTGAAAAAACTTTTCTCCCGATGTGTAGCTTTTCTTAAAATGTCTGTCATTGTAAAATGAAAAAACAGCTATTAAATCCACATAAATATATTTGAGGTTGTGTGGTTTGCTACACATGAGGTTTGTGAGCTTTGGCTAGTGTGCTCTCTGACCATCCAATCAAAGGATGTGAAAATGCTGACATTATTGAATGCCTGCTAGATAGCCCCAGTGTGGCCACTGCACTGTTGATTCTAAAGGCCTCATTTCAGATTCCTTTGAATATCCTTTGGAAAGAAACCCTAAAATAAACATACATGAGAAGCAGTGCAGCTGAGAAAAAAAAGCTATGAAATGAAAAGAACAGACTATTGGGAATAGTCTTATACATATTAATGGAAGACAAATTCTATTAAACTGTAAGTCAGTGATTCTGATAGTGTGTAGGGAGGCAGAGAAGGCCTTCCTACCACTAGTATAGAAATGTCTAAAATAATCAAATATATGTTGTGCATTTACAATTATATACAGCTGTAATTATACAAAGATAATACAGGATGTACAGGGTGGAGCAGAACTGCGTGATGACTACAGGCAGTAAAGGCGTAAAAGCATCAGTAAGACATCAGTGTAGTAACTAACAGTGCAGTGTACAGTTCAGTAGGGTGGTGGTTGTTGGAAAAAACAAACAATAAATCTGCTGCTTCTGGTGTGAATGTAGAGCACATGACCAATTTTAAGATGAAAATAAATTCATGATTTAAACAATCGATGAAAAGTGTAAAACTGATCTGTGATGAAAAGTGTAAAACTGTGTAAAAGGGACATTTGGCCAAAACAAGTAACTGCACACAAGCTGTAATTATTAACATCAGCACCAGCCAGTAAAGAGTGATCAGTCAAGTCATGTCAAGAGTGAAAATATGACTCATGTTTGACAGATGGAGAGGAGTCTAGAAAGAATGATGTGGATTATATTTATTCTGGCATCAATGAGTAAGAAGCATGAATCTTTAAAACAACACACTTGCTCTGACAAACACACACTTACGGCACAAACCCTGAGTAGCGGTGAGCCGCAAAAGTTAATTTACAGTATACTGCATTTCGATAAAACACATACTGGCACAGGCAAACACAAAAACTGAATCTAACAAAGCAAAGACAGGAAACAGCAAGGACACCATTAGGAATATAAGAAAGGCACTATTGGGAATGTAAATAAACACAGACAGCTATGCGATGATTGTAGATCATAAAAATATAATGAAATTGATCATATTTAAGTCTCTGTTTTTGATTCATTACATGTTCACTTCAGTGCAAATGAAAATACAGTACTATCTTTCACTGAATATTTTAGTGCCACAAATATTAATAGCTTTACTTGGATTTAAACTAAATTTAAATGTATGACCTTTTTGCTTTTATTTCTATTTAAATATAAACCTATCCACCTAAAAACACTGGGACACAGAAGCACAAGAAAACACTGGGAATAGAAAATATATTCAGCATGGTGTGTAAATTTATGCACTGGCAGTTTCCCAACCTAAACTACATTACTCCAGTACAAAATCTTGTGAACATTACTTATCTCTAGATGATCTTAATCTTCCTAGAGATGTATGCTGGACTGCTTTTTTCTTTTTTTTTTTTTTTAACCCTGCTCAAGAAATTATTTTTTTTGTTTATACCTGGCCGCCCTATTGCAAAGTTGCTTCTATTTCCCCAAATATGTGCAAACTAGTAGCTGAATATAAACCACTGCATCTCTGACCACAAATTCCAATGAATGATTTAATACATGAATGGACATAGTACATGCATGTTCTCATGCATGTTCAACTATACATTGTCTTTCTATTCAAAGATATACATTGTCTTCTTGCTCAGGTCCTTTAAACATATTTATTCTCAAACAGATGCTGTGTGAACATGGCCAGCTTCCTTTTAAATAAAGCAATAAATTCCCCCTATTTGTATTTGAGTCAAATCTATATTAGAACATATGATTTTTTTTTTAAATGATGTGTTCACATTTGGTTCCATTACTTCTTCTTTTTTCGGCTGCTCTTTTCCTCCTACCTAGCGGTATCATCCTCAGCATTCTTCTACCGATATACCCTATGTCCCTGATCTGACCGTGACCAAACCTTCACAATTCGAGCCTCTCACCTTGTCTCCAAAACGTCTCACATACTCATTGCTACAAAACTCATTCTAATCCTGTCCATCCTCATCAATCCCAATAGAAATCTCAACATCTTCACCTTTTTATTAATTTACAATTTAGAACTTTATATATATTTCCCTCAAGGAAATTGGGATGGAAGCTTAACGTGCAATTTTCACTTTGTTTGCAACTAGACTTAGACCTTTACCACGGATTGAAGAACACATGCAATAAAATCATATCAAATGTCCCCATTTCACCAAATGAATGATTTTCCCAGGCCAGCACACATAGCACTGTGGTTAAAGCTCTTTTTTTCAGCATGCAAGAGCAGGAGCTCGTCAATAGATTTAGTGTCAGCACACTGTGGGGTAATTGCAAGCTTTTATAAACTCACCTGCTCAGTCTCAGGAGAGATTAACAACTCGAGCAAAGATAGAACCCAGTGCTTGCGTAGACTGTTGCTGGGGTAATGCCTGTGAGACTGATTAGAGATATTTGAGTCTCTTAGATATAGCCATAAAACAAAACTAATTCTAGTGGAGGCTGCTGCAATCACACTGCAGACACATATTTCTGTGATATTCATCAAATGTCATGTATAAATGTAAAATCACAGGCATTACTGGATATTCAGCAAGACTTTTTTTTACTTATCATATGCCATCATTGCGCAATTTCTCATTACTCAATGAATTCCTCATATTTAATCACAGTTCTGTGCCACAGGGAGCTAATTTACCACAGCGTGCCTTCTCCAGGCATTACCTACCCCCTCTCTTATCATCTGACTGGGGATTCACTGTTAAATAGACAGTGAAAAAGGAACAAAAAAGGAACTACAAGGGATGCCCTGTCTTGGAGACCTGCTGTCATAATGACCGCAAGCCTGCTGTGTAACTAAAACCAGCACACCGTGCTCTTTTTAAATGGTCTGGAACATTGCTGGATGTGAAAATCAGGTGAAAAAAAGACAGCCAGGTCAGTGTGCATTTGTGCCACAGGGCTTTAGAGAAACCAGGTGCTGATGTGAGGACAGTGTGACAGCAGTGAAGTGTGCAATAGGAATGACAGACTGGTTCAAGGTGGAGGTTGGACTGCATCAAGGATCAGCTCTGAGCCCTTCCCTGTTTGCAGTGGTGATGGACAGGTTAATGGATGAGGTCAGACATTAGTCTCCATGGACTATGATGTTTGCGGATAATATTGTGATTTGTGGTGAGAGTAGAGAGCAGGTTGAGAAGAGCCTGGAGAGGTGGAGGTATGTGCTGGAGAGAAGGGGAATGAAAGTCAGTAGGAGTAAGACAGAGTACATGTGTGTGAATGAGAGGGTGGGCAGTGGAGTGGTGCGGTTGCAGGGAGAAGAGTTGAAGAAGGTGGAGGAATTCAGGTACCTGGGGACAACAGTGCAAAGTAATGGAGAGTGTGGTAGAGGATGAAGGAGATAACAGTGACCTCAGGTGCACTTAACAAATGGTCGAGAAGATAACATGGAAACATAACACTCTGTCTTCTATTTGAAAATTAAGTGAAAACCCAACTTGTTTTTGAAAAATCTTAAGAAAATAAAATGGAACCATTTTCAAAAAGGAAAAGCTGAAAACATTTAGATAAAGAATTCACACGTCAAAAGCATATCGGGTAAAAGTGGAGTGAAACTGAACCGTCTTCTTCTTCTTCTTTCGGCTGCTCCCATTAGGGGCCGCCCCAGCGGATCATCCGTCTCCATGCCCCCCTGTCCTCTACATCTGCCTCTTTCAAATCAACTACCTGCATGTCTTCTCTCACCACATCCATAAACCTCCTCCTTGGTCTTCCTCTTTTCCTCCTTCCTGGTGGCTCCATCCTCAGCATTCTCCTACCGATATACCCCATGTATATCCTCTGCACATGTCCAAACCATCTCAATCTCACCTCCCTCACCTTGTCACTAAAACATCCTACATGCGCTGTTCCTCTAATAAACTCATTTATGCAGAGTGAAACTGCCTCCATTCCTGGTGTAACACCAGCTTTACACAGAATTTGGACTGTGGAAGAATTCTAGGAGGATGGGAGGATGGTATAAAATTATATTACACAGTAAAAGACTGTACATTTAACATCAACAAAACAAATAAACAAAAAATAATTTCCTTATTACTGCTAGTTTACTTAATTAGATTAAGAGTAATCAGATAGTTAAAAAACAGGTATATTGTTCGTGGATCTCTTATAATATCAGAAGATATAATCTGTACATATGTAAATATGTTCTGTATAATAAAAACTTTTTTCCCATAGTCTGAATGTAAGATTTCACTGGAATCTCATACAGTGATAAGCCCAGCCATTTTGTTTGAATTTGAATTTTTTTCCCAGGAAAAACCTATTTACTGTTAACTCAGAAACCTCAAACAAGCAACTGGATGAGTTAGATAAAAATGACCCTGATAGAAAATATTATTCTTTTATAAATTGAGATGACAAAATTGAAAGCAGTACCAAGACTCTCAAAAAGCTTTATAAAGTATTTGATTAAGCTTAGCTAAAGTATATAGTGTGAGTCATAGACAGATGTGGCGGAGAGAATCTGGTAATTTTCCAAAATAAAACATCGTTCAGAATCAGATAATAAATAAAATGGAAATAATGTAAGTTATTTATTCTTTCTGTGCAGCCCGGTAACAATTGACCCATGGACTGGTGCCGGTCCATGGCCCGGAGGTTGGGGTTCCACTGGTAAATATCACACAAAACATCGAGCTAAGGTTTCAGACCTGAGATCTTTCACACATGATGTGGTGGAGCACTAAAAGAGGTGTAATGACTAAATACTTTTGTCCCTCAATATAAATGACACATAAGCCAGTCGAAAAAATGAAAAATCTAGAAATTTGAACTTTTTTGAAAGTTTTATTAAATGTCTGATATCCCAGCTGTACTTTTTGACTGTGTAGCTCCAAACATTCACATATTTTGTGTGTGTTCTTAAAAAGTTGGACTGAATGAGTGAATTTACTTTCTATTAGATTAAATAAAGAATTCAGGTTCATTAATAGGAAGCAGCCCTTAGATTCATTTAAACAGTTTGCACAGCAGATTGAGTGAAGAGTGAAAAGATCAGCCATATGGAAGCATTTCACAGTTTCTAAAAAAGGTACATTAGACAACCAATTTGTAAAATCACTGACTCATTCAGCATGTGATATAATACAGTATGACACATAGTGCTGATTATTCTTCACTGGGGTTGGCAGGTGTGTATTTAAATCAGCAGGGTGGTATGACCCGATATGGCCTGCGTCACATCTTAGCACAATCACAGAAAATAGCACAAATTGTTTCCTAGGAAGGGCTATTTTATTTCTTTATTTAATTATTTATTTTTTACAGTTTTTCTGATTCTGCACAGCGCAAGAATAATAATCTGTTACAATCTGTTTCCTTTTTTTTCTTGGGTGCTCTCCCTACTCTGCCTTGTTGATTTTCTGCTACCCACATGTTGTTCCTGTATCCAGAAGTGTGAATGAAAACACTCCAAAAGCAAAACAATTTCAGACATTTGAGACAATGCTGCTTTGAGACAATGTCCATTGTGAAAAGTGCTATAGAAATAAAATAAATAATAAATAAACATGAATTTATCTCTAATGTAGTTCTAATGTAATTCTTATTCCTAATAAATCTAGACTTGTACATGTGTGACAAGAAAAAAAAGATAAAACAATCACTAATAGATCAAACAAGCTTTTAGCATACAGCTACCAAGTTTATATATCACTGGACTACAGCTTTTGCATGTCACATGACCAAATGTTGTGTTATTGATCACTGTTTTCACACCTAGTTGGCACACCTGTTTAAATTTGAGTTTCTGTGTGTTTGTCAAGATTTTGTTGATGTCTATTACAACCCCAATTACAAAAACGGTGGTACACTAGATAAACCTTTCACCATTTGATAACATTTGGGGGATCATTAAATGAGAAACACAACAAAGGACACCCAGAACTGTTGAGCAGCTAGAATCCTGAATCAGACACATATGGAACAACATTCCTCTCCCAAAACTTCAGCATCTGGACTCCTCAGTTCCCAGATGTATCTGGACAGAAAAGTCAAGGCTACACAGTGGTAAACATGGCCCTGTGCTAACTTTAGTGACCTAAGATCTGTTGCAGGTATAAAATTCAAAATGACCTTATTTTTCTATTCTTTAAAATAGTATATCCCACAATCCAGTAGTGTCCCACAAACCAAAATAACACACAGTTTAAAAATAAGATAAAAGGAAACTATACAGCCATTAAAATCTATCTTAAAAAACTTTCTAAACATTATTTCATTAGTTTTTCAAAACGCAACGAACATTGACCTTAACAAAAAGCCACAAACTGATATCATCATAACCATTTCAGCAAATGATCTATTAAGTGATATATGAGTAAGTATTTTACTCTGCAGTCTCCTAATGCACAAGCCAGTGGCTCATCACACCTCATGCTGCACTCAGACTTTATTACAGAAAGTGTTTAAATGACAGGGAAAAGAAATACACAGGAGGTATGGAAAACATCTTAATGCAGAAATTTCCATTGCTTTATTAATAGACTGCAGGGGAGAAACTTTTGTTTTCTAAGCGAAATAACAGACGAGAAACCCCACAGGCTTCCACTAACAATAATCTCCTCCAGGTTATGGTTTGCAACAATATCGGTAAAAACCTCAGAAAAACATGCAGCCAGTTAATTATGGAGCTAATCAATATTCCGTGCACACACCGTGACCAAAATAATATAATAAATGCTGTTATATTTACAGATCCGCAATGTGATTTGCTAATCTGTTTAGAGTCAGAGTTACAGTTCATGCCTTAGATTAAGCAGGTCACTCGTTACCATTACATACAGTATCAGAGCCTAATGTGGAACTATTTCAGTTTCTAGTTCAAATTTGATTAAGTTACTTTTAGGGAATTACTAATTATACTTTTTTTTATATTTACATATTAATTTTTATTGACAGTGTGTGGACTGGAGGGTTCTGAGACTGCTCGTGTTAAAACCCCTCATTTGATTATTTATTAATTATATTATATATTGAACATTTTTAATAAATATTTCATTTATTGAGTTTAAATACACAAGAAATTAAGAGTGTGTTAGAGAAGTGAAGAAAAGAGTGCAGGCAGGGTGGAGTGGGTGGAGAAGAGTGATAGCAGGAGTGATTTGTGATAGAAGAGTATCTGCAAGAGTGAAAGGGAAAGTTTATAGGACTGTGGTGAGACCTGAGATGATGTATGTTTTAGAGACAGTGGCATTGAGTAAAAGACTGGCGAGACATGTGGGGATGAAGTCACCAGGCAGAAGGAAAAGAGCAGGCTAAGGTAGATGTTTGTGTATGTGGTGAGGGAAGAGCACAGGTGGTTTGTTTAAAAGAGGAAGATGTAGAGGACAGTGTGGTATGTAGACGAACAATCCGCTGTGGTGAATAAGAATTTATACCACAGTGCTAATGATTACAACATTTATAAGACCTCATGTAGCATATATCTTTATCATTTTATACCTACATTTAATGTAATGGCATGTGTGTGTGTGCCACATTATTCCAGGTTATCACGTCTGAAAAAGCAGAACCAGCTGTTCGATCTAGAGTCTCTCTTTTTTCTAGGCCTCTGTCGTAAAAATGAATTGCTGACACCACAGACTCCTTCTGGAAACATTCAGCAAACATTTAATCATATAAACAATCATGCTTTTGTTGGAAAAATAACATCAAATCATTTATTATTATTATGTAAATGAGCGGTTACTATAGAAACGATAATATTTAAATATTAACGCATGGTTCGAAACTTCTGTTACTTACTGTGCAATCTGATTCAAGAGTCATTTCTAAGTTTTTTTATGACTCTAAATGTATTTAGTAAACCCAAGTGGGTTCTAAAAGGATAAACACAATGTAGGTGGAGGATCAAGTGTGCCGAAGGATCGATGAGCATCGTGAGGCTGTTAGTTGAGGCTGATTTGATCGATCATGTATCAGCAATAGGAAAGAACCACCAGGGGAACATGACAGATGGAATGCGGGAGATCCTTCAATCAGCTTGCATCGATCTAACAGATCTAGGCAGAGTCAACCAATCACAGCTAGACGGGACCTCTTTAGCCACACCACTCACTACACACACACACACACACACACACACACACACACACACACACACACACACACACACACACAATTAATAGAATTATTACTCTGCTATTCTTATCCTTATTATTGTATGTTATATGTCATTCCTCGCTTATCTGAAGCAACTAATACTGATTCTAGCAAAGGAAAAGATCATGTGAGAAAATGCATGAAGAATATATGCAAAGCATGCGATCAGAGGTGTACAGGTATGAGTGGAGGTCTTTAGAACTGAAAAAAGACAGTGATTAGGGAGATTACTGACAGGTTGGGGATAAATATACGAATACGAAATAAGAATTCTTTGACTATCATGGTGTGTGGGACACACACACACACACACACACACACACACACACACACACACACACACACACACACACACAATGGGAGCAGATAAATGAGAATCTCTCATTTGCAGTGGATGTGAGGGGATCACAGTCTTAGGAGCTTCTGAGTTTGTATAAATTATTTTATTCATTTTTATTTTTATAGACCTTTTAACAGTGAACACTGTCTCTATAAGCAGCTTTTCACAGATAATGCGGTAATAAAGAATGAATAAGATGTTTTCTTTATAAGTGTAAGTTTGTCCTGAATGAGTGAGCCTGTGGTGACTGTGTCCCTAAGAAAAACTCCCTGAGGTGGCATAAAAAAGAAACCTTGAGAGGAACCAGTCTCAAGAGGGAACCCATCCTCATCTGAGTGGCACAGACGTATTTGCATGCAGACGTAACCATCGTTATCCAAGGAGTCAAGAAGGCAACTTCCTCACTGTGTCTGATATTTTCTTCTGAATAAATTATGTTTTTTACAGAATCGCTGCAGTGTAGTTTCCTAATTGTAACTCTGTGCTGATGCGCCAAAAGACAAAAAAATTTCTTACTGATAATATGAAAGTAGGACGGACACAAATCCTCTACATTCATTTTTAACAAAACAGCAAAATGTTTTTGCAATTCTATGATTCTTCTCCAAGTGCTATGAATTTATTCTCAAAATATGTAATAACTTTATTCTCGTATATATATATATATATAAACTTTCCTGTTCTGTTGTCTCTTTTTTTTTCCCATTTCATTATTTCTCTTTTTGCCTCTACCAACATGTAGCACTGAGCATTAATAAACATCTGGGCAGGACCTCCCATGATTTGCTCAACTTCTGAACACAATTCCCAATACTGATAAAATTCTATGCAGAGCCAAAATTGCCAAAACAGCCAACACATGGAGTCACATACACATTGGCATGATCATAGACAGCTCTTTATAAATATTCATAGCAAACACAGCAGTAACATAACATGCCTGGAAAATTTACATCTCAGTTCACACCCTGGCTTTGGCACAGTGAAAGCACAGTAGAACACATATGCTGTGGCACTCGGCCTCTGCTGTTTCCAAAACCCAGCAGGACCTACAGAGAAGCAGACGAACCAAACCATTCCATTATTCATCAAAATAACCAGCGATGACTGGTCACTTGTCAATAGTGCAAAATCATATGCAGAATAACACTTGTAGACATTACACACATATATCATATATTTATGTTAAGTATACTCCATTTTACACAAAATTTTAACACACACGTTTGAATTAGTCGTTTACATGTACAGCATTTGGCAGACGCCCTTTTCCAAAATGACTTAGAATTATGTAAATTTATATGACTGAGCAGTTAAGGGTTAAAGGCCTTGCTTAAGGGCCCAGAAGCCCAAGCTACCACCTCCCCGACAAATTCACAAATGGTCCCAAATGCACAGTTATAACAGATGTGTCACATTTAGTTCATCGGAGTTGCACCAGTAGACTTTGTGTTTTTTCGGTTTTAATTGTGTAACAATTGAGTGTAAATTTAGATGTTTAAATGATTAACATGTAATTTACATGAAGTGCAATGTACCTTTGCAAATGCCAATAAACTTGAATAAATAAATAAATAAATAAATAAATAAATAAATAAATAAAAGTTGAATCTGAGTTACTTTCACTCTATTACATTGCTGTTTCATTACAGGACAAAATACCTGAAAACCACTGAAATGAGCTGAACAGAACTTCATCCATTTGACTGTATTGTAGTCGTTGAAAAGAAGGTGTTGGGCCCATGATAATTAATAATAATAATAATAATAATAATAATAATAATAATAATAATAATCAAATATATCAATATAGATAGATATCTGTGTTTAACTCATTAATATAATTCTATTAATAGAATATTGTGCATAATGAGAGTAACATTAGAGTCTTTTCACATAAACTGAGGTGATTAAGCAGAATCAGAGGCAGAATCAGAAAGAGCATTATTGTGTATGTTCAAGTATGTTTGCACTTACAAGGAATTTGTTTTGGTGATAAAAGCTTCCAGTTGCACATTTTTGAAGTAAAACGGAAATGAAAAAACTAATAAATAAAGAAAAATAGAAGTATAAAAGTAAAGCAAAGACTCAGTATAGCCATAATAAATAGCCGTAGTACTTGGATAC
This sequence comes from Silurus lanzhouensis, assembly GCA_039877035.1. Lineage (NCBI taxonomy): Eukaryota > Metazoa > Chordata > Actinopteri > Siluriformes > Siluridae > Silurus > Silurus lanzhouensis. The sequence goes on along the minus strand of JBCEWE010002369.1, from coordinate 15,297,857 downwards.
TTAAGTACATTTAAAGGCAAATACTTTTGTCCTTTTACTTAAGTGAAAGTTTAAAGGGAGCAATTTTACTTTTACTGGAGTAAAATGTTACCTACTGTATCTCTACTTTAATTCATGTACATGCTTTGTGTACTTCATCCACCACTGGGTTTCCACAAACTTTTGTCCATAGAATGTAGATTCATATACATATAATACGTCGTTTATTTTAATTAAATTTAGTTGCATTTGAGTTTGACCTGGTGCATTAAAGTGCGACTTCTATCATTTAAATTACAACTGTATATCCAAGCTGGATCTGGGATTCATTTAAGTTTGTCAAGGAATGAATTCAATCCAACTTCATGTTAGCCGAAGTTTATTTAGCAAAAATCCACCTCATCAAAATCAAGATCCATTTTTTGAAGATTCAATGTTTTCGCTTTTACACTCGTCTCATAGTCAACTCAGACTAATGAGCTTTTCTCTTAAAAATACTAATGCCATAAATGAAATTTGTAAAAGCTGTAGCTGTAGACGCCGAGTCCTGAAGTGGGAACAGCTGTGCAGCCCTGCACTTTATGCAAATATCAAGTGTTGTTAAATAAGGATTAGAAAACACTTACTGCAGCTTGATTACTGAAGCAACTCGTACGATCGGGTAAAGGGTTTCTAATAACTCAACAGGGGGTCACGGGGGGGGGGGGGGGAGGGGGGGGGGGGGAGACGACGACAAATGACAGACTGTGTGCAGGTATGCAGGCCATATTGAAACCAGTTTTCTCACATTATGTGTGATGCCATCTGACAATTACCAGCTCCAGGACAGATTACAGAGTTTGAGTAAAAACAAATAAATATAAAAAATCTGTCTTCAGTGAGCAGGTAAACACGGATCAGAAACCAGCTGGAAATCGATCAACATGTTCATTTCATCATGTGCTCAGATGGTCACGATAGAAGCAGAATAGACATTTAAACTGGCACAAAGAGTCTCTATCTGATAGCAAGAGAAAGAAAGAAATGAAAAATCAGTGGGAGAGAAACAGTGAGATACAGAATCTCTTCACTAAGGATCAGATAGATGGAGAGGAAACAAAGGGAAACCCGACCAAACATGGCATCAACACACACACACACACACACACACACACACACACACACACACACACACACACACACACACACACACACACACACAGAATTACATTTCTTGCTAAATCCTTCCCCATATGCTCATTTAGCACTGACAAACTGCATAAACGTTAAATGTCAACACATTCTGACAGATTTCGATTGTATGACAATGAAAGGAATCGATAGGAGTCGAAAAAGGAAAGTTTTAGTATCCTGATGCTTTTCAGGAAGCTGAAATGCCAAATCCGTTATCAGATCCCAGCACATGTATTGTGTCTTGTGCAAAACATAAAAAAAAGTAAAACAGCAACACTAAAATATGTTGTATTGAAAAAATAGAACAGCAAAATACGATGTTGTGTGTGTGCTGTTTTGTTTGTGTAGCCTCGATGTTGTGTGTAATTGTGCTGTTTTGTTTGTGTAGCCTCGATGTTGTGTGTAATTGTGCTGTTTTGTTTGTGTAGCCTCGATGTTGTGTGTAATTGTGTTGTTTTGTTTGTCTAGCCTCAATGTTGTGTGCAATTGTGCTGTTTTGTTTGTGTAGCCTCGATGTTGTGTGTAATTGTGCTGTTTTGTTTGTGTAGCCTCGATGTTGTGTGTAATTGTGCTGTTTTGTTTGTGTAGCCTCGATGTTGTGTGTAATTGTGCTGTTTTGTTTGTGTAGCCTCGATGTTGTGTGTAATTGTGCTGTTTTGTTTGTGTAGCCTCGATGTTGTGTGTAATTGTGTTGTTTTGTTTGTCTAGCCTCAATGTTGTGTGCAATTGTGCTGTTTTGTTTGTGTAGCCTCGATGTTGTGTGTAATTGTGCTGTTTTGTTTGTGTAGCCTCGATGTTGTGTGTAATTGTGCTGTTTTGTTTGTGTAGCCTCGATGTTGTGTGTAATTGTGCTGTTTTGTTTGTGTAGCCTCGATGTTGTGTGTAATTGTGTTGTTTTGTTTGTGTAGCCTCGATGTTGTGTGCAATTGTGTTGTTTTGTTTGTGTAGCCTCGATGTTGTGTGTAATTGTGTTGTTTTGTTTGTCTAGCCTCGATGTTGTGTGCAATTGTGCTGTTTTGTTTGTGTAGCCTCGATGTTGTGTGTAATTGTGTTGTTTTGTTTGTCTAGCCTCTATGTTGTGTGCAATTGTGTTGTTTTGTTTGTGTAGCCTCGATGTTGTGTGTAATTGTGTTGTTTTGTTTGTCTAGCCTCTATCTTTTGTGCAATTGTGCTGTTTTGTTTGTGTAGCCTCGATGTTGTGTGTAATTGTGTTGTTTTGTTTGTCTAGCCTCTATGTTGTGTGCAATTGTGCTGTTTTGTTTGTGTAGCCTCGATGTTGTGTGTAATTGTGTTGTTTTGTTTGTCTAGCCTCTATGTTGTGTGCAATTGTGCTGTTTTGTTTGTGTAGCATCGATGTTGTGTGCAATTGTGTTGTTTTGTTTGTGTAGCCTCGATGTTGTGTGTAATTGTGCTGTTTTGTTTGTCTAGCCTCGATGTTGTGTGTAATTGTGTTGTTTTGTTTGTGTAGCCTTGATGTTGTGTGCAATTGTGCTGTTTTGTTTGTGTAGCCTCGATGTTGTGTGTAATTGTGCTGTTTTGTTTGTCTAGCCTCGATGTTGTGTGTAATTGTGTTGTTTTGTTTGTGTAGCCTCGATGTTGTGTGCAATTGTGTTGTTTTGTTTGTGTAGCCTCGATAATGTGTGTAATTGTTTGTCTAGCCTCTATCTTTTGTGCAATTGTGCTGTTTTGTTTGTGTAGCCTCGATGTTGTGTGTAATTGTGTTGTTTTGTTTGTGTAGCCTCGATGTTGTGTGCAATTGTGCTGTTTTGTTTGTGTAGCCTCGATGTTGTGTGTAATTGTGCTTTTTTGTTTGTCTAGCCTTGATGTTGTGTGTAATTGTGTTGTTTTGTTTGTGTAGCCTCGATGTTGTGTGCAATTGTGTTGTTTTGTTTGTGTAGCCTCGATGTTGTGTGTAATTGTGCTTTTTTGTTTGTCTAGCCTCGATGTTGTGTGTAATTGTGTTGTTTTGTTTGTCTAGCCTCGATGTTGTGTGTAATTGTGTTGTTTTGTTTGTGTAGCCTCAATGTTGTGTGCAATTGTGTTGTTTTGTTTGTGTAGCCTCGATGTTGTGTGCAATTGTGCTGTTTTGTTTGTGTAGCCTCGATGTTGTGTGTAATTGTTCTGTTTTGTTTTTGTAGCCTCGATGTTGTGTGTAATTGTGTTGTTTTGTTTGTCTAGCCTCGATGTTGTGTGTAATTGTGTTGTTTTGTTTGTCTAGCCTCGATGTTGTGTGTAATTGTGTTGTTTTGTTTGTGTAGCCTCAATGTTGTGTGCAATTGTGTTGTTTTGTTTGTGTAGCCTCGATGTTGTGTGCAATTGTGCTGTTTTGTTTGTGTAGCCTCCATGTTGTGTGTAATTGTGTTGTTTTGTTTGTCTAGCCTCGATGTTGTGTGTAATTGTGTTGTTTTGTTTGTGTAGCCTCAATGTTGTGTGCAATTGTGTTGTTTTGTTTGTGTAGCCTCAATGTTGTGTGCAATTGTGCTGTTTTGTTTGTGTAGCCTCGATGTTGTGTGTAATTGTGCTGTTTTGTTTTTGTAGCCTCGATGTTGTGTGCAATTGTGTTGTTTTGTTTGTGTAGCCTCGATGTTGTGTGTAATTGTGTTGTTTTGTTTTTGTAGCCTCGATGTTGTGTGTAATTGTGTTGTTTTGTTTGTGTAGCCTCGATGTTGTGTGCAATTGTGTTGTTTTGTTTGTGTAGCCTCGATGTTGTGTGTAATTGTGTTGTTTTGTTTTTGTAGCCTCAATGTTGTGTGTAATTGTGTTGTTTTGTTTGTGTAGCCTCGATGTTGTGTGTAATTGTGTTGTTTTGTTTTTGTACCCTCGATGTTGTGTGTAATTGTGTTGTTTTGTTTGTGTAGCCTCGATGTTGTGTGCAATTGTGTTGTTTTGTTTTTGTAGCCTCGATGTTGTGTGTAATTGTGTTGTTTTGTTTGTCTAGCCTCTATCTTTTGTGCAATTGTGCTGTTTTGTTTGTGTAGCCTCGATGTTGTGTGTAATTGTGTTGTTTTGTTTGTGTAGCCTCTATGTTATGTGCAATTGTGTTGTTTTGTTTGTGTAGCCTCTATGTTGTGTGTAATTGTGCTGTTTTGTTTGTGTAGCCTCGATGTTGTGTGTAATTGTGTTGTTTTGTTTGTCTAGCCTCAATGTTGTGTGCAATTGTGCTGTTTTCTTTGTGTAGCCTCTATGTTGTGTGTAATTGTGTTGTTTTGTTTGTGTAGCCTCTATGTTGTGTGTGTGTGCTGTTTTGTTTGTGTAGCCTCGATGTTCTGTGTAATTGTGTTGTTTTGTTTGTGTAGCCTCGATGTTCTGTGTAATTGTGTTGTTTTGTTTGTGTAGCCTCGATGTTCTGTGTAATTGTGCTGTTTTGTTTGTGTAGCCTCGATGTTGTGTGTAATTGTGTTGTTTTGTTTGTGTAGCCTCGATGTTGTGTGCAATTGTGTTGTTTTGTTTGTGTAGCCTCGATGTTGTGTGTAATTGTGTTGTTTTGTTTGTCTAGCCTCTATCTTTTGTGCAATTGTGCTGTTTTGTTTGTGTAGCCTCGATGTTGTGTGTAATTGTGTTGTTTTGTTTGTCTATCCTCGATGTTGTGTGTAATTGTGTTGTTTTGTTTGTGTAGCCTCAATGTTGTGTGCAATTGTGTTGTTTTGTTTGTCTAGCCTCAATGTTGTGTGCAATTGTGCTGTTTTGTTTGTGTAGCCTCGATGTTGTGTGTAATTGTGCTGTTTTGTTTGTGTAGCCTCGATGTTGTGTGCAATTGTGCTGTTTTGTTTGTGTAGCCTCGATGTTGTGTGTAATTGTGCTTTTTTGTTTGTCTAGCCTTGATGTTGTGTGTAATTGTGTTGTTTTGTTTGTGTAGCCTCGATGTTGTGTGCAATTGTGTTGTTTTGTTTGTGTAGCCTCGATGTTGTGTGTAATTGTGTTGTTTTGTTTGTCTAGCCTCGATGTTGTGTGTAATTGTGTTGTTTTGTTTGTCTAGCCTCGATGTTGTGTGTAATTGTGTTGTTTTGTTTGTGTAGCCTCAATGTTGTGTGCAATTGTGTTGTTTTGTTTGTGTAGCCTCGATGTTGTGTGCAATTGTGCTGTTTTGTTTGTGTAGCCTCGATGTTGTGTGTAATTGTTCTGTTTTGTTTTTGTAGCCTCGATGTTGTGTGTAATTGTGTTGTTTTGTTTGTCTAGCCTCGATGTTGTGTGTAATTGTGTTGTTTTGTTTGTCTAGCCTCGATGTTGTGTGTAATTGTGTTGTTTTGTTTGTGTAGCCTCAATGTTGTGTGCAATTGTGTTGTTTTGTTTGTGTAGCCTCGATGTTGTGTGCAATTGTGCTGTTTTGTTTGTGTAGCCTCCATGTTGTGTGTAATTGTGTTGTTTTGTTTGTGTAGCCTCGATGTTGTGTGCAATTGTGTTGTTTTGTTTTTGTAGCCTCGATGTTGTGTGTAATTGTGTTGTTTTGTTTGTCTAGCCTCTATCTTTTGTGCAATTGTGCTGTTTTGTTTGTGTAGCCTCGATGTTGTGTGTAATTGTGTTGTTTTGTTTGTGTAGCCTCTATGTTATGTGCAATTGTGTTGTTTTGTTTGTGTAGCCTCTATGTTGTGTGTAATTGTGCTGTTTTGTTTGTGTAGCCTCGATGTTGTGTGTAATTGTGTTGTTTTGTTTGTCTAGCCTCAATGTTGTGTGCAATTGTGCTGTTTTCTTTGTGTAGCCTCTATGTTGTGTGTAATTGTGTTGTTTTGTTTGTGTAGCCTCTATGTTGTGTGTGTGTGCTGTTTTGTTTGTGTAGCCTCGATGTTCTGTGTAATTGTGTTGTTTTGTTTGTGTAGCCTCGATGTTCTGTGTAATTGTGTTGTTTTGTTTGTGTAGCCTCGATGTTCTGTGTAATTGTGCTGTTTTGTTTGTGTAGCCTCGATGTTGTGTGTAATTGTGTTGTTTTGTTTGTGTAGCCTCGATGTTGTGTGCAATTGTGTTGTTTTGTTTGTGTAGCCTCGATGTTGTGTGTAATTGTGTTGTTTTGTTTGTCTAGCCTCTATCTTTTGTGCAATTGTGCTGTTTTGTTTGTGTAGCCTCGATGTTGTGTGTAATTGTGTTGTTTTGTTTGTCTATCCTCGATGTTGTGTGTAATTGTGTTGTTTTGTTTGTGTAGCCTCAATGTTGTGTGCAATTGTGTTGTTTTGTTTGTGTAGCCTCGATGTTGTGTGCAATTGTGCTGTTTTGTTTGTGTAGCCTCGATGTTGTGTGTAATTGTGCTGTTTTGTTTTTGTAGCCTCGATGTTGTGTGCAATTGTGTTGTTTTGTTTGTGTAGCCTCGATGTTGTGTGTAATTGTGTTGTTTTGTTTTTGTAGCCTCGATGTTGTGTGTAATTGTGTTGTTTTGTTTGTGTAGCCTCGATGTTGTGTGCAATTGTGTTGTTTTGTTTGTGTAGCCTCGATGTTGTGTGCAATTGTGTTGTTTTGTTTTTGTAGCCTCGATGTTGTGTGTAATTGTGTTGTTTTGTTTGTCTAGCCTCTATCTTTTGTGCAATTGTGCTGTTTTGTTTGTGTAGCCTCGATGTTGTGTGTAATTGTGTTGTTTTGTTTGTGTAGCCTCTATGTTGTGTGCAATTGTGTTGTTTTGTTTGTGTAGCCTCGATGTTGTGTGTAATTGTGCTGTTTTGTTTGTGTAGCCTCGATGTTGTGTGTAATTGTGTTGTTTTGTTTGTTTAGCCTCAATGTTGTGTGCAATTGTGCTGTTTTGTTTGTGTAGTCTCTATGTTGTGTGTAATTGTGTTGTTTTGTTTGTGTAGCCTCTATGTTGTGTGTGTGTGCTGTTTTGTTTGTGTAGCCTCGATGTTCTGTGTAATTGTGTTGTTTTGTTTGTGTAGACTCGATGTTCTGTGTAATTGTGTTGTTTTGTTTGTGTAGCCTCGATGTTCTGTGTAATTGTGCTGTTTTGTTTGTGTAGCCTCGATGTTGTGTGTACTTGTGTTGTTTTGTTTGTGTAGCCTCGATGTTGTGTGTAATTGTGTTGTTTTGTTTGTCTAGCCTCAATGTTGTGTGCAATTGTGCTGTTTTGTTTGTGTAGCCTCGATGTTGTGTGTAATTGTGCTGTTTTGTTTGTGTAGCCTCGATGTTGTGTGCAATTGTGCTGTTTTGTTTGTGTAGCCTCGATGTTGTGTGTAATTGTGCTGTTTTTTTGTCTAGCCTCAATGTTGTGTGCAATTGTGCTGTTTTGTTTGTGTAGCCTCGATGTTGTGTGCAATTGTGCTGTTTTGTTTGTGTAGCCTCGATGTTGTGTGTAATTGTGCTGTTTTGTTTGTGTAGCCTCGATGTTGTGTGCAATTGTGCTGTTTTGTTTGTGTAGCCTCGATGTTGTGTGTAATTGTGCTGTTTTGTTTGTCTAGCCTCGATGTTGTGTGTAATTGTGTTGTTTTGTTTGTGTAGCCTCGATGTTGTGTGTAATTGTGTTGTTTTGTTTGTGTAGCCTCGATGTTGTGTGTAATTGTGTTGTTTTGTTTGTGTAGCCTCGATGTTGTGTGTAATTGTGTTGTTTTGTTTGTCTAGCCTCAATGTTGTGTGCAATTGTGCTGTTTTGTTTGTGTAGCCTCGATGTTGTGTGTAATTGTGCTGTTTTGTTTGTGTAGCCTCGATGTTGTGTGCAATTGTGCTGTTTTGTTTGTGTAGCCTCGATGTTTTGTGTAATTGTGCTGTTTTTTTTGTCTAGCCTCAATGTTGTGTGCAATTGTGCTGTTTTGTTTGTGTAGCCTCGATGTTGTGTGCAATTGTGCTGTTTTGTTTGTGTAGCCTCGATGTTGTGTGTAATTGTGCTGTTTTGTTTGTGTAGCCTCGATGTTGTGTGTACTTGTGCTGTTTTGTTTGTGTAGCCTCGATGTTGTGTGTAATTGTGCTGTTTTGTTTGTCTAGCCTCGATGTTGTGTGTAATTGTGTTGTTTTGTTTGTGTAGCCTCGATGTTGTGTGCAATTGTGTTGTTTTGTTTGTGTAGCCTCGATGTTGTGTGTAATTGTGTTGTTTTGTTTGTCTAGCCTCTATCTTTTGTGCAATTGTGCTGTTTTGTTTGTGTAGCCTCGATGTTGTGTGTAATTGTGTTGTTTTGTTTGTGTAGCCTCGATGTTGTGTGTAATTGTGTTGTTTTGTTTGTGTAGCCTCGATGTTCTGTGTAATTGTGCTGTTTTGTTTGTGTAGCCTCGATGTTGTGTGTAATTGTGTTGTTTTGTTTGTGTAGCCTTGATGTTGTGTGCAATTGTGTTGTTTTGTTTGTGTAGCCTTGATGTTGTGTGCAATTGTGTTGTTTTGTTTGTGTAGCCTCTTTGTTGTGTGTATAGTGTTGCTGTTGTGTGTAATTGTGCTGCCATGTAATCTTTTATTTGTACATGTTGTCTTTTATTAATAAATTTGGACTCCACCTGGTAAAGGACAGCATTCTGTAACCAGCCAGACCTAAAGAAACTAAAGAAACACCTGATGCCGATGCTCCTTCATCCTCTGACTTCATGTGCTGTAGAAAGGAACGGGTCACAGAAAGCACAAGTCCCTTCTTATCAAGCGTTTGGTAAACCTGTGCTTTTTCTAAATAACGTTTATGACAGACACCTAAAATAGCAACAGTGGGCAGAATTTGAAAAAAAAAGATGTCTTCACCTTCCACTCAGGTTTTTTTTCGTCTAACGTACCATGTCAGGATTTTCTCGCTGCAGGGTTTTAAAATAGACGTCTCTGAGCATGTGCTATTTTTAATATTCGTGTTTAAAAATAGCTTGTACAGGTATCGGGGGATATGGGTATTGTTTCAAATCGAATGATTCAGGATGGTTACAGTGAAAATTACATACACTCTAAGAACAAAAGTATTGGGACGCCTGAAACTTCAAGTCATATGTGGTTTCTTTCCCAAATTGTTACCACAAAACTGGAGGCACACAGCATGACAGCTCCATGAAGATATGCTTTACATGGGTTGACGTGGAAGATCTTGAGTAGCCTGCTACAGAGCCGTAACCTCAACCCTTTATAGGAATGTGAACACTGACTGCACCTTCTCACCTCACCCACATCAGTACCTGACTTTACTAACACCATCATGGTTGAATGAGCACAAATCTCCACAAGCACACACCAAAATCTAGTGGAACATCTTCATAGAAGAGTAGAAGTTATTATAACAGTAAAAATAAGACTAAATGTCGAATGGGATGTTCAGAGGTCCACTTCACTATTTATTGGCTTGAAATGATTCCTCAGACCAGTTCCATAATGTGTGTATTAGTGATGGGTCTTTCATGAACGATTCGTTAATTTTGATATGACGGAAAATCCGTAGGTTATTTACAGGAAACAGAATTGAGTAGTTTACCTCGTTCGTTCTTTTATCACTTGACTCTCATATACGCTATGCAGTTATTTATACATATATAAATTATTGAAACTATAGTCATAAATGTAGACGTGTTGGGGGTCTGTTTATTGAAAATGTAACATTTAATTCTATTTATGATCAAAGGAATGAAATTTATGAAATTAATTTATTAATTAAAATAAAAAAAATCTTGCTTTGATATTATTGAATGCTGAGCAGAAAAAAACACACAACATGGAAAATCTGATCCCAACAGTAGCAAAATTCACACTTACGTAAACAGCACTAATGGCTAGACCACTAAGGGCAGTGCCTCTGGGATTATTTCTCAAACAGCTCTGTGTGTCCCTAATGAGAAGACACAGAGGGTCAGAATAAAAATGCGATAACGTCTTTGAACAAAGTCAAATTAAGCATGCTGGCGTTCGCTTGTTCGCTTCCAGTTGTGAGCAGTTTCGCTGAATCGGTCTGCATTCTTTCCATGATTAAAACGGGAACAAAAAGTCACATGCATGAACACGACACCACTTTCTTTTGGATTTAAACACTACCTAACGAAGGCATGTGTGTAAGAAATTCCAAAGATATGTTGTATAGTGAATAGCAACTATATCTGATGTCTGATCATCTGAACCTAGACTTTCTCAACATAGCTGAAAGGGTGTTAGATGTGGGAATTGGAGATTTGAGGCGGTCAGGAGCTGGATCTCTATAGATTTATCTAACTGTGGCAAGTAACAGGTCAATGCACATTCAAGGAAAATTCAAGGTTAAATAGTGAATAGTCTGAATAGTAACACCACTTTTTTTTCTATGTGATTTAAGACAAAGCTAGAAATGTGTAATTATTTCTTTGTCATAGACATCTAACCATCATTATTTCACATAGTTATATATTCAGTTACTTTTTTTGGCAGATTAGCCAAGGAGGCAAATTTGACTAGCTACTTACACTGACTAGCAACAACAAGCTCTGCTTCTTTCTTTGGAGCTTAATTTTTTTTCTAAATGTAAATATACAGATTTATACTGAGGTAAAACTGTACAGTATATGAAAGGTTAAGATTATAGAATTATCAACCATCAGACAGCAAATATAAGCTAAAAATGAAGATGTCAGATCTGCATACACAATGTGATCAGGCAAAGTAAACATTAATGCTAATCACATGGATTTCAGAAAATCTCAATATACGTAGAATGGTGATAAATTCATTAGCAATACCATTGGGCAATGGTTACATGATGCAATAAAAATGGTAACATGATGCAATAACAGATGGCCATTGCTTAGGTAAGTCTATTAATACACACTAAGGAAAACAAATGAGTGCATACATTCCCAGTATAGGGATGACTGGGAAGTTCTTCTTCACTTCCTCCCTGAAGTTTTTTATGTATCACATTGTGTCTGCAACCACAAAAAAGTAATTCGTAAACATTTTGGCTAGCTGAAGAGCTTGGTCCTTATGATGCCAGCATGAATGTTGTATTGGTCTGAATAGCATCTCTGAATATGTTTAGCTGTGAAGTGTGTGTAGAAAGCAGGGGAGTTGTGTATGAGTTGTAGCATGCTTTTCTGCACCTGTTTTTTCTTAGACTTGTTCAACAAACAATGCCTAGCCAACTGCTTGTTCTGCAGATTTAGATATGGAACCTAGTAAACTAGTTAATTAACATTAATCTTGTTATAGGAGATATACATTGAACAAGCATAACATTATGACCACCAGACTATTATTGTGTTGGTCCCCCTTTTGCTGCCAAAACAGGCGTGACCCATCAAGCATTAACAGAATGACATTCTTCAGCAGTTTGAGCTACAGGAGCTCGTCTGTTGGATCGGACAACACGGACCAGCCTTTGCTCCCCACATGCATTGATGAGCCTCGGCCGCCCACAACCTCATCGCCGGTTCACCACTGTTCCTTCCTTGGAGCACTTTTGATAGATTCTGACCACTGCAGACCAGGAACATCTCACAAGAGCTGCAATTTTGGAGATGCTCTGACCCAGATGTCACAATTTGGCCCTCTTCAAATCCTTACGCTCGCCCATTTTTCCTGCTTTTAACACATCAACTTTGAGGTCAAAATGACTTGCTGCCTAATAAATCCCACTAACTAGCAGGTGCCATGATGAAGAGATAATCAGCGTTATTTATTTCACCGCTCATGATGTTACAATAATGATTACATATAGATTCAAAAACACACTATTTAATATTTTATGCCTGTTGGTGTCTCTCAGAGTTTCAAAATGATTTGGAATCAATATTATAACAATATATATGGCAAAAGCATACAAAAAGTGCAACTTTAGTGCAAAATTAGTGATCATACTGTAGCTTTGCACTTCCTTGCACTTCATTTTAAATAAATCCAACATTCACTTGATAATGTCTCTACAATTTGAACATAATTGCATCAGACACATACATACAGCTCAATATGTTCGATAGAAAGGTGCATCAACATATCAAAACATCTTTCCATCACATCTTCAAATAAGAGAAGGATATACACATCTTCCACTACAATTTCAACACAGAAGTTTATTTATTTCCATAGATGGAGAAGCAGAATCTATTAGGTGCACCCGGGAGTCAGGCTAACATAAACATGGCAACAAGGGAATATTCCGGAAAAAAAATTACTCCTGTTTATTTGCGTCAGGCAAACAGATGGAAAATGTTGACTACCGTTTCTGAAGACCGATGCAGAGTTATGAATCAGGTTATTAAAGATTAAACAATTCAATAACATTCCTCACTGGAATCTTAAGAGCCATTTATTAGCACTCTATTGGCTATTTAATTTTTTTATTTTATTTCTGCTGAAGCAATCTAGTTAATATTCCTCGAATGAGTCTACTTTTGATGTCTTCTAATGGCATGAACATTTGTTCTGAATCAAAAAAGAGATGTTTTATGTGGCATGTGTACTAGTGAGTCTGCATTAATGAGAGATTATACTTCCTGTTCTTTTAGGAACTCAGACAGAGAAGAAAAAAATAAAGCAGAAAGATGTAGATGTACAGAGATGGTGAGAAAAACAAGCAATACGTGAGAAAAAAGACTTTCGGTGGTGTTAGACGGAATCAGTCGACCTGGGATTCAGCTTAATATCAAGTGATGTAATCGTTACTATCACAGTTTTTATCCAATTTTAGCTACTCATAAGTACGTGTAGTTGAGTTGAGTCAAATCCATTTTCTCATATGTTATAGCAGCTACAAACAATTGTTCCCTCAGAATTTCTTTTTTATTTTCAAAATACAAAAATCAACTATACACTATTTTATTTATAATCAAAGCTTTTAGTATCAACGTTAGACTTAGGGTTATCTATAAAGCTAGTGGGCTTGAAAACTCTGGTAAAATTAGCATTTAGCAAATATACATTCCAATTCGAACAGCTTCGATGCCATCCTTCTGCAATTTAGCTTGTCATCAAATTTCCCGTCCAATCAGATTAACTCTGTAATATAAAACGCCCCGCCCCAACATTATAACCTTCACCTTGATGAAGTTGCCGCTCTTGAGCGTCAGTAAGCATGGATTGTAAACGCTATTGGCTATTTAAAAAGAGGGCGGGGCCACACAATATGTCCAACTATATTCGGATAGGTGCAAAATTCCATCAAATAACACTGCATGTTTCATGGCAGTTCACAAGGGCTTTACCACAAGGGTTTTACGAAGCACTGACGCTGAAGACTTCCAGAAAATCCTCTATAATCATCCCTTATTAATAAAACACTTGAACAAATCAGTAAACATACATCACTGTTTAAGTGTTGAGCCTATTTCATGTCAGCCATAATTTCTTGAAATGAGAATCTAATAATTGGGTGTATTAATATTAATCTGATTTGCTTTTTAAACTGGAATTACTGTAGTGCCACTGTTCATTAAGAATTTAACAGCGCCCTGGTGATTTATTGCGCCAGCTGTCAAAATAAATTCTCTACTTTTTATGTTTGCATTGCATAATATCATGCAGTCCTGTGAAAGATAGGTTTCATATCCTCGATCTCAAAAACATCCGGGAGATTTATGACCTTTCAACAGAGCACCTGACATGCTGTACATCACACCTTCTGATGAATAACATTCAATAGCACCTGTGTCTTCATTTATTGCATTAATCTCAAGGTGTTATTGCTAAAAAACAAACAAATCCAGAGACCTCATTCGTAACCGAGTCTCCAGTACACACCGGGTTGCTGGTTGCTACAGTACATCCAGCATTGCAGCGTGGGTAAAAAAGGAGACACGAGCAGATCAGCAGAGCCGTGAAGCACCGGGTGAGCACCCGTACCCCATTATCTTAATATCACCTACAGCTGGATAAACACACAGCATGGAATTGATCTCTTGATCTCCGACAACAATGTTTATCCTGTGATGGATCATTAAACTTTCTGCTCTCTGATGATGCTGTCCTGAATGTTATCTCTCTCTCTCTCTCTCTCTCTCTCTCTCTCTCTCTCTCTCTCTCTCTCTCTCTCTCTCTCTCTCTCTCTTTTTCTTTCCCTTTCCCTCTCTCTATAACATACACAGACACACAGTCAAACACACACTTTCAAAAACAAGCACACAATCATGCAGGAACAACAAAAAGAAACCAGCTTTCAAGCTCTCTCTCACACACACACACACACACACACACACACACACACACACACACACACACACACACACACACACACACACACACTACAAAGATGTGTCAAAAGATGAAATGTGCAGAGATGCTGTTACCTTGAGTGCTAGGTTCTGTCAGAGAGGAACACACTACACTGAAGCATCACTTTTCCAATCCATTAACTCTTCCCTTCTTTCTTCTTCCACCTCTTCCTTCTTCTCTTCTTTCTCCAGTTCTGTCCTTCCTCTTCTTCTTTTTCCTTCTGTCTTCTCTCTCTCTTTTCCTCTCTCTCTTTCTCCACAGAGGGATTCCTTGCCTATAACATCAGATGTCCTCAGCTGAGGATGGAGCAGTCCACTTTTCTCCTCCCCGTGCTCCTTTCCTCACCGTATGCTTTCACTTCGAGCCTTACTCTAGCAACAACCTCAAACACACACACACGCACACGCACACGCACACACACACACACACACACACACACACACACACACACACACAGAAACACAAACACACTCCCACACACTTTCCCTCTCCCCATGTGCTTACTCTCCTCCTCCTCCCTCCTTCACGCATCAGAGAGAAAGACTGTCTGCCTTTTTTTTTTCATCTATGCAGTGTACATAATTTTCATGTGTTTGTGATTCTGGTACCATTTAACCCATGTTACTTTTGGAATTCTATTTAATTTTTTATTATCCTAACATTTCTATCAATATCTTACATTCATGTTTTTTTGTTGTTGTTTTTGTTTTTTACCCAGTCATCTAGCCATCACAATTTGTCAAACTCGCTCAAAACTCAGTATAATTCTATATTTTCTCTTGAAATGTTTTAATTGTATGGCCCGGGCCGGCCATTAAAATCAATTCAGGTTGCACAAAAATGCACACTTGTCCTAAATATAAAGAGAAAAGTACCCATTCATAAAATATATATTTTCTTAACTATGCAATTATTAAGGAAAGAAATTTCCGCCCACCACAAATGACTAACATTAGTTCTTTTTTTTTCAGTTTAGGCTTTGAGACATCTGTATTAAGAGACAATTTGGTTTTTTTTTGCATCCTTGTTTTTCATTTTGACCTGTTCCTCTTACTAATTGTCTTTAATTCCCCAAGGTTACTAGGATCCTTCTACTGAACAAGCATTTTTTAATAAAGGGTTCAAGTCAGGGGATGCCATTTCAAGTCTTCATGAGTTTTTTTGGAATGTGTGTTTGGGGTAATTGTTTTGTGTGTTTGGGGTTATTGTTTTGTAGATTCAGATTGAATTGTATTGTTCAAAAAGAGTTGTGTTTTAAATCTCTGCATCTCTGTGCATTTTAGAATAGAAGCTTTGTAGGAAAGAAAATGATGGCAATGCAGGTTATTATGCAATATTTTCTCTATTTTGTTCCTGCTGCTTTCAGGTTATCCTGCAACTCTTTTCTAGTGACTCTTAGCATCTTTATTGTTATTCTTGCATGGCAGACATGTCTGGGAATGATGAGTTTGCATTCCACCTGCAAATTATTTAACCAGTATTAACAGGGACCTTTAGAAGCTTTGCTATGTCTTATCTTATATCTCATCTTATCGGAAATTGAACACAGGTTGGTATAAAGAACATTTATCTACACTCTGAATGCATGGTGGTGAGATTTTAACACACATCATGCATGTCAATGTTTCAGAAATAAAATACAACATGATTGACTAATGTTTAAAGGCTGGAGGCTTCTTGATTGGATGGATGTTTGCAGTCAACATCATTTGTTTTCAATCGGAGCCTGTGGTGCTACAAAGAGCAAATGGGTTTTCTGACTGATATGTCATACAATTGTGCAAACCCAATATGGTAAACACACAACATTGATACACAAACAATGGGCTGCAAACCATTTAATCCATTCTGTCGGGGTTTTTTTGTCTCACTTTACTGGGGATTTTTTTGCACCAAATCCCAGTTGACTGTTAAAACCAATGTTTTTTCCCCCTGTGTCCCTGTGGTTCATTTAACATAAATCACAACAAAGGAATCAACATTACAGGAGAGTGTAAACTGAATCTGACCATAATGCAGTATCTTAAAAGTTCAACTGTTTATTAGTGCTGACTAGCTGATAAATGTTATATTTGCATTGAGTTTATCATATTTAACATAACATTTTACATATTTTGAATTAAGTACCATTCAAACAGTGCAAAACTATTCTATGCTAGGTACATCTAATTTAGCTAGCTAACATGCTATTAATGCTATTAATAAATGTAACTAATGCCATAGCAAGCAGTTTAGAGCTGATTTACTCACATCCAGCTAGATATATCATTTAATTAGTTACATAAACTGCTGTGTTTCATCGTATCAATATCAACAGTCAAAGTAAAATAAAATCAACAAGTCCTGTGCCTGTACTAGCCATGATATTCTGTTGGTTTGCTTTTCCTCATGATTCTTCTTGTGTGAAAGCCTTGCTTTCTTTTTTTTTCACTCACATCAAAAGCAATCCACTTTAAGTGTACGTTTTAAAAGCAAAAAATGACGTAGATGCCAAAGAAGTCAACATTTTATTGATGTATTTATTGATCTTTGAAAGACAGGGATTATCCCCGCTAGCATGGTTGCGGTTGCCGTTAAGCCAGTTTTGTTCCTGGGGCGCTGTATAATAGTTGAACCGGCTCGTTGACTTAAAGGAATGAATGTTATTTTACTCTACTTATCTATTTTGCATCAGCATTCTTGGGGATTTGACCTTTATTTATGGCTAGAAATTAGATCTTTCTACAGAGAAGGATATTTCTAGGAATGTGGCTCCCAGGAATAAGATGCATGAAAGCAAAGTGTGCTTTCATGGTTTATTATAAGATGCTGATAAAAAATTTTTTATAATAATAATAAAAACAGAGCACTAAGAGGATATCTATGAAGTGACAATTTAATAGAGATTGTTACCACAAAATAATAATAATAATAATAATAATAATAATAATAATAATAATAATAAAAATAATAATAATTATTATTATTAATATTATAATAATTATAACACAAAGACTTTATCAAAAAATAGGTTTCTTTACAGTCAGTGTTTTACAGTACAGTACATTCCTGCAGCCTTCACATCTCAGATAATAAATTATGCATGTACACACACACACACACACACACACACACACACACACACACACACACACACACACACACACACACATACACACAGTGTGGTGGAGAAAAACAGCGACTCATAAGAGACATGAATTATTTTTTTTGTGGACTGGAAGGATGAGGGTGAGAAAAAATAGAAGTAAAATTCTAAAGTAATTTAAAGAACAACAAAGAGAAAAGTACAATATCTCAATACCTATGATGAAGTTCTGGCAAAATGTTTGACTTTTACAGTTTTTTGGTTTGTAAGAAAAGATATTGTAGCTTATATTATCCTCTATACCTGTTGAATTCACCATGATTCCTCGGAGTGTGTTAATTACATTTTTATTTAAATAGCAGGTAAAAGTTCACATTTGGGTGACACCAGATGTTCAATTCATTATAGTTTCATCATTGTTGAGGTTAAACATTATAAGGTTCCCTGATGGAGACGTGTGCAAATCTGTTCATTACGATTGTAGTGCAAATCCACTGTAGCACTATTCATAAAAATTGTGATCCAAAGTCATCTTCATGGTTTCTAAGTATTTACCATTCATGACAATCTAAAGCAGATTAGTTTCCACAGTAGGAGAGGTTTCACCACAGCTTATTAAATTTCTCCTGAATTAACCCCAGTACACACTCTTAGGCAGCTCTAATGTTACACCAGCAGCATAATATTCGATAATTATACTGTTTTATGATAATATTGGCCTTAAAATATTTATGCCTCTATTGATTACCTAGAGTTATTTTAAGTTTCGTCGCTATGGAAACTAAACAAGTGGAAATTTGGTTTCCATGGACTCAACTGGTAATCAGCTCATAACATGACACGCACTCCAGGGTTTAGAGCCTGTACAGTGAAACTTGAAACCAAAGTCATCTAACAGGAAGATTTAAGGAATCATAGTTGGTATCTTGACCAGAACTGTAATGCAGAAGATCTGGAGGGCTGAGATTTGATACTATAACTTGTGTTGTGAGCTGTCAGTATTTTTTAGTAGAATTTCAGTCTCAGTATTCTAATGACGTGCATTTATATGGAACCGTATCAATCCTTCACACCCACTGTTTACAACCTTGAAGAATGAAAATACACATTTAGATTATGATTGAACAGCGATTACATTTCATGTGGCACAACAACTCACTAATGCAAGTGAAATGCGATGCGGTGAGAAACTACGTTCACTCTTGATACAAAGTCGGTTTAATCCTTCAAAAAGCAATCTCCTGCTGATTGTTTTTCGCTGATCGTAAAGCGACGCAAGATCGACGGAAGAACTGAAGAAATGAAGGTTTTTTACGGCGTCTCCTCATGTCAAAATTAAAATTAAATGTGGTTTATTCCATTTTATATTTTGATTGCTTTTCTGTCAGCAGACTGTGGCAATACCATATGTCAATTTGGATTGTATTTCAAGACAATAGGATTGAACTATTTTTCTTGAGATTTGGTGTGTTTTCATTGCCTGTAGAGCTCAGTAATATTGTGTGTGCCACTGTTCTTTTGAAGATGCTCCAATTAAAAAACCAAAAGGTTTTTGAGAAAGAAATAAAAAAAAAAAACGTGGTATGTCTCATAAAATGCCGTCACTAGAATTTTAAACAACAGTTCAAATTAACATTAATGTCACTATAAAAACCCATATATATGTATTTTTTTTAAAGTTTTATATGTCGTATAAATGGTTTTCACATTTTTAGCATGGTAAAATTATTAACATTAATAATCATTCGAGAGCAATATTAAGTGACTTTTAGTACATTTCAGTCTGAGAAACTTCAGATAATAACAATTTTCAATGCACCCTGTTTTTCACAGTGGGTTGTTGGATTTTTCTATGGAGCATATATTCCATTTCACTGGATGGATTTGCAGAGGTGTAGAGTACCTGGAAATTATACTTGATTAAAAGTATAAATACTTTCCTGCAAATCTACTCCTTTCTAAGTTGAAAGTCACCAATTCCAATATGACCTAAACAATCTTTAAAAATGGGATCTTCACTTAACAAATAAAACAACAGGATCATGTCACAAAGTAGAAGAACGATTAGTATTCAATGGACAAATCAAATTAAAGTAAATAATTATGCTTTTTGTGCTTAAAAGTCGCTCGCAGGCAGCATATGCTAGAATTATAGTAGTGTTGAGCTTTAATGACATCGTCAACAAAGGTGCAAAATGTAATTGGTAACTGTGATTGTCAATTAAAATTCCTATAATGGAGTAAAAAGTACATATATTAAACAATGAATGTAATTGAGTAGAGAGCAAAAAATGATTACATCGTTGATACTCGGTAAAACTGGAGAGGATCGAAAAAACAAAACCTACAATTAGAAAGTACATTTACTGAAATACTTTACATCACTGTGGATTTGAGACAGACCTAAAAATTACCTGTGCCCTGACTTCCCAACTGAGATGCACTTATAGACTAAAATTCTCTCAATTTAAAACATTGTGTACACAATCATGACCAAAATATTCTAATAGCAAAAATTACTGATATTCAAAACACCAACAAAACTAAACATCATTTAGAAAAAGAATGGGGAGACATTTTACTGCACCTTATTTAGACTGGCATGAAGCTCTTTAAAAAAATCTAACCTGTTCATTACACTGTAATTTATTCTATTTACTGCTAACCAATTTCTTTGTCTTTTTATATCTCAGGATAATCACTAGGTATTAAAGGACACATTGAGTCATTTCCTACTTTCTCTATGACTTTAGTAAGTCTACGTAATTAGAACACCACTAATTATGATCTGTTTGGAATTATGTGTGCAGGTTTCGAAGGTATTTGTGTAGGTAACGTTTCACCGTGGTAAAGTTTCTCACTCCTCATACATTCTAGTAACTTTAGTCTTTAGTGACCAAAAAGATATTATTCTCACAGATTGTGAGACTTGAGGATTTTCCCCTCAGCCACCAAAACTCTGAACACTTGAGTTAATAGTATACAGTAATATATTACTATATAAAAGAAAATGGTCCAGAGAAAAAAATAATACATAAGTACAGTAAAAAACATTTTTTTTACCACAGCCTTGTTGATTTTTTATGTTCTAATTGGCAGACAGGTCTTGATACATTTTCTCTTAAAGCAGCTGGATATCACAAGGTGCTATTAATAAACTTCATTATCAATCCCATAGTAACAACTTACACAGAGATAAAAGCTGCATGAACATGAAGTAAAAACCAACACAATTATATGAAGTTTTCTGTCACATTTATTTGGATTACACTAAAGGTTTTTCTAGTGTCAGACTGTCTCTTTACCAGGCTGTATCATTTGCAGAAACAGGAAAGTCTTCAGGTTGGAAGAATATGTCATTTGTGTAATTACCTCTAAGAGAGTAAATAATAGAGTGGCTGGTGAGAAAATAACTGATTGTTGCATCTGTATGTGAAGAAAGAATAGAAACTTGTTTAATGGATGTGTCACAACATTAAGAATTAGTTTAAATATAGACATCGGTCACTTCCTTAATAAAGCACAGTCTGTAGTGGTTTATTCCTTAGATGTGAATTGCGGCTGTTCCCAAAACATTTGAGTTTATTTGAATGTATAATTTTGATAGTCGTTGTGATTAAGCAAATGTCCAAAGACTCCTCATACCCTTTTAGAAAAAAAAAATAGGTCCTTTGGAACGCTCCATAAAAAGATTTTGGGCTTTAGCTTTATTGATAGTTGAGACAAAATCAGGTTCCTCTCCAGTGAACGATGGCGATGCTTTCCTTTTGTACACTGCCGGGAGCTGTAAAGAGAGATACAAATGTGTTTGTGCCCAAACACTTCGAACACTTTATGTAAGAAATCTTTCAGATAATTTCAGTGCCGCCAGCAAAAGATCTTCTAAACCTACATAAACCTCAAAGTGCTTTTGCCATTCGTTTTTGGGAGAAAAGGTTTATACAATATACACATATACAAATACAGGCCATATTTCCTATTTACAAAAAGATATCTGTATATAAATAAATAAATGACCATTAACAATGTGAAATAAAAAGCCTTTTAACTATTAACTTGCTGGTCTTTATAATATTTGGTGATCCAGAGATGTTTGGGATTCCTTTTGCAATTAATTTAAGGTAATTTCACATCTTTTTTGGTAGACTACTATTTTGTCCAGTTTTTAATGCATCATACTTGATTCTCACCTTTAGCACTTTTATAGACAAAAGCAATTCACATTTAATAAATATGACAAAAGACAAACAAAGAATCGAAAGTTTACTCTATTGTATTGAAAATAAAATGTCCCAACTAAAATAGAGAGAAAGTGGTTCATTTAACCATGAAATTATTTCAAGTTGTAAAATAAACATGGCTGCTTGGAGAAAAGGTTATCATGGTAAAATAATACTTTTTACATATTGTGGCAGTGGGGAGCAGTTGCTGAGAATGAGGTAATGAGTGAGTGTTTACACCTGTGTGTGCTTAATGAGATTTATACATGCTTGTTCTTCATTGCTAATTGAACACTGGTGAAAAAGAGAGATAGACCTGGTGCTTCCTGAAGTTTAACCTGGAATAAAGCAGAACAGAGGTGTTTATTTTGACCTGTAATAGGTTTATGTAGATGTAGAAGTAGAGGGATTTTTTTTTAGCAAAATATGAGGTAGTCATGTGACTTGAGTGAATAAAAAAACTGATTGAATTGCTGTTGTTATAAGATTTTATTTATTGTCCTGTATTAGCATTGATGTTAGGTTAAATGCTTGTTATGGCTAATTGATAAGTCTTGATCATTTTTTTAAATGTTCTTGCTAATTCTGGATTCAGAAAAAAAACGTAACTGAATGCTGAATAGAGTTTTTGTACTAATATTTTTTGTGTATGTTAAGTAATAGACAGCTGTCAGGTTCAAGAGCGGGTTGCGAACCAGGGTCGCTCAGGCGAGGGGCAGACACTAGCAGTCTGCCATGGGAAAGCGTTGGAACTCACTCGGAAACAAAACAAGAAGCCAAAACAAGGTACAAAGAAAAAGGGTACGACAAAATGACAGAACCTCACGTGGCAAAACAATGGAATAACCCACAAACACAGAGACTCGAAAACATAGAGGACTCGAAAGAGTCTGGGAAAATGGCAACGACCATACATAGCAAGCGACAAAAATAAAGGACACTCGCAGTGGGACAACACATTTTTTCTGTTAAACATGGCAAATAAATCCTCAGGCAAATTCTAAAATGAATTTGTTTACTAAAAATGGAAGTTACAATAATAAAAGTGTGTAGCCGTGTGCTTGGTATACCTGTTAAAGGCTAAAATGCTAATGCTCGGTAGAGCAAATAATATTTACAGTATACTAAAACATTTTACATGTAAAACATTTTTCTTTTTTCCTATTCTATCCATTTTTTTTTATTCTGAAAGCATCTATTGTTTTTCTTGCATGTGGCTTTTTTTGTCCTCACATCATCTACTCCCATAGCAACAACAGCAGAGAAAACAGATGTTATCAACATTCTGCCTATTGCTTTTAAAGTGTTGTACTCCTGGCCATGACAAATCCCTCATGAAGAACTTTTGTTGACATGAAATGGGATATTGTTATATACATTTTCAGTACATCAGTGGAGTGCGGTCAGGGCCAGCAAATCTTCTCTGCTGGCCTAAACACTATCAGAAGCACTGACCTACATTTACAACCTAAATTCTAATATTTGTTCCATGAAATTGTATTAATTAATTCCAACAGTCTATTATTTTCATTTCGTAGCGTTTCTCTTTGCTGCATTGCTTCCAGTATGTGTATGTTAGAATTTTTGTCCAATCAGAATTCAGCCTCTATGTGCTGCCATGTCAATCTTATATGCCCAGGGCCTTCAAAGTCTGTACTGCAGGCATTTTAGTATTGTCTCCTTAAGAAATAGCTCTGTTTCTTTAACCAATCAGATTTCGAATTCGGCTTTAAATAAATTTTCAAGAAAAGCTAGACATCGTGAGGAGGTCGGCAAACTCCGAAGCTAGCTAGCTTGTCTCAGCCGGGAAAGGATTTGTTCACCACTTCCAGACCAGTGAATAGGAGCGGCACCACTGGCTTACAGCCTCTATAGAGCGGAGTCTGCATCTCTGTTAAGTAGGTTGTATTTTGTTTACATTTTTGTCATGTTATTAGACAAATATTGATTCTGAACTGCTCCAGATAATGTAGGTGCACAGTTGCATTGGTAGTGTAGAGGTTTGGAGTCCTAACTGGGTTTCTTGCTTTAGCAAAATGGTATTCAACCCTCTATATGCTAAATGCCTCTCTCTGTAATTCAACGTGTTGTTATATTGCATTTTTATATACATTTTATACACATCTTCATCCATGTGCCTTCTTCTCACGCTGACTTACCCCTGCCAAACAGAACTACTCCATTAGGGACTGAGAGCTTTTGGTGATCAAATTGGCACTCAAATGGTGCTGGCATTGGTTGGAGGGCACCCCTTTCGTGTGTGTGGACTGTCCAATCCCTCGGAAGGCCAGGTGGGGGCTTTTCTTTGGGCGTTTCCAGTTTAACCGGTCCTACAGCCTGGGGCCTTAGAACAGCAAACCTGATGCACTGTCTCAGCTGGATTCCTCTGATGAGGATGAGGAGAAGAGGGAAGACCCCAGCCATATTCTTCTGCGTCCTGCATATGGGTCCTTCCACTCACCGTTTCTGACAGATTTTTGTTTCTTGGAATATTGCATTAATGATGTAGGTCAGGTAATGTAAGTCTGTTGCTAAAGGGTCATTTAGGGTGTTATTTCTGTCTTTATATTTAAAAAATCTGCCATTTCATAAAGGTGTGTAGCTTTTTCATATACACTGTAGTGTTTTGATAAGGCTCTGGTGCTAAACAATGTTTTAAATTGAATATTGGATTTCCGAGTTCATCAATTCCAAAAGATGACCTTTAACTCAGGGCTTCCTGATGTAGTACAAAACAGACAGAGCACCATTCTCAATCTTCCACCACTGCAGGTTTATTAAGAGTCCAGAACAAATGAAAAAAAACCTTTTTTTTTTCTGTCTATCCAGCCATGATAAACAAAATGAATGAGATTTCTAATAGTGTGTTTTAGGATCATCATCTAATACATAGTTGGACTGTGTCCATGTAAAATTTAGACCTATTTCTGGAATACAGCTTGATGGGAGATTGTTTTGAGCTGTTTTGTTGTGAATGAAACCGTGTTCATAGAAACCTCTGAGCTTATATGGGCTGCATTTTCACTGTTGTAAATTATTTGCACATCAAATGCATAACCAAACAATTGTAATTGCTATTAGTGCTCCGGGGCAAAGTTTCTCAAACAATTTAATGTTTTCTGTATTCTACAAGAATAGATTTATTTAATGTATCTGCTGCAGATGTATTTGTTGTGTTATCAGCATATTAAATGGGAGGGCTAATGTCTAAACATTATCCAGGCCATCCCTGTTTAGCACACTGACCTTCATTCTGTTATTGGATGTTCATTAGAATTTCTAAAGATCACTTATGCAGAGCAGGTCAGCTTTTTCTAATACAATTATACACAGTGATACAGACAGTAAAGTGGACCTTAATATAAAACCCAGTATCAACCACAGTTCTTTCTCACTTTCAGCCTTTTTTTTGTGGTTTAGAAATGGCTATCATGTTTGACATGGAGTGTGTGCTTGACCCCTATTGCCAGCTCTTCTGTAAATCCTCTTTCCCACACACACACACTCTTTTCCTTTTTAACTGAATAATGTGCTGTACGATAATTACCTGGGATTTCAGGGAGGGATTAATAATAAATCCGAATCTTGATCTGATGAAAGGTTAAAATTATGAATCACGCAGAGGATTATGCTTATAGAAACACAGAGATGAGACTTCTGATTACATTACAGAGCCTCTTGAGAAACTAGTGCTAGTTGTTGATCTAAAGATAAATAGATTAAACAAAAAGGTATAAACTCCAGGGCTTCTTTATATGTGGATGCAATTGTGCTTGTATTGTTACATTATACAGTGTGTTCACGTATTGCTCGGAATGCATACGATAGTGGAGGCAGGTGCAAATATTTGGTAAGAAAGTTTTATTAAATATAAACAGCAAACAAACAAAAATGGAGAATGAAAAAAATAATAATTAAAACAGGTCAGAAGACTAACGACAATATGTGGTCAAAATGCGAACCAGAAACAAGAAACCAAAATGTGATCAAATACCAAAAGCCATGTAACATAGAACAAAACTCAAAATGTAAAATGCGATAGACTAAACGAGTTACTTTGCAAAATACTAGCACAAATTTAGGGGCATATAGACTTTGAGATTTTAAAGTTCTTATGTTTGTCAATAAAACTTTAAATAATTCAGCTCCCAAATACCTGGTTGACTTACTACAGCTCCATTCTTCTTCACGCTCACTTAGATCCTCCCATCAGCTTCTTTTACATGTACCAAAAACTAAGCACAAGAACAGAGGTCATTGAGACGCCCAACAGAGGTTGTACTTTCTCTGCCAGTTGAGGAAGTTTGACCTACCGCAGGAGCTGCTCAGACAGTTCTACTCATCCATCATCAAGTCTGTCCTATGCACTTCAATAACTGTCTGGTTCGGCTCAGCTACATAATCAGATATTAGAAGACTACAGAGGACGGTTCAGATGGCTGAAAGGATTATTGGTGCTCCCCTGCCCAACTTTTAAGAACTGTATACATCCAGAGTGAGGAAAAGAACCATCACTCTGGACCCCTCACATCCAAGCCTTGTACATGAACTTTTACCATCTGGCCTAAAGAAATCACTAAACACCAGGACAGTCAGGCACAAGAAAAGTTTCTTTCCCCAGGCAATCTACCTAGTTAACAGTTAAATGCTCTCCCCATTGTGCAATAAAAATACAAATATTTTTTAACTTTCTGTGCAATAACACTTTCAATGTATTTATTTTTATACAAATTTTTAAAATATAAATTGTATTTATTTATTTATTTATAATAAAATAAGCAAATGCAGGCTTCTGTCACCAAAACAAATCTCTTATGAGTGCAAACATACTTGGAGATAAAACGCTTTCTGATTCTGAGCTTTTCCTCTGGCTGCTCTAAAGAGGTGGAATAATTTGACTTTTAATATAAGGTCAGCCTCAAATCTGTCCACTTTTATATCTATTTAAAAAAACTTCTTTTTTAATTGCCTTTCATTTGTTAAAGGAATTAAATTTTTAGTTATCTTTTGTGTTTTTTTGACTGATACTTGGTTGTGAACGCTCTAATGTTTTAATTTGTACTTTTTTTATTGTGAAGCACTTTGTTATTGGTTTATTATAAAAGCTGCTATATACATAAACGTTCGATTCTTGATTTTATATGATATGATTTATATGTGATTAAATATATTCTGAATTAAAAAATGTGTACAGAAGCAGTAAAATATAGGATTATATATTCCTTTAAGGACATTTAAAAAAAACACAAGAAGGGTGGCATATGTCAGAGATTATCCCCCTCATGCCAAGCATGGAATGCCGGCTCTCAGAAAGTGGGTTGCAGCCATAGTACATGTTCTACCCAATCTTATCATGTATTCATTTGTCTTTTCCTTTTCTTCCTATTGTTTCCACTTCTGTGTTTATTACTAGTGTGTTTGTGTGTGTGTGTGTGTGTGTGTGTGTGTGTGTGTATGTATGTATATATTATTATAGATGTTAAAGATCATTATAAATGCAAATAATATGTATAACCCACTCGGAGAGATACATGTGGTAGAGTTGCTGACTCATAGCTTTAGGGTCCTCGGTTCGATTGTGAGCATATCCTGTCGATATGTTCTTTGGTTTCCTCCAGGGTCTATTCTCACTTCTCAACCAGGATTTGACCAGGCTGTGGATTCAAAATGACTCTCACCAGCATAAATTTGTAGAAGTGATGATGGTTTATGTTTGAATTGTCCACAACTGTGCAATATATAACCTAATAAAAGCGAATGTCTCCGTGTTACGCTGATAAGATAAACAACGCCATTTATTAAACCGACCTGCTGTAAAGTCATTACAGCAGGAGAATAATGATCATGCTAGATATTCCACACTGCTAACAGAAGATACCTTCATCATAACTGCAAAGAGTGATCACCTTCTGAAGGAAAAATCTTCTCCTGAAGGAACTTTATTGGATAGGATGATCCAAATGATGTGATTTATATACACCTCAAGTAGAAAGAATAAATCCCCTTTAATGGAATGAATAGAAAAAGATGAATCTGTACAGCTCAGGAATGAGCTTGTCTGTTCTATTAAGCTTTGAATCCATAAAATTAGTGAAGAAAGTAATTATATATATTATGATGATGGAGAGATGGATAAAGAGCTAATTAAACAAAGACTAAGAAAAAAAAATTTCAGAGTTCACTAATTACACATCTTTATTAGAAATGAATAGTATTATTGTGAAAAAGATAGCTTATTGTTATTAGAATTATTATAATGATCAGTGAATCTACATCAAGTACATTAAGTTGTGAAATAGTTAAAAATTTGCAAACGTGATACTTTCCTGTATAACGTCAAGTTGTATGAGTACAGATCTTTTAATAAGATGCAGGTGACTTATTTGTCACATACAGGAAGCTGGACATATACTGTAAGCTTAGAATAGACTCCCATACAGTTTATATTCATTACAAAGAAACTTGTGTACAGATATTAAAGTTTGTTACAACAGCTTAGAACTACAATTGCCATGAACACTCACATGTCTGTCAGTGAACCTTTAATAACCTCAACAAAGGAGAAACTATAATAAATGGACATTATGTCTCAATTAGATGAGGATGGGCTTCCTTTTGAGTCTTCTTAAGGTTTCTTCATCATACCATTTCAGGGATCTCAGGGGTTGCTATTGGTTTGCTTATTAGAGAGAAACATAGGAGTTAATTTATGTTTTAGAAATGTATATTTGTAGCCTACTTATTTATGTAAAGCTGCTTTGGGACATTGTTAAAAACTGTACAATCAAATTGAATTGAATGTTAGGCGATATGGTTTGACAAAAAGACCAGGTGGTTTATCCAGAGCCAACTGAATCCTCAGATCTCCTGATCTTCCAGATGTTCCGGACTGACAGAATTTGCTTCTTTCTTACTTGTGATGCTTTTCTGCTTACCAAAGATATACAGTAGTATAAAGTATAAATTGGTTAAAAAAAAGCCTTTCTATCAACTCAAACTGCTTAAACTAGTTAGAGATAATAGTATTAATAGTATTAAAAACTTGCTCAATGTTTCTTCCAAAACATTAACTGTAACTAATGTTGCTGTAGTATAAAAAGAGGAAAAAGCTTTATGGGTTTTGTTGGAGAATGGATACTTTTTCTGTAATAGCAAGTGATTTTTATATATAAATTCTTAGCCTTGTACCAGCTCTAGCAGTCATTATATTGATAACAATTAATCAGCTTGAAGGATCACAGTGTCTTCTTCCTAACAGGCTTCTAAGAGTAAAGACTGACTAGGGGGTAAACAACCATAGCATTTTACATTCTTTCAACGCATCCATTATTTTGTGATTACCATAAGTGCTTTATATGGACGTGTATCTTTTCCATGCGACATGATTCACTATCGTTGGTACCACGACCAAATGCTTAAGGCTGTTACTGAGAGCTTAGCCATAGCCATTAATGCCAACATGCCAAAGACCATCAAGTTTCTAGGAGTCAGAGAGAAGGCCCACCCACAACGCAGAGTAAAGTCTAGTCTCCTCACTACTGCTACTGCTGAAGATCCCCACCGGAATAAAATCCACACAGCTTCGTCCAGACATGATCATTTTCTCAGATTCCACCAAGCAATTGATTTTATTGGAGCTCACTGTTCCTTGGGAAGAGCGCATGGACGAGGCTAATAAAGGGAAACAAGCTAATAACCAAAAGCTATTTAAAGAGTGTAGAAGGCATGGCTGGAAAATTTGTTGTGAGCCTTTGGAGGTGGGCTGCAGAGGATTTGCTGGGCGTTCACCCTGCAAAGTACTTATTGTACTAGGCATCACCGGGGAGGCAAATAGGAAGGCAATAGAACTGCAACTGAAACCACAGAGAAAACCACTAGGCGGCTTTGGATTAGGAGAGCAGAACTGTGGGCAATCGCTAATAGGACACAGGCCTGGGGTCTGATCAACCCCGGCTGGGTCACCTGGACGAGGGTGTCTGATGTTGAAAGACCCAAAATACCCAATGATAATAATAATAATAATAATAATAATAATAATAATAATAATAATAATAATAATGATATTTCACTTCAGAAACACTCTAACTATGAATTTTGTCCTAAATCATTCTTGTTCCTAGCAATACAGCCAAATTAGACACTTGGTTTTGAACATGGGGCTTTGGGTGGAATTCAGAAAGAAGGAACTGTTTAAATTCTGAGCTAAAGCTATATTGCGCTAGCATTTTACATTGTTCATTCATTATTTATTTGTTTTTAATTTTATAGTTATTTGTTCATGGGGCTATTCTATTTAAAACATTGCAGTTGTTAAAAAAATCCATTAATCATTCATGAACATTTTTCTACATGTAATAAAATGCCTCAATATAAATTACCAGCTGTACCACAGGGCTGTTAAATTCTGATTGGTCAAATCATTTTTTGGTCAACATTTTTTTCTTCAACAGCAGCTGTGGCTGGTTTAAAGGACTGGTGTGATGCATTGTTTAATCTCTAATGTAATGCATTCTAACCAGAATGTTCAGAAACTGATATAAATTTATGAACAGATGATAGAAAAGATAAAAGTAATGTAAGATAGTAAAGCTGATGAGAGGAAAGTGGTATCTCAGTGGTTTGTTGGACATCTGATCAAAGTCATCGATTTGGTTGTGAGTTCAAATCCCAGTTCCTACTAGCTGCCACTGATGGGGCCCTTTAGGAAGGCTCTTAACGGTCATTTATCATCAGTTATATAAGTTGCATAACTGTAAGTCGTTCTGGATAAAGGCGTCTGACAAATGCTGTAAATGTGAAAGAATGAGTGTTTAATGACTGCTATAGCTGCTATAACAAATATGGTAACAAATGTATAAGTCCATAAGTGGAACATATGTATTTTGTAAGTGTAACTGTACATGTAAAGGTAAAAAAAATCTTATTTGACATTGTTCTCAGGTCAGTTTAACCTAACTTGTCCTACAAGCCTTGTTTTCATACTTCCTGTTTTGTGTTCTGTATTTCTTGATTTAGTTTTAGTTTTGTTTTAGGACATGGAAATACCAATGTTTTGACCCAATCTGTTTAACAATTCCGTAAAGGGAACATTGATACGTAAGTTGTAAAGAAAATCAGATTTACTGTATATAATTTCTTGATCTTCCCCTCATATACACACTTCTGCGTTCACCACATCCATGATTTGCACAACACTCCTCGGATGCCTCCATGTGGCTGTTAACGTTCAGTACAAGAGTTCCAAGGACACACATGAGACATTACTGGTTAGTCGAGAGATAGGAAGCTGAACATCTATTTCTGTGGTCATATAACGGTTGTATTTTGCATCATTCATTTGTGCTGCAGAGAAAATTATTTTGTGCTGCACATTGAAAAAAAAACGAGAGTAACATCCCTGAGATCCTAATAAACATGAGAAAAACTTACAGATTAAAAAAAACTCTCCTACATATTGCTAAAAACACAGAAAATGTGAAATATTGTGTGAAATATTCATTTTAGGTAACCGTTTTAATGCAGGTTGCCAATCGTTCTGAAAAGGCACTTTGTATACTGCACGGCTTTTCCAATTACTAATTATCTATTATTATCTAAATGGATTAATAAATAGTATGAAAAATCACAGAGACCTTCTGCTTTGTCATAGTTTTAAGAAGAATTCACGTGTATTTCATGAAGCCAAAAAGATCAATAAACTGTACAGTGTTCAAAATGTGTCAGTACTGACCGTAAATTATTGGTGGTAAATAACTGCTAAGAATATACATTCATATCTGAAAGGGCAGTTGTCTTCTGTAGTATCTGACATCTCAGCAGAAAAAAGCAATGATTCGCATATTTCCAGCAGGAAATAATCTTAAAGGTGTAAATTAGTCTTATCAATGTTAATCAGGTTGCCTTGTATAACCTTATTGTACTAAATAAGTTCTGATCTCTCTGAAACTGAACTGTGTGTGCATTTCGAGTAACCATGCAGAAAAATTTACAAAATAAAGAATGCAAAAGAAGCAACATACAATGAATCTGAGATGGGTAAATTCTATTGTGAACACCAGACGAGAGACAATATGGCAGCAAAAAGTATTCAAAGACAAAAACAGTTAAAGAAATGTACAAAATAGTAGCGTCTATAATTATGCATTTGTTGCACTTGCTGTTGTTAGTCTTGTTAGCATTGAGTCACGTACTAGCTCACTTGGTTTAAGAACGTGTAAAACTGTGCATGCACCTACAGTACGTGCACCTTGTAGGTCTTGTAATTGTTTAGACATCCTGGGTTAAAGGGCAGGAACCACCCCTTGTATTTTTGTTAGCCTAGCTTAGTGTATTCCGCTAGTTCTTTATGCTGTTTGTTAGACCATGTCCACTTTCTCTGTTTTGGCCTTGTTTTTTTTGCATTTTTAGTCAACAAAAACATAGCTTTTTGAAAACACTCTCTAAAGTGGATCAATTTGAAAGTAATGTTTACATGTCTCATTGTGGACTGTGAAAACTGGGGCGTTCAAAAAGACACATTTTAGCCATGTGACAAGGCATTCCCTCGACGTTGCCATGCCGTTTATAAAAGACGAAAAAATAAGGCGTAAATGGTGCAGATTGAAGCAGTGTGAATGAGCAACTTTTGGAAAACTATATTATAGATGGAGAGATTTTAAAACAAAAAAAAACGTAGTTTTTAGATTTATCCGGATTTGTGGAGGCTTAGCCTTCGTTAGATCTGCTTAATTAAAATACAGCTTACAGTCGGTCCCTCCTTATTATATTTATTTCTTTGCCAATTTCCATGTTTTCATGCCTTTAGGCACTATGGGAGCCGAACACTCATTCAGTAATATAGATTAAGTGTAAAAAGAGGCCGAATGTAACAGGCACTCAGGCAGGTTATAACATATTCAGCTCAATTGCAGCTCAGATAAAATGCTTTCTTATGTGCATGTACTTATACTCAAATCAAACTGTATTGAAACCTTACAAACAGTTACAGTTTGCAGCCAAATCACTCTGAGAACTCATGTTCTCTTTCATAAGTTGTCTTGGCTTGCTTAATGGTATACGATGCTCACAGCTGCAATTGACTTTATCTATTTGTATTCTTATCACTGGCTCTGTATATTAAAAGCATTTACATTCAATCAGTACCAGTTAAAAAATTTGAATGTAAAACTGGTACCAGTTAATGTTGAGAACAAATCACTTTCCAAAACCGTCAAACAGACAAAGATTTAAGATCTGCCAGTGCGGATTATTAGTTACACATATTAGAAATGAGCCACAGAAAAAAGAAGGCAGGGTGGTCCACACTTCTAATTAAAAAAAGAGAAAGGCAGTCTATGCACAGTGTCAGTAATCCATGATGGCAAAGTTGTCCAGGGCTATAACTATAGGCAGCTAATTGCCAAATTTTTTTTTTTTCATTTTCCAAACCATGGATAGCTCTTGTCCATTTGAGCATCCTTTCCTGAAATATAATCATTAAACCACTATTTTCCGTTTACACTTGAAAGCATAGTTGAAAAGACATGTGGTGGGAAAGTTTATCACAGAAACTGAAAATACACCATGCTGAGGTAAATTTTTATTTTTGCGAAACTTCATTCATGCTCCAACTCTTAGGTCTTACAAATCAAACATTTGAAATCGTTTAAATAGATCGATATGTGCTATGAAAAGGTTTGGCTTATCAGGTTTTAATAAAGTCTAAAGATAAATCAATATCTCAGTGTGAGTGCGGTAAAAAATATCACTTTTTGAACCAGGTACACGTGTCGGGCCACTGTTCTCAATCAATAACTGAGCTGAAAATGCAATTGTATCTTCTCAATGCAGACATGATAAGATTACCCAAGCAAAATCGATTCTCTTGGCAGGGTTCGGGAGCACTATAATAGATCGTGCTGAAATGCAGCTGTCTTTTTATTTAGTGGAGTGTTTAAACCGAAAAAATATATATATTATACAATAGGGATCTCATTGCAAACCTGCAGTTTGAAAAACATTTATTGGGGTACTCCACATGCATTATTTTATGAAATATTGAGAAAAGGGATACATAAGAGCAAATATTCACAATAATAAACACTAAAACATATTATGAAAAATCTTTGCCCCGTGTGAGGATCGAACTCACGACCTTCAGATTATGAGACTGACGCGCTACCTACTGCGCTAACGAGGCGGTGAGGCAGGAAGTGGCCTGGGCGACTTATAAATCTTGTGTCTGATTTTTACCCAAAATATTGTTTATTTCGATTCTTGTTTAGTCGCATTAAAGGATAAAAATACAGACTGAACGTTGTTATTGTATCTGATGTACATAACGGTGGAAACCCAAGCTCCCCTATCTGTCACTTGTGGTACTGCAGGAAAGCAGTTTTTCATATACAGTACAGAATTACCTGGATACTCGTTGATAATTCGATCATATTTGTGTGTGTGTGTGTGTGTGTGTGTGTGTGTGTGTGTGTGTGTGTGTGTGTGTGCGCGCGCGTGCGTGCGTTTGTGTGTGTGTGTGTGTGTGTGTGTGTGTGTGTGTGTGTGTGTATACACAGATCAAGAATAACTTTATGGCCACCTATCAGGAATAACATTATGACCATCTGCCTAATATTGTGTTGGTCCCCAAAACAGTTCTGACCCTTCGAGCATCAACAGCTTGAACTTCTTGAGCAGTTTGAACTACAGGAGTTCATCTGTTGGATCGAACCACACGGTCCAGCCTTCACTCCCCATGTGCGTCACTTCACCACTGTTCCTTTTATGGAGCACTTTTGCTTTTTACAGAACCCTTTGGTTGATAAATAGATATAATCCCAATACCCCAAAATGAATGTTTAATCATGGATTTTCAGTGGAAAGAAACAGCACCTTGGGGATGCAGCTAAATTTGATCCAACTTCCCCAGAACCTTCACCCTAAATGGCACAACAGAGTGCACAAAACATAAACCTCCACAACCAGCCTGAAATACATCCCATCCTCCAGACCTTTAGATCAGGTCCGATTCAAGCATTAAAGATTTTTATTCAACTACTTCACTTGAAATATTGAAACAGTGAAACCTTTTACTTCCTGTAGCACATTAAACCTATGCACTATTAAAACAGCTTTATGTTGTAAGACTAAGCTCTAAAGTTTTCTCCTGTATAGCAGAAGGAGAAGTTGCAAATCGCAGGCCGTAAACCTCTCGGCTTGTCTTTTATGAACTGTGTCGTAATGAGTCCGCTCTTCAGACAGTTACATTCGCTGTGCATGTGGGTCACAGTGCAACTCTCACTTCAACACAATGCATCATGGGAACAAGAAGACTGCAGAAATTCACATTGTCTTTAAAAAAAGAAGAAGGAGAAGAAGAAGAAATGTCAGGGACATGTGTTTAAACAGGTAGTGTTTCTTAAGATAGATCCCATGACACACAGACAGCCAGACAGCCAGACAGCCAAATAGATAGATAGATAGATAGATAGATAGATAGATAGATAGATAGATAGATAGATAGATAGATAGATAGATAGATAGATAGATAGATAGATAGATAGATAGATAGATAGATGGTTGAAGTAATGGATATATGGAAGGACAGACAGACATAGAGACAGAGAGACAGACAGACAGACAGACAGACAGACAGACAGACAGACAGACAGACAGACAGACAGACAGATAGATAGATAGATAGATAGATAGATAGATAGATAGATAGATAGATAGATAGATAGATAGATAGTTGAAGTAATGGATATATGGAAGGACAGACAGACAGACAGACAGACAGACAGACAGACAGACAGACAGACAGACAGACAGATAGATAGATAGATAGATAGATAGATAGATAGATAGATAGATAGATAGATAGATAGATAGATAGATAGATAGATAGATAGATAGATAAATTTTTCCTTCTAAATTATTTCAGAAGCTCTAAATGTCTTCCATGTGTTTGGATGAATCTCTGCCTTCTCATGACCCAAATGATCCACATGATTATGATTTAAATAACAATTGAATTATACATTACACTTTATAGACAAATGTTTGTGGACACCTCATAAGAATAATTGTATGTGTTTCCTGAACATCCGACTTTACAATTACTTCTTATTTGCTGTTAAAATATCCAAAAATCTAGATGTAAATGTTTCACTAGATTTTGAAGTCCGCTTGTGGAGGTTTGTGTGAGA
The DNA here is from genome assembly GCA_039877035.1 of Silurus lanzhouensis. Classification (NCBI taxonomy): domain Eukaryota; kingdom Metazoa; phylum Chordata; class Actinopteri; order Siluriformes; family Siluridae; genus Silurus; species Silurus lanzhouensis. Next base: position 15,262,184 of record JBCEWE010002369.1, on the reverse strand, counting down.
TTCATTCAGCCACAAGGGTGTTAGTAAAGTCAAATGCTTACTCAAATACACTAATCTTATATTATTTATATTTTATTTTATATATTTTATGACTTTTCCAACCATATGTGGTTCGTCCTACAGGAGACCCTCTGAGACGCAAAAATTGTTCCAGCATGACAATGTCCCTGTAAACTAAGCTTTACATGGATTGAAGTGGAAAATGAATTAATCATCTTTGGGATGAATGTGAATGCTGTCTGCACCCCAGTTCTCCTCAACTCACCTACATCAGTACCCCCCTTGTTACCCATCAGTAACACCCTGATCACAAATCTCCGTAAACACACTCCAAAATCTAGTGAAACTAGTGGAGAATATTATAACAGTAAAATGGGAACTGGATGTTCCAAAAGTACATACGAATCATACGATCAGGTGTCTGGAATCTTCTGTCCATATAGTGTAAATGTCTTCAAACCAGCATTTACTCTTATGTACAAAAGGAGGCGCTCTTGCATAAAAGTTGTACATTATAGACAGAATATTTTCAAAATGTAATCACTTATCAGATTCGAGCAATAAAAAACAACAGTCATTTGAAATATTCAGAGATGAAACATTCTCCTCTAACCATTTACTGAAATAATCAACTTTATTATTATTCTAAGGTTGTCCAATTTCATTTCATTGCACCATCTGGCCTTGTCGTTGTCACCTAGCAATAATTTGTCTCATATCACAGCAAGCGATTCTTGTTTCTTTATGAGCTGTTTGGTGTAGGGTGCAGTTTAAATAAACTCATTTCCTTTCCTTTGTATTGCACTGAACGAGTCACCAGTGCAATAGAAAAAAAAACAGGAGCACTTTGAAGACACATGGTTAAACGGGCGAGAAAATGAGACGAAATGATGTGTCACATTGGGAAAGTAATTTGAATCAGGCGAAGCAGAAAAGCCTTAATGTTCTCACCGTCTGATGATTTTTACTCGCGAAGTGTCGACATAATAGCTGGAATCGAATTACAGAAACCAAATTGGTTCCTCAGTGCTGGATGAATGACTTGGTGGTGCGTTTTACATTTCGTTCTCATGTCTCAATCTGAATTTTTTTCAGCTTTTCATCAAAACGGTGATGATCCAGAGCCAAGTTTCGCTGATTGTCAGCTATTTAGAATGAGATTCGAATGACACAAAAAATAACTTGTTAAATATTTTATTTGCAAACAAAGTAGTAATATTTCAATCCGTAAAAATATAAATTTTTTTTAGCTTGTGGCTATATTTACAAGATTGGATCACCCTTAAAACTAATGGATTGAAGAGAAAAACATAAAGCTACAGCTGAGAAAAATGGTGGGGGGTATTTAATGGCGTCTACTCGCCCTGCTCAACGGAGACTTTGTGTGATACAGATGGAAACACCAAAGCAATGCAAACTCCAAATCTTCTCCATAGACCATACAATATTTTAAACATTAGCAACCAAATGTATAGTGGTCTGAGAAAAACCCATGGGTATTGCTAATGTTGTTACTTAGACCTTTCAATCATCCTGTAAAGGTCATTCTGTGTAAGAAACAAGTGTATTGAATGCTGATGTTAAGCCAGGCAGCCTAAACAAGTGTCTCTTTTTCTCAATAATGCATTTTTTCAATAATGAAACAAACATAATCCTAATCAATTCACTTTGTGATCAGATTCCATGTGGCGATAAATTTCCTCACCGATGTTCGTGTGAACAATGATCGCAGTTTTTAAACCCGACTATTACCTCAGAAAATAAGTCAAACTGATGTGGATGATGCTCATAAACTCATTTCACATCATACACATAGAATTCTTTACAATTTTAAGTCATTTTGTTGTTCTAGAAATATTTGAGGTTATAAAATACAGCAAGCTCGGACATTTTTCGGTGGAATTGGATTCAATCTTTGAAGAGAATTGTCTTTTTTTCTGACTAAAATATTAAAGCTTTGGAAGGAGACACAGGTAAAAGGGAAATCTACACAATAATGTGAAGGGTTTTCCTTAGACCTCAACACAAATAATTTCATTTTTTTAGCTGCTACTTTTATCTAAAACTGAACCTCACTGAGTAGTTAGTCATAACGTTTTTACTGTGACACTCTTTGGTCTTTCTTTTGACATTTACATTATTTTACATATAAATTATCCCTTACTGACATTTATCCCAATCAAACAAATGAGCAGCTACAGGGTTAAGGGCCTCACTCAGGGGCCCAGAGGTGACAGCTTGGTGTGGCTTGGATTTGAACTCACAACCTTCATATCCAAAGGCCTGTGACTAAAACCATTAAGCAACCAGCTACTACTTTCAGTTCTGAAACCTACAAGCTGCAATCATGACCCAGTTAGGACAGCGTGGATGTTGACGATTCTACACAACATCAGGTTTAATCATCTCTTTCATTAAACATTACTTTGTTGAGCACTGGCCCAATCAAATGATTGTGTCAAATCCTGGATCCATTTTGGATTTAGCTCCTGATCTTCAAATCAGTAAAAGTATGAGAAAAATGTGGTGCCGCTGGACACCATGCCTCATAGACTGGCTGAAATGCCACCTGAGACCCCCCAGAGTCTGATGAGAAGACCAGCTAGAAGACATAAAGCTTGTTTTCATTTCCTCAGGTCGAAGTGCTAAAGCGCAGACCATTTACACACACAAAAATGGTACAATAAGCGGATGATGAGTGGGCCACAAGGAGGTGGGTCGTATGGAGTAGTTTGATGTGTAGATGTTGTGTAGTAGAGTGGGGTTAAAGCCACACAGCGCCTCGCTCGTGTTCCCTGCTGGCTCAGCTCTATCCTTCATCCTGGACCCCGCTGACAGCACATCCATCACACTTAGTGATGCCACTGCACCCAGCAACATCATTCCACAAGCACTTGCTTAAATTGGAAACATATACACGTACGTAGGTGTGTGTGTGTGTGTGTGTGTGTGTGTGTGTGTGTGTGTGTGTGTGTGTGTGTGTGTGTGTGTGTGTCTAAGAGAGATATATATTGTTGTGTGTGTGGATATGTCTTAAAGCAAGAGGCCTGTGTATATAATACAATTATGGAGAAAGGTTACAGGAAGATGTAAATTCCATAAAAGCTATCTGTTGTATTACATACAGAGTTTTAGAGAAACAGAATATTAAAATGGAGGTGGATTGAAAATGGTTCTCCATCTCATGAGAAAAGATGAAGGGTGGAGGTTATGATATTTTATTTAGTTATTGAGATATGTATATATTTTTTTGTAGGAATCACAAACCACCATAACCCAGAAGAGTTATGTTTATTATTGTCTTATAATCGGTTTTGGGTTTAACTGGTCTCTTGGGTTAAATGGATTTCAAAAACATAAATCGTCAGGTTTATACTCGTGAGGGTCACGCTGGATCAAAAGTTATGTATGAATTAAAAATTTAAAATTAAAATTAGAACATAAATGACCAAAAAATAAAGAAAATCCCAGGGGTGGAAAATGAACTGAGGAAATTATATGTAATATTTATATTTTCAAAAATGTACACACGTCAAAGTTGTTTTATTCTTTGTTGCAATTTAATAAAGTGTGTAAAAAGACAAAATGTAGTCAGTGTTTTACAATTAATGCAAAAATCAACAGTTAGACTTTTTTTTTTTTTTTTTTACACTTATTTGACTGAAATTATTATTATCATCAATTATCAATGAGTTTATAATTCTTTCTCAAATGCACAATTAATGCTGGATTAGATGTTAAACTTTTAATCTGAATTTCAAATCTCATCACCACCAAGCTGTCACTGCTGGGCCCCTGAGCAAAGCCATAAACTCTCAAAAGCTAAATTGGATAAATAACAATTGTAGTTCGCTCTCGATAAAGGAATCTGCAATTCTGTAAATGTATAATTTACATAGGTATTATGCACGGTTGCCAAGTCTATTTATTATAATCGACTTTCAGCTGTTTTGTTTTTTGTAAAGTTGCTTGAGAATATTTAGGTTGCGTTTTTTTTGGGCTTGTGTTTTAAACTGTGGTCTCTTCTTACGATTACTTTAACATAGAGCCTGCCGACATTATGCAACTTGAAACATTTTGCTCTTTAACTTTAGCTAGTTTTTTTGTTATATGAATCTGAATTAACAACGCCAGGGACAAACGGGAAAGTGACCTTAAAATTGTCATTTTTTTGTAATCTGTCTGTTCAGGGATGTGTTAATAATTTAACATCAGTGTTTATTTTTTGACCATGTTGGTAGTAGTGTGGTGCCAGCCCTGGCCTACTCTTGCCCCCCACTGGTGGAAGTGGCATGCAGATGACTGATATGTTGCAAATTTCTTTTTTACCTCTAATACTGATCTCTGAATACTTTATTAATCAGCTATTTACATGGAGTTATTAGATTTCACTTGTATTTATTAATTCCTCATTTTCACTGGCCAAGTGGTTTGTTCAAAACACGTAAAAAAAATGATATGGTAGCCTACAATATTTTCTAAATATTTTTGTGTGAAATGCACAATAAATTCATTATCTGATCAGATCACTTCTCTCTGAAATTTGATAAATTTGCTTGTTTTGGGCTTTTTTTGAGGAGGGAAGTTGCATATTTTGGGCTTGTTTTCATTGACTTGGTCATTTGGTTGTCTTGTGAGATCTGGCAACACTGGTAATATGCCATCTATCCTGTTTGAAGTGGTTGCTCAGTTGTTACGATGTAGGACTTCCAATCAGAAGGTTATAAGATCAAATTCCAGCAACGTACAGTACCACCCACCTAACACTGCAGAGCCCCTGAGTCAGGCCCTTAACCTTAGACTGCTCAGTTATATAAAATAAGTCAAGATTAACCACTTGAGCCAGGTTGATCTAAATTAGATTTTTCAAATTTGTATTTATTTTTTGCGAAATTGCTCAAACTACTCAATTATTGGTAAAATATACGCCTAATTTTGAGTTTTCATTTAGCCTAGCATATAAAATTTTATCTTCAGACATCCATTTATAACAATAGCTGAAAATACAAACATAAATTTCCCTTCGTAATAATGAAACAACCTGAATTTGATGTTAAGTCATTGCGCATAAGAGATCTTTTGGGAGATGTAACAAATAATTTGGATGTCTATATAAAAACTGTAAGAAACACTACTTTAATCAAATTAATTAATAAAAATAAAAATTACTCAGTTATTTTCCACTCCTGCATATTAATAATGTTATCTCGGACTGAATGTTTTCTATTCAGTAAACACAAAAAATCCTTTACAGCTCTAATATATTGCCAAATATCATTGGTCACATTGAAATAATGCTGAAGAACTTAAATTCCATTCTGGGATTTATTTTTTTGTAGAGATAAATTGAGAACCTCTGCTTAAAAAAACCCCAAAAAAAAACAGAGCCCAAAAAAATAAAAATAAATAAAAATTATATTGTAATGTTTTTATGTGTCTGGTTCCTCTCAAGATTTCCTTTCTCATACTTATCTGTTTTTCTGCCTCTGTCGCCTCTAGCTTGCTCATCAGGGCCCTAAATCTACATCAATATTTCTGCACAGCTGCTTTGTGATGATGTCTATTGTTAACCAACTAATGTAATTAAGTGGAAGAACTGAATTAGGCTGATTCGAAATGTGCAGATGAACCATCGATATGTATTATTATGAGTCTATACAGACAGCGAGAGGGACAGGCTGCTATTTAGAACAAGGAGACTAGTTCTACCAACTCCCAGAGAAGACGGATCTCTGAATACTTCATAAAAAATGCTTTCATATTTATTTACAGTATCGATTTTTTTTGTTTTTTGATCAACCCGCCCAATAACATAAAGGATATTATGTGTATATTCTATTCATATGTACAATATAAAACATTGTCTGTACTGTACACTATTTCTAGATGAAAGGAACTGCCTCGATGTCCAGATTGTTATCCCGTCCTTGTTGTCCAGACTGCACAGGCCCAGTGTTTTTACAAAGCTTGTTATTTAGGGTCACTAGGTGCACTGGACGGATAAAAGTAAAATCTCAAAGGCACACAAAATAGGCTAGTTGTGTGTTTTCAAATGCACCTACGTGGATCTGAGGAACTTTAGGATAAGGATAATAGTCGGCCTTGTGGCAGCACTGGCCAGAGAAACAGAAAAGTCACTGATACAAAGAGGCAGCTGGCCTGTTACAGCACATTTTAAAAAGGTCCTACAGTAGAACCCTGATGCGCACCGGTGCTAGAGATAAGTTCCTGTCGCTGCGGTCTCGTCTCCACAACGTTGTGATGTCATTTTATGTATTATTTGTGCCTCAAAGTGTTGGAATAGTACCATTTGGATATTCTAGGAAGGAAACAAAATACAAGCCGTGGCTACATTTGGTCAAACACACATTCAGGAGTATACCGCGCAGAAAATCTTCCAGATTTCCTATAACAATAATTTTGTAAATGATGCAAAATGAAAGCAATAAGAGTTAAAAATAAAGTGTTGAATGTGAACAAATATCGGCTATCGCCACTCGAAAGTGAATAACTACAAAACAACAGGGTTCTGTATGTGTATAAATGTAAAATAAAATTATTAATTAGTTCAATATTCAATATTCAGTAATCGCTTTATCCTGGACAGGATCAATTATGAGCCTATCACTGGGAGTGAGGCATCTGGACGGGACGTCAGTCCATCGCAGGACACCATACATGTAAAACAAATAAATTTGTCCCACAGTGTTATGTTAAAACATATTAATAGTGAGCGATTACTGAATAAAATAGTTAAATTCTATAGGCAAATCTCATATTTTTTGTTAACGCATGTGTCTTTATGCGCTGAACTGTAAGTGTGGTCACAGGAGATGCATCTATTTTTAAAAAGTGCCATTTTGAATATCTGCTTGCCTGCAAGTTAGCAGAAAATATGATCAACTCTTAAGTGTCATCATATTCTACGATTCCACAAGGAAAGTCTTAGCGACTACGATTTTTCCAGTCTTTTCTACAAGATGAGCTGTCATTTTCATTCTTTTCACCCCCCCCTCACCATCATTCCTGATATTTCATAAACTCGAGTCGCCCCGGCCTTCTCTGCCCCTTCACTTTCAATAAATAAATAAAGTGTCACTTGGGGCAAATCTTTCCACCTCGTCGCTCAATAAGCCTCCAAAGTCGAAAAAGAAAATGAAAAAAAAAACAAAAAAAAAAAAACAATAAAATGATAAAAATAACATAAGGTAACTTCAGACAGGCAAAGAGCGCAGGATGTAGAGACAGAGAAAGAGATAGGGAGTGACAGGAAAATGTTTTTTTTTTTTGTACAGTTCAGCAGCGAGCAAGCACTTAACATTTTTATGTAATGTATGCATTCATTAGAGTATTAATTCTTCATATTATGCCTATTTTTTTTTCTTGTATTTTTTTTTACATGGTAGTTGCATTAACTGACATAACTGCAGTTGGACAAGTCAGTGTGTATTTCTTGTCCAGATATGTTTGTTTTCCTTTCCCCTAAACAGTCTGAAACGCTTTGCTCTGCGGGGGCATCAGGGTCCCCGTTGAAGGCACGGCCAAGCCCACAGATGGATTCGGCAGCCTGAATTTGGGAGTGGTAGGCGGTTCTGGGGAGGAGTGCAGGAACTCTGGAGGTTGACCGTTCTCCTTGAGGGTGCAGATAGCCGGGGGCCGGGGTCGCTGGCTACGGGGAGCCGTGTTATGCACCATGGACTGGGTGGACGAAGCACCAGAACGAGAGCTGCCCGAGCGAGAGGATGACAGCGAGTTGGGTTTAACAAGCTTGGCTTTTGGAGCCTCTGCATCCTCTCTACAGCAACAAACAAGGTAGAGGCACAGGTTAGAGTTTAATATAAGATTCTCAGCTGCATTGCTCATAAATTCTTTAGCTACTCCACTAGACAAGTGAAATACCTGGATGCCTAATTAAATAAGCTTTATAACAGCAATAGCTAACAGAGCTAAAATATACGATCATGAGAATCATAATTAAATGCATACATATTCATTAAGACTGTGGAAAACAAGCAGTGGTGAAGTAAACAAAACACGTACTTCAGTTAAAGTATAGTAAACAAATATTACTTCTTTAAAGTAAAAGTGGTGCCTTTAAACTTTTGTAAAAGTAAAATGTACCTTCAAATGTACTTAAGTATCCAAAGTACTATAATTTATTATGACTGTAATGTTCATATTACCATTTTTGTCACAAGACAACAATCTATTAATAGAATGATATGAAGTTTGAGTCAAACACTGATTGCTAGCTATTAAAGTGATCATGAACACAAAACCTTCTTTTCACCAATAAAAGCCAAAGAAGTTCAATCTGATCCCGTCCCAATCAAGCATTTTCCAGATACCCAGATCAAAATTACAAAGCAACAGGAGACTGAAACTACAGTATGTGACCAATGTATGTTAGCACACTTCAGTAATGCTCTGTTAGGCATGTCAATACTGTAAAGAAGACTTTATAAGACTTTAGAGAGACGGATGAGTGTTTAACCTTTCTGAACTTGCTTGCAGAGCTCTGTGAGGGTGTTACCTGTGAAATAATAGAACCACTGAGCACCACTAATGCTTTAATATCCATTAGGGCACCTTACTGAGAGGCCTTACTGCCACAAAACACACAACAGATGCAAAAGCGGTGTGTGTGATTCAGAAGCGTATGCATATCTAGCAAGCTGGAGGAAATCAGTCTATGGTTTTTACATGATCATGGCATTTTTTTAAACAAAAAATCTGAACTGACCAAGTGCAAAAAAGTTTTCACTCCCACAGTTAATCAATAAACCAACCCGAATATAAATCGGCATATAAATTGTGATCTAAACCTGATCTCATTGGGTGTCTCCTCCTCCTCATACTTCTTCTTCTCTTTCTTGCGGAACACCAGCCAGATGATGAGGATGATGATGAGGACGCCGAAGGAAACACCGACGACAGCACCGGCTACCACGCCAACACCTCGGACGTCTTCATGAAAAACAGTGGATGCAGATGCAATTGTTTTTATCCATTTATTGTTCCAATGTTCTTTATAATATAGAGCTTATAAGCGCTCACACATTTTCTCACAAGCCTCTCTTTCTTTACAAAAAAAACCTAAATTATACATTTCTTTTTGTTGAAGTCATATACAAGTCCACTTACACTGCATAGTAACTTCGATGATGCAGTTCTCTTCTCCCACATCGTTGCTGGCTGTACACCTGTACACACCCGAGCTATTCTGACTCAGGTTCCTCAACGTTACAATCTCCGGGTTCTTCAGATCTGTAACAAAGAGATACATAAATACCAATCCGATTGATATACGATCGATGATAAGCAATAAACAGTCAACAAAGACACTAAATATTAAACATTGTGTTTGGAAAATTACAAAAACTGTATTATATAAATAGAATGAAACGATTCAAAGCTTTTATGCTGCTTCATTTCTTGCTAAATAATAATAATAATAATAAAAAAAGAACGTTAACACATGAGGGATGTGCAGGCATAGCCAAAGGAACGATACACTAAAGATACACACGGTATAAAGCAGTTACCGATGTGATACGATTCACTATCCCTATTAACTATTACGATGCATCTGATCTGATTTCAGTGCAATGGAAAATATATGATGCTATGCAAATCAGTATGGTACAGATAGTTCACTTTTATTGCTTTGGTTCTGACAGACAGCAAATCACACATTCACTTAAGTGCCTTCTGACTTCTAACCCATGACCCCATTCACAAATAGGCCTTTGTAGATCTTCTGTCTCCAGAAAAATGCAGCTCAAATGTCAAATTGTATCTGATGCACACTTTTTTACATGTATGCATCACATCGTTAAGTTTTATGCTAATGCACTGATGCAAATCGGTGAATCTCACCAGCCCTTTACCCACATTACTACACTTATTACTACAGTATTACTCCGAAATGTGGAAGTGTTTCCTGTGTAAATTATGGGATGTCAGGTTTTCTTATGTACCGAATTGCTTCAAAATGCATAGCACAGTCTTAAAAATTATACATAATTTTCATTGTAATGTGTGAACGTGTGTGTGTGTGTGTGTGTGTGTGTGTGTGTGTGTGTGTGTGTGTGTGTGTGTGTGTAAATTTCCTTCAGCACATAAACAGTCCGTATGCTCCTCAACACGAGCGGTGATGAGACACACAAGACAAACCATTCCTCACTCTGAACCTCGACGGCAGTTTACTCATCCCGCACATACTGCTCACTCGCTCTACCCTTTCCTTATCCCTCGCTCAGTCTTACAGCCAAAGACAACTAATTAGTGTGAACAGGTGGTGTTTGGTGCGGATCGTTAATTGCTGTAAGGGCACGGTCCGGCAGAAAGGATTTTAGTTTTGAGATGTTTAGAGATGTAAACAGGTGTTAAACGCACACACACACACACACACACACACACACACACACACACACACACACACACACACACACACACACATTATCAGTTATAATATGTAGCATGTTTTTGCTTAATTGAACATCTGACCACTATCGAATTTCACAAAATACACATTATTTTCCTAGTCTCTTTATTTCATGTGTTATCTAAAAAAGTTTCAGGTTTTATTTTATTCATTAAAATTCCTCTTCCTCATACCATCTAAGGGAGTTTTTTTCTTGCCACTGTCGCCCCAGGCTTTATTATCGTGGATATATACACATAATTCCATTTAATTCTTAAGTTCTGGAAAAATAAGAATGTAGAAATTTACTTGAACTTGAAAATTGAGCTTAAAACTTTGCACTGAAACAAGAATTTTATTGAAGCCTCAAGAAAGCATGATTTCAGGGTCTAGGAGTTTGGTGATGGTTTGGTGTCGAGATTCAGAGCAAAAGCTCCTCTGTTCATTATGTTATTTATTAATGAGCTTGAGTCAACTAAAGATAAAAAATTAAGAAAGGAATATAACACTTAGGGTGGTATTCTTCTTCTTCTTCTTCTTTTTATTATTATTACATATATTAAATTATTTATCTGTTTATAGTCGCATTGTGGAATGTAAATAATGCAAGTTGTTTCTTGTTATCACGTATGTTATAGCAGTGTGTGAGCCAAGCTGTGGACTGCATTTTTTGCTTGCTAGACACTGTGGATGTTTGAGTTTGGGATCGTTTGTGAATGTTTATGCTTATTGATATTAAGAGGGTATATTGTTGTATTGTTTGGAAAATTTCTAGAAGTTTGGTCGTTATATTTGCTGTGCTCCGGCTGTTAAGTGGTACTGTGACTTGAAATGAGGGATGGGATGTTTAGTGTAGTTGAGGTTTTCTTACAGAGTTTGGTGGATTTGTTGTTTGATTTGACCTCTCTGTAATGTTTTAACCACTGGACATGAGTAAGCCTCTAGAATTGCCTCAGTGGATTTTTAATTTCAAAATATGTTGTGTCTAAAATGTCAACACAGTCTCACATGTCTCACGAACTTCAATCTATTGATTCGTATTCAAGGACACGAATTTCCCGATTTTTTCGTGTCACTCAGCACGAGTGCCCCAGTATGGAGGCAGAGGATCATTGGTAATGCAGACAGAAAAGGTAATTTTTTTCTCTATAATTTTATAAGAGAATAAGGCAGAAAATATACGGTTAGGATTAAGGTTAGTGTTATGCTGTAAAAAATATGTGCGTCTCGAATTAATGCAGTACTTTTCTGGATTGCTACATTACTGATTTCATGTATTTCTATATTAAATAAAAATAATGTTTAATGCAGGAAATGTATATTCATGCCACTTCATTGTATATAACTTAATATCTTTTTGAGCAATATCAACTTTAATGATTGACAGTAAAGCTTCTTTCCAAAGGTATCTAAATTGTGCATGTATCACATTCTTCTCAGGAACTGTTAACATTTAAAGTAAGGTAGAGCATTTCAGCTGTAAATCCTAAAATTTGGGCTGGGTTGGGTGGGGCAGGGAGGGGAGGGGAGGGGAGGGGAGGGGCGAACCAGACATAGTCACAGATAAATCATTGTAGGAATTGCATTTTTCATGATATCTTTATTCAATTTTAAATATAAACTCCTGAGACATGTGGCTTTTAACCCATTACACCGGTTAACATTTAAAGTTAGGTAGGGCATTTTTAGCTGTGAGTCCAAAAAGCTGTGGTGAAGACTAACATGATATATAACCGGGAGAAAATATTGACTGTATTTTGACTGGAAGGAAGCACTGACAATAGTTTATAATAGTGAGTATCTTTCTGAATATAAAGCAATAAAAACAATAAAATCTCCTGCTTAAATGTTGAGTAATGGTGCTGGAAGATGAAAAAATCATTAGCAAATGAGAGAAAAAACAATACAGCATCTGTGGTATCCAGTGGCAGAAAGAAAACTTTGACAGAGGCACCAAAAATACTACCTATTAAAATACATTACATAGAAAGTCGTCCTGACACGGAAAAAAAGGGTGAAATTTGTGTCCATGAACACGATCAATATCAGTATATGACAGGAAATGCCTTGAGACTGGGCTGAAATTGTTATATAGCTGAGAAACAACTGAACATGAAGTGTAAATGTTACAGACCATTACATGGATTTCTTCCATTACTGCAGGAAAACACTTTTATATCGTAACTGGATATTTGGTTCTCATGTTTGACCCGTGGTACACCGACCCCACAGCGTACAGGAAGTGTGAGACCTCAGTGCAGTGTTCAGTGTAGTATGTGTAGGTGTCATGCTCACCGATGAGAGCGAACTCCGGCAGCTTTCCCACGCTTTTGCCCTTGTCCAGAACTCTCTCCCACTTGTAGTAGATGGGGTCAGAGCCGTCGGAAGACTTACAGCTCAGTCTCACATCGCTGCCCTCAAGCAAGTGCCCTTCCATCCAACATCGCGGCTTAGACGGCTTCACTGCACAGCATCGAGAAGGAGAGAGAAAAAAGGAATGGAAATTGTGGTGAGAGAACGGAGAGGGAATAGTGAGATTTGTAGGATACATTCGAAAGAATTGAAGTGGGTGAAGGTGAAAAAATGAACGGCTAAATAACAAGGAGAGACAGTAGGAGAAGGGATAAAAAAGAAAATGTCAAAACAGAAGAGGGTTAGGGAATAATAGAAATGTAGAATATAGAGAAAAGGTAGACAGCGTTGAGAAAATAGGGGGGAAATGTGAGACAAATATGAGAAATTATCAAGAGAATATATAGATAAATCAGAAACAGGAATGAGGGTTTGTGGATTGCGAGACAATACTGAGAAAATGTGGAGAAGTGAGAGAAAAGGAGAAGATTGAGATAGAGAGAAAATTAGGAGAATGTGAAAAGGAGAATAAAACAAGAAGAGACAGGAGACTGAAATAATGAAGAAATCTGTTGAGGAACTATGAAATGGCAGAGGTTACAGAAGACATTAAATGCAACGCGAAAGTGAGAGATTAGGGAGAGAAATAAAAGAAAAAGGAAACAATGAAAGAACAGAAAAAAGTATATGGAAAATCATGAGATTTGGAACAGAAGGAGAACATGGAGAAAAATGGTAGACATGGCAGAAATGGGCAAAATAGTGAGAAAGTCATTGAAAAGAATTATTTGAGAGAATGGTGAAAAAATGAAAGAGAGCATGACGAGAAATTTGAATATAAATATAATAAAGGGGAATAGAGAGAAAATACAAAGAAATGGGGAGAAAATGTAAGATTGGAAAGAGTAATGAGAAAATGGGAAAGTGGTGAAACGAAAAAAGAGGGATTAGGAAGAACAAAAAGTGTGATCTGAAGAGTAAAAAGGATAGGGTGTGGGAGAGAAGTGAAATAGAATAGAGGGAATATTGAAATAATTGGATGAAGACAAAAATTGAAAAAAAAACTAAAAGAAAGAACAAGAAAAAGGTGTGTGATGAACAACAAATCTTTGAAAGAAAAATAGTGAGATCATGTGGAGAAAAGCACGAGGGATCCGAGGGAGAGACGGAAAGAACAAGGTCATGTGTGAGCAAAAGCAGTAAAATCCTCCTTAGAAACTTCCTGGATAAAGTAACTATATAAAGCTTGAAACTGTTGGTTGTTTACAGGTTAGAATATTACCAAACAAACAAACAAACAAACAAACAACTAAATAAATAAAAGGAAGCAGATGAAATATTCATGTGGCTCATACACAATCGGTACAGTCCTGTGCCTCCCTTCAGTTCTTTATTGATCCTGTCTGGAGTCTCTTTTTCAAACACACACACACACACACACACACACACACACACACACTCACACACACACACACACACACACACACACACACACACACAGATGTAAACACACACTTGGGGGACTAAGGCTTTGATTGTGTGTGCATATATATTTGTGTGTGTGTGTGTGCGTGTGCGTGTGTGTGTGTGTGTGTGTGTGTGTGTGTGTGTGTGTGTGTGTGTGTGTGTGCGTGTGTGTGCACGAGAGATAAAACACAGACTCAGCCAGACCCATTGCATTGTTGTATACAGTTAGTGTGCAGCTGGAGGCTAAATTGTACACACAAAAGGAAAACTCAAACTCAAACACACATGCACAACCACACACACACACACACACACACACACACACACACACACACACACACACACACACACACACACACACACACACAGAGCGCAAGGGTAACAGTGCCAGACTATTATCTTAGTGGCGGAGAAAATATGCAAATGCTCTTCGCCCAAAATTGAGAGTGTCACCATAAAGCTGACAGCAATTTGTAAAGACCTTGAAGTTTATCCACTGCAATGTCTTCATACAGAGAAGAGAAATAGCGAGAGAGAGAGAGAGAGAGAGAGAGAGAGAGAGAGAGAGAGAGAGAGAGAGAGAGGACTAAGACAGCTTTGAATTTGAGAGAAAACGTTCCATTTTTAAATGAAATTAAAAAAATACCATTTAGTCTCCTCTACCTAGCGCAGGACTGGACATGTTATTCCTACACAATCCCAGTTAAAGCCCAGTTAAATATTATCCAGTGCTCTCATTTATGGCTGTAACGATTCATTAAGTGTTTTCCGTCTGCATGAGTCACACTGAGAAACTGACAACTCATCTGTTGCTAATGTTTTATTAAATGATAATGAATGTTTATTGATGCTAATGGAGTATTATTATAATGCTTTGGCAATATTGATAACAACCATCTGAGAGAGAGAGAGAGAGAGAGAGAGAGAGAGAGAGAGAGAGAGAGAGAGAGAAACCAATGGACAAGAGAAATAAAGGAAGAGAGACAATGAAAAGCAGACATGAAAAGAGATACAGTGAACAGGAAGAATGTCACAGACCAAGAGCCCAAGAGTGTAAATTAGAGGGAGAGGGGGATAAGAAAGAGAGAGAAAGAAAGCACACTGAGATGATTAAAAAGAGACACAACAAGAGATGAGGTGAGAAGGAAGATTGTCAGACAGACAGTGTGGGAATGAGAGTGAGACAGGGAAAAAGAGATGAGAGCGAGCGAGAGAGAGAGAGAGAGAGAGAGAGAGAGAGAGAGAGAGAGAGAGACAGAAGAAGTAAATGAGAAAGTGGGAGAGAGAGGGCAAGAATATTAATACTGATGTTAATAGACAATCTCACTCATGACAATACTCCAGTCTGTCTCTCTGTCCTAGAACACGTGTAATCATTTGCATCTCCTCCGCTCTGTAATCGCCATTAGCTCACGATAATTTGTTTGTAACAAGGTTTACAAAATAACATTACAGTAAAATATTCACCACGAAGCAAGACACGTCCCACCTCGCAGCTCTCTGCTGCAACCCGAAGCTGTCACGGTTTCCGATCCTACGGCGTTCCCGCCTGTTCGGTCAGACATGTCCTCGCAACAACATGTGCCACTTAATGCAAACCAGAAACATCTCTGTGCCTCATACAGGCGTGGGCTCCTTTTAACTCGGTCTCTAAAACCTTATCTATTTCTCCATCCACTGATTTACAATAATATCCGGTAGAAAACAAAGCAGTCACATAAAATTTGGTACATTGAAAGAATGCTTTTTGAACATGCCATTCCATATTTAGTCCCATTTAATCTTATAATAACCTCCACTCTTCTGGGAAGATGTTCGACTAGATTTTGGAGTGTACTTGTGGAGATTTGCGCTCATTTCACCACAAGGGTGTTAGTAAAATCAGGTACTCATGTAGGTGAGATGAGAAGGCCTGGGGTTAGCTTTCCAATTCATCCCAGAGTTGTTCAATAAGGTTAAAGTCAGATCTCTGTTGCAGACCACTCAAGATCTTTTACTATAATCCATTTAAAGCATATCTTCATGGAGCTGGCTTTGTACACAGGGGCATTGTCATGCTGGAACAGGTTTGAGTTTTCTAGTTTAAGTAAAGTGAACATGTAATGCTACCAAATCCAGAGACATCCTTTGCAATTGTGTACCTCCAACAATGCGGATGAACCACATATCGCTGGAAAGATCAGATGTCCAAATTCCCAAATAGGCGCTACATGTGAAACGGGATGTTCAAAATTAACATCTTATGGTCAATTGTCTTTTGTCTACATGGTGTATTTAGGATAAAATTATTATATATTGATAAGATGATGCATTTATTTTTGTCAAAAAATTGACATCTAACAGTGTCCCAGGCAAACACACATCTAAAAAAGTTTCATTATACTGAGCTACAAAGAGACTCACCCAGGACAACTTTGATAAAACAAACAAAAAGCCCCCCCGAATAATCATCCCTTCTGCACGACGTCGCGAGACAAGCAATAACAATGTGGAGAGCAGCGAAATCAAATCATCAGAAGCAGGAATCAAATTGAAGGTGGTCTGTTAGGAGGAAATGAGGCCTGAAAAGAGATGCTTCCTGGAAGCCAGGCGCAGTGGGAGGTGCTCTTACCCAGGACCACGAGATTGACCTGGCTCCAAAGGTACTTCCCTCCTGTCT
Source organism: Silurus lanzhouensis (assembly GCA_039877035.1). Classification (NCBI taxonomy): domain Eukaryota; kingdom Metazoa; phylum Chordata; class Actinopteri; order Siluriformes; family Siluridae; genus Silurus; species Silurus lanzhouensis. The sequence goes on along the minus strand of JBCEWE010002369.1, from coordinate 15,245,280 downwards.
TCACTTTGCAGTTGTACTCGCCCGAGTCGCTCAGCTGCAGATCGTTGATAAGAAGTGAGGCGTCTCCGTTCAGGTAGTCTCCGGCGAAGGACAGGCGGCTTGCTTGGTTATCGTTGGTGTAGACCTCGTTGTTAAAAAACGTGATAATCTGAAAGAGAGAGAGAGAGAGAGAGAGAGAGAGAGAGAGAGAGAGAGAGAGAGAGAGAGAGAGAGAGAGATGAGACAAATAGATTCTGAGAGTTTTTAAAAGAGGAATATGTAAAGTCTATTATCTCAGAGCAAATACACAACAGCACATACACATAGATAGATATAGTGTATATAGTGTAAAGGTATAGTCTGAAAATGTGAGGACTCAAACTTTGTTTTAACACAAACACATCTTACTATCCTTTAAAGGACCTTCCAATGACCTTATTATAATTCATTATATTATTATTTAAACAAAATGTGACAATAAATACAAATATAAACTTAAACTTTGATTTAAATCAATAACAAAATGTACTGTGCCTTGTAGGAACCAATGTCCCAGTAATCGCAATAATCTTATTAAATATAATAATAATCATAAAACAAACACATGCACATACAGAAAACCTGTGCATATAGAGGGGAAATACGTGCACATAAAAACAAACACATGCACATACTGGGAATCAGTGCACATATAGAAAACCTGTGCACATACTGGGAATCAGCGCACCTACAGGAAACAAGTGCACATAGAGGGGAAATACGTGCACATAAAAACAAACACATGCACATACAGAAAATCTGTGCACATAGAGAGAATCAGTGCACATACAGAAAACCAGTGCATATAGAGAAAATCTGTGCACATAGAGAGAATCAGTGCACATGCAGTAAACCCAAGCAACAAAACCTGTGCAAATAAAGAAAATACATGCACATAACTAAAACACATGCACATATAGAAAGCATATGCACACAAAAAGAACCTGTGCACCTACAGAAAACCTGTACACATACAGGAAATATGTACATAAAGCAGATGCATCAAACTGACATTACACTTTAATGTGAGTTAATCACCATTGTTTTCACATTCACTGTAGTTATTGAATAATTCATACAGTAGGCATTACTGAATAATAAGCCTTAGAAGCAACAAAGAAATAATAAGCAATGCCTAAATAGTTAAGCCACTTGAAAGAGAAGACACTTTCCTTCATCTCAATTCTCATGGTGCTCAGTAGGTGTTCCTGACGAGTTTTCTCTTACAAAACTCAGAGGATGATTTTTTCATCCCATCACTGTGTCTTTCTTATTTCTCATCAAACATTCAGACACTATTTTAATTAATGGCGCTTTAATGTTCTCTTCTATTTACATGATGCATTAAATGTGAGCCGTCTCCAAAAACCCAGAGGCGTTAATGCAGGCTCACAGCTCTATCCAAATTCTTATAATTTTCATCCCCCAGATTGAATCTCGATACCCACCAGATGTGAACGGCAAGAGATGATTTATTTAACATGCACGCAAAGCGATTCGTCGAACGCTGCAGAGAATAGTGTGTCTTATCCGATGTTTAATTTCATTTGAAATGATAATGTTCTTAGTGACACGCTTATTAAGCTTGTTCAGCAGCATTACAGCTCCAGCGCTGACACCAAAACATGATTTAACTGCCTCTGGAATCTGATAAGCAAATATTACATTAGCCGCTCTTAAAGTCATTATTTCATCCAATTAAAAATGGAGTGTAATCGGGATCTGTGAGATAGACAGGGGGGGGGGGGGGGGGGGGGGGGGGGGCTGGGGGGCGAGACGGAGCGGACAAACATGCAGGCATTTGTTTGACAGCCATATGGCTCCAGGTGGATCTCTCATCAGGTTTGTTTGTGAAGCCATGGAGAAAGCAGATTTGGCCTGTTGCAAGACGACTGAGAGAAAAAAGCGAGACAAGTACTCTAAAGGAGGATGCTAAGCAAAGTGTTGTTAAAAAAGAAAGAAAGAAAGCAAGAAAGCCGGAAAGAAAGAAAGCTGCAACAGCAAAACAAAAAAAGCAAGACAATGATATGAACAAAGCTCGTTCTGTCAAAGCAAAGCTCTGTGGAAAAGCAAGTGTGTGCTCGCAGATAAAGCAAGTGCGATAAACTGTGTAAGAAATATGAAAGAATGAAAAAGAGGAAAGAGGACATGAATAAAAATAAGGAAATGTGAAGTGGTAAGGGTTGTCAGGTTGGAGGAACAATGGATAGTGTGTGGAGATAATCTTTCCACCTTGTCATTGATTATTTTCATTAACTCTCTCGCTTGAAGTGTTTTATTTCTCATATACTACATTTTTTTTGCCATTGTTAATTATTTATGTTAAATATATATTTCAATAATTAAAAAGGGGCATCATTATTTAAAAAAACACATGCAAAGATTTCACTGAAAATGGAGACTCCTTTCAGAAAAGTTAAAAGTAATGTGTTTCATATCAACAGCATCTTAATTTTAGATTGTGACACAAGCTGAATGAGTTGTTACAAAAAAATTTTTTTATTAAATCACAAAAATTAGACCGAGCATGTTTGTATAAACCAGTGACTCACTTACAGCCGGAACTACTTTCAGAGCTGCTGTTCTTAAAATTAAATCAATGCCTCCTGACTAAGCAGAATGAAAAATCTGTCAGAATTCAATTACAGACCCAGAAGAATTAATGCTAAGAGAAAACAGGAATATAATAAGGAATAAAGCTTTGGATTTACCACACGCTGTTTCATGTTGGGTTTCTGCAGGATCCACTCGATGTCCAGTGTCTGTCCGTTTGACTGCCGGAACTGGTGATGGCACGGCAGCGTCGTGTTGTCCCCAACAACCTTCTTCATTTCTGTCTGAGCTTCGGCAGCGAGCACACTGAGCAGCACTACACAAATCACACACATAAAGGGATGCTAAGAACACTTAATACTTGGAACACAACTCAAGTTTTTAGAAAGACATACACAATTCAAGACTATGTAAGTGTTAAACCCTAGGACCACGCAAATATAGTGGGTAGCTACATTCACTGAGGTAAAGTCATGTTGGAAGGCACTAGTCCAATCGGGATAGAAAGGTGATCAGTCAGAAAAACACGGTATTGACTTGTCCTTGAGGACAACTGGACATACGCCTGCAAGCAAAATGCTCCTTCAATGTAGAGGTAAAAGAAATTCATGCATATATCTTTCTTGCTGATGATCTTATCCCAAGCAACACTCTGACTCACATTAGATTAAGAACAAAAATCATATAATCGACCGTGTACCCCTCGATTCATCAAAATATCAACCAGTATCGTGCTCCAGATGTCACTTTAATCATTTATCTTATTGAAGCACATCAAACTGTGGGATTTGATAATAAAGCTTCCAGTGATGGACAGTCACAAAGGTCATAGTTAACCCCATGATTCTGGTTTAAAGTATGTGAAGTAAGGGTTCTCTCTCTGAATGCCTGTAACTGCAGAAAATTCCCTTTTAAAACCGTATAATATGCAGGAGAATTAATGCATCAATTATTTACACAGAGTTCTCATAAATCACTACTTTACTTTCACGGCATTTAGCAGACGTCCTTATCCAGGGTGAAGGTAGTTAAAGGTAAAGAACCTTGGTCAAGAACCCAACAATGGTAGATTTGTGGTTCCTGGATTTAAACTCATGACCTTCTGTTTCAAAGATCAAAGCATAAATCACTGAGCGACCACCTCACACTTTTAGTTTTTACACTTTTGATTTAAGTCAGATAACCTTTTTGCTATTTCAGTGCCGTACACAGACCAGTTTCATTTAAATGCAAGTACTTTAGTTCTTTGATTCAAGTAGAAATTCAAGTGCCATGTTTAAGAGCATTTGTATTTTTGTTATGTACAGTAATATACTGGAAACGTTCGGATATTTGTTCCCCAACCACAGTTTCTAAATACTATACTTTTTTCTTTTGTCATCTAGATCAAACATTTGATACAGCATCAGTCTTATTTCGCATTTAATATTTTGACTTTTATATATATAATATTATACATTTTATATATATAAATATTATATATATATTTTTTAATGATACTTGTAAAATGTTAAGTGAAAAGTCAATTCAAATAATCAATCTCATTTTAACATTTATAACATTTAATAATTTTAACATTTATAATTCATGCACACATTTCTTCATTTAGGCCTAAAAATGATATGGCATTAATCATGTTTCTTTAAAGCAATAAATAAACATATAAATTAAACATAGCATAGTCTTAAATGATTTGCATTTTTCTGTAAATTGGAACACATCAAGTTCTTGTTTTTTGTTCTTGTTTTATTTTAAAAAAAGAAAAAAGAAAACCTGAAAATGCAAAGAATTTCTGTATTCATGAAACGACCTGCTTCCTGCTGTGCACAGCAGGAGGTCAGAGTCAATTCTGATGTCGCTGTCATAGTTAAGAGTTATTAAAGACGAACACCAGCGAGTCTATCGAGATCAAGAATGCCGTCAGGCTCATAAATCAGAGAAAGCTAGCAACAATATTTTTCTCAGGTCTTCTGAATAAGGTACAAAGTGACTCAAAAGATCAAAAACGAAGCAGTTTTATTTTTATATTTATAACGATGGACTGTAACAATAATACAGATCAACACTTTTAATGAATATTTTTATGGACTCTTACTCCCAGGTGATTTAGGAAATTTTCTGGGACTAGTGCTATTGTCTCGAAAAAAATACCTAGCCTACAATGTATCCGAGAGTGTTTCTTCACATGAACTTGCATGTTAATTATATTCTCGAAATGAATTGTTTTTTACTTCACATTTCAACAATTTTCAGCAGTTAAAATCAAGTTTGACTCATGCTAGCATGAGTAATGTTACAGCAACTAGCTCAAGGCTGACTACAGGGATGCTTGTTATTTATTAGCAATTTATTAGCGCCTGTGAGGTAACCTGACAGGTGGTACAGTGTTGGTACTCCCTCAGGAGCAAAAAGGGTACCTGAGTTTCCCCACCTGATGAACAGAGAAAGAAAAGTGCAAGCAGAGCACCATGGTTTTGAGCGCTTTCGTGCAGATTCAGCAGATATTTCTGGAGCTCTGCTATTAGCATAAGTACAGCACTTAATCTTCAGGACAGCCTAGCCACAGTAACACAATAGCGTTTGAAATAGTGCCAAGAGAGGTGTGTTGTGCTGTTGTGCATTTTCTCTACACAAAATCGATGATATTTTTGTGATGGCACTGTTGATATTGATTGACGTTCTAGCATAGGTGTGGTAGAGATGTTGTGACAGGTTGGCGAAGGATTAACTGGGTTTGAGCTTTACGCTCATTGCATGTCAATGTGTAAAAAAACACCAGTCAGAGCATAAGAATTAGCATGCTAGGGCAAAAAAGTCAATAATGAGGCTTTCGGCATTGGACTGAGTAATTTATTTTGGTCCTGGACAAAAGGAAATAAGTTTAATTAGCAAAAGTAGGTGATTACCAACAGCAATTACGCAACAAAAGAGGCTTTTAATAATAGACTGTGCACATAAACACAATAATATTAACCCTGCTAGATTCATCCAGTTTGTTTATTAAAACTGAGTGAAATTTGCCCTATAAGTGTATAGATTTAAATGGGAGGCTTATTTTCCCTCTTTTCATTACTTGCATAAATATGTACACCTCCAGGATCCTGGGTTTGATCCTAATCACATATAATCTACATTTATCCATGTGTCTTATGTCCTAATATTGGCATAAGCATATTGCACATTCACAAAACAATATTAGCATTATTAGTAAGTATTACGTAGCATTTATTGTTGTATCTTCTACAAAAATAGTGCTCTAGTCTGGACAAGATACTCCATACCGCAGAGACCAATATTTTAACTCGAATATTATCTGAGCCAATAATATACATCTTACGTAATAGACTATTTAAACCAGTCTTTTTCTCCACGCATTAAAGCGTGTCCAGGATTCTAAATGTTCATTCAAAGCAGGGCTGTATATCTAAAGAGAACCTGTGGAGCTCTACATCCCAAGCTTGTTATCGTACGTCACATTAAGGTGATATCAGTGTTTTATGCGTCACATTAAGAGACACGTCCCTTTTCCCCTCCCTCGCTGTCTTTACCAGCACAGAGCTGAGTGAAAAGAATGACTCAGCAGACTGCAGCGAAGAGGAGCTTCCTCTGCATTCAGTTCTGCTCATGCCTTTTTAATGCTCCTCATGGACCCACATTTATTTTACGCACTATGTGTTACTAATACGGGTTTCAATCATTGAGCTAGGTGATTTCTGAAGAACCAAAGTGCTACCTGATTGCTCGATTTCTCTCATCGTTCTGACTCATCTTGTCAAAGGTCATAGTAATGAATTTACTTCACCACTGGTACACCAATTGATACCTCAGTGATTCTTCAATCCATTTGACTTAGAAATCGAATGGATGACACCTGTTTAAAGGCACAATTGTTGAAATGAGACAAAGAACACGCAAAAAAATATGTCAATTTTTTGGGGTTAAAGTATATGTTATCAATAACCCAATTTTAATTTGAAGTCATGATTCAGTTTGTCTCTACAAAGAAAGATGTTGCGTGTGACTGTAGAAAGGACTTTAATTATAATCACACACTCTGGTGCTCACGGTAGTTTTCACTCTGTGGTTTTTTGTATTGTTTTAAAGATTTATAATCACACTCTTGATATCACCCAGATGAGGATAGATTTCCCATTTGAGTCTGGTTCCTCTTAAGGTCCATCTAAAGGAGTTTTTTCTTGCCACAGGCTTCATCATCAGGTATAAACACACATCATTCACTTTCATTCTTAAGTTCTATAAAACTGCTTTGAGACCATGTCCATTGTGAAACGCGCTATAGAAATAAACTTAAACTTGAACTTGTTATCAGAGGCATTTTAAACCATGACACATTCACTACCATTGTTCAGTCTTGCCTCGTCCTTGCTTTCAAGTCTGAATGTCTGAACTAATGTTTGGCAGCCTGTAGAACATTATGTACTTAGAAAAAAAAATGTAATCACGAATGAGTCCTATAATATGTATTGCACAACGCAATTGGTTACACTGTTGAGCTATTAGCTATTTCTCCTCATCTATCACTGGATACAAATGCTTTTAGAAGCAGTTCTTATACATTTAGGAAACGGCAAACAACATATAACATTTTTATATTTATTTCATTAGAATACTTGTTGTTATTTCTTCACATGTCCCAGTGATTTAGGAAGCTGGGGTCAGAAATGTTATAGTGGCCCTGAAACAGAAAAGGTTAAGAGTTTTGCTTAAGGGCCCTAATAATAGCAGCTTGATGATAGCAGGTTTTGAATCCTCAACCTCCCAATCAGTAACCCAGAGCCTCAACCACTGAGCTACTACTTCCCTACTTACCATTAAATGCTTTTCGAGTTGTTTATGAGTGTATATGGAGAACAGATGCAGCTACTTGTCACAGACATTACAGCACAGTGAGATTTTTTCTGGTACCAGCCATGATACAGCATCCATGAAGCACAGAGGTAAAGGACCTTGCTCGAGGGCTCAAAAGTGGCAGCTTGGTGATACCCAGAGTCCACTGAGCAACCACTTCCCTCATACATGATCACTATATATCATAAAAAATTAGACCAAATATGCCAAACATCACTGATAATAAACAAATACTATAAAGTAAATGAGGCTCTATTAATAAAATAATGTAGATGCAGTCTTCCATTCACACCAGCACAAAAACTTTTACTAAAGTGGAGAAAAAAACCCCACCCCCATACACAGGCAGGCTACACACAAAGCATAACATGTTACGCCTGCATATAAAAAAAAAAACCCCTGAACCACAGTGTTAATTTGGAATGAAATATTTCATTAAGTCATCCACTGGGAGAAATCTAATGTCCAGGCTGATAAATCGTAGCAAACAGAGGGGTGTGTAGGGAAGGGGAGGTGTAATGCTTTGCATGTGTGTATGCATGGCCTGTCCAGTGAAGGGCTGTTCACACACACATACACATGTGGACTGACGCATTTGGCTCGGCTCTGCATTTTGTGTGTACATCCAAGCAGGTTTGGTCACATGTGGCCACATGATTGATTGAGTAAAAAAAAAAAAAAGAAGCATGTTTTGCATATTTTTAGGTTGCTTTAACCTTGTGAGTGTATGAGTAATTCCATATGCCTTTCCTTTTCCTCCTATTTTTTCTTTGTCTCTTTGCCCTCTTCAGTGACCTGTACATGTATCTGCCACACCTTCAATTCGTAGCCAAACTGTATCTGGCTCTGAGCTTGAGAGAATAACAAATTTAAGGAAAAGGGAGTCAGATAATGAAGAAAAAGAGAAAATTGTCTGCAATAGATAGAGTGAGTGAGTGTATAAAAGAGAGAGAGAGAGAGAGAGAGAGAGAGAGAGAGAGAGAGAGAGAGAGATAGAGAGAGAGCTAAAAAGAGAGACATAGTTTCTATTTAAGTGCCTTGGGGAAATTGCGCTGCAATAAATCCCTCCTACAATCTTATTATAGAGCATCTCTCCATCCCACTGTACTCGATTTACCAGCTTGCTCTTCATCACCACCATCACCATCCTCTCTATGTAGGCACTTTCCCTCACAACACACAGTTTCTAAAAAATGAGAAACTTGCTGGAGCAGTTACCTCACCTACAGTATGGTGTAAATAAATGCAACTAGATTTTTGCCTGAGTTTTGTAATTCACTGTACAACATGTAGAAGGAAGATTCACTAATGAACAATGTAAAAAGAATAAAATATGTTCTTCTTTTATTAGAGTCCAGGATTGGACTCTAATAAAAGGAGCTAGCAGAAACAAAAGTTATTCAATATTTTGTTTATGTTTCGCTATTGCCACTAATGTAGTTATCCAGAGTTTTTTTTTTACATCCTACTCCATCCTCATATTTATGGCTTTTAGAAGAGTATCTAATACAGTTGCACATGAACTCTATGATACAGACTGTGACTTCTGATTGTCAAATCGATAGTTCGCACCCTGGTGACATGATCCTGATCTTTGTATCGGGCATGCAAGATTTGCACTTGTGAAGTTTCATATTGTATAGTTCTGGACTGCAACAAGCAACGTATAATATATGTTAGATAGCTACATTTGGTAGGAGGTGGTAGTTCAGTAGTAAAGGCTCTGGATTAGTAATTGGAAAATTGGGGTTCCTTATTATTAAATATGTTATATGCGATATAACATTTGAAATGAGATTTTTTGTAGATTTTAACTAACACAAGAGGCTGTGGAAAGCGTGCATTTTGACCGTCTTTGGAGCTCTGTTTCTGCTTCCAATCTCCTAGATTTTCATCAGACATCTTATTTATTTAGTAAAAAATTTGGGGGATAATTAATACCTGTATTTCTTCTTTGTTTCATGTAAAACATGGTAAACCTGTAAGTATATTTAATTTAATTCTTATCAAATTTAAATTCTATTTAGTCTTATCGAGATGGAAATATCTACATTGTTTTGCAGTCTTTACAGTCATATTTAGAATTTTTTTTTTAGCTTGAATGAAATTGAATTCATTGATTGTACCAGAATGTCTCAAAAACACCTCTGATATATTGTAAACCATGCACTCGGCCGTATTGTTAGACCTGCTTTTCTACACAATTACTCAACATCTTCTGACCAATCAGAACGGTATAAACACCTATAATACATAAATGCTGTAATATACTGTTAAAGCATATGTTATTGAGTGTATGTGTGAAAAGTATCCTGTATACAGTATTGTATATGGTTATAGTACTGTATATGAGGATTGTGTGAAAGGCCGGCGTTGTCACGTATTGGCTCGCTGACATTCTGTTGGGAAAAATTTGAAATCTTTATACCTCTCTCATGTGAAGAGAAATGCCACTGCAAGAATATAATATACAGTGCCCTCCACAATTATTGGCACCCCTGTTTAAGATGTGGTCGTGGACTTCTAAAAATTCTCCTTTTTTTTAAAACAACATAGAACCCAAATGCAAAAAAAGAGAAAAATCCAACCTTTCATTTAAGTACATTACTTTGGTGGTAAAAAAAAATCATACATTTAGAAAAAAAAAAAAACTTGAAATCATGTGTCCCACAATTATTGGCACCCCTAACAATTCCTCTGAAAAATTAATTTTTATTTTTTTTTTATATATTTTTCTGTAGTTGCTAAGGTTGGTCAGGGTATCTAGGGACTTTGAATTAGTAATTCATGATTTCCTGTTTCCCTGGGGTATAAATATGACGTGACACAGAGGCCTAATTCTCTTACCCATTTGTCAACATGGCAAAGACAAGAGAACACACCATTCAAGTAAGGCAGATGTGTGTCGACCTTCATAAGTCAGGCAATGGCTACAAGAAAATAGCCACTCGCCTTAACTTGCCGGTATCTACAGTCAGAGGAATCATTAAGAAGTTTAAAACAACTGGAACAGTGACAAACAAGGCTGGAAGAGGTCCCAAGTTTATCTTGCCACAACGCACAGTGAGGAGGATGGTAAGAGAGGTAAAAAATTTCCCAAGCTCACCGTCACAGAATTGCATCAAAGAGTGGCATCTTGGGGTCACAGAGTCTCCAAAACAACCATCAGACGCTCTCTACATGCCAACAAGCTGTTTGGGAGGCATGCAAGGAAAAAGCCTTTTCTCACTAACACTCACAAACGTAAACGTCTGGAGTTTGCTAAGCGGTACTGGGACTTCAACTGGGATCGTGTGCTTTGGTCAGATGAGACTAAGATTGAGCTTTTTGGCAACAAACACTCTAAGTGGGTCTGGCGTAAAACAAAAGATGAGTATGCCGAAAAGCACCTCATGCCCACCGTGAAGTATGGTGGAGGATCTGTGATGCTGTGGACCTGTTTCTCTTCCAAAGGCCCTGGGAACCTTGTTAGGGTGCATGGCATTATGAACGCTTTGAAGTACCAGGATATTTTAAATAAAAACCTGATGGCCTCTGCCAGAAAGCTGAAGATGGGTCGTCATTGGGTCTTTCAGCAGGATAATGATCCAAAACATGTGGCAAAATCTACACAAAAGTGGTTCAGCAGTCACAAACTCAAGGTCCTCCCATGGCCATCTCAGTCCCCAGACCTCAACCCAATCGAAAACCTGTGGGGCGAGCTAAAGAGAAGAGTGCATAAGAGAGGACCCAGGACACTGGATGATCTAGAAAGATTGTGCAAAGAAGAATGGTCAAAAATCCCTCTCTCTGTGTTCTCCAATCTTGTGAAATGTTATAGGAGGAGATTAAGTGCTGTCTTGTTGGCAAAAGGAGGTTGTACAAAGTATTAACATCAGGGGTGCCAATAATTGTGGCACACATGATTTCAAGTTTTTTTTTTTTTTCTAAATGTGTGATTTTTTTACCACCAAAGTAAAAAAGGTTGGATTTTTCTCTTTTTTTGCATTTGGGTTCTATGTTGTTTTAAAAAAAAAAGGAGAATTTTTTGAAGTCCACGACCACATCTTAAACAGGGGTGCCAATAATTGTGGAGGGCACTGTATTTCATGGCTATTAATACGCCTGTTCCTTCAAATCCTGTATGCAGGGCAAGCTCAAACATTTCACTCAAGGCTAAATGGAAGTCAGAGCGACCATTTACTATTTACAGCATTAACATCCAGCGCTGTGTGTAATGAGAAACATTTCAATAATCCTCGCAGACATGATGTCATTGGCTAGAGGCTGCATCGACGTTAGCATTAATAATATTTAATAAAGAAAGTGGTGTGGCAGAAGAGACAAAGTTTAGTATATTACTAAGTCTTCAGAGCGTCCTTTACTTTTTCTTCCTTTTCTCTCACCTCTCTTGCCACTTGTTCATTCATATAAACCTTCTAAAGGAATTGAACTAAAATTGCCCTAATTTTTATTTCTCCTTCTTTCCCTAATGGATTAATGGAAGGCTAAGGCACTCTCACTGATGTGTGATGGAGCAATGATGGAGGACAGTCACCGATCCGCTTCAGCGCATGACACCGATTTACAAGCTAAGCTCTCTTTATTACACTCATAGCAGGAAAAGGTTAGCATACTGACAGGAGCTGTGCATGTTTCCAGACAGTGTACACACTAACACACACACATCAAGTCTTGTCACTTACATGAACATACATATTACGTGTACTCTTTTTGACATAATAAGTCTTCACAGTGTAAATGTACGGTACATATCTACAGCACACTTAGAGACACACACACACACACACACACACACACACACACACACACACACACACACACACACACACACACACATACACACACACTGTCACCAACGTGAATAAAACATGCACTACTACTAAGTATACCTCTTCAGGATTTTTAACGTGCATGTCTTCTATGTATACGTTGTACACTGCATATACACACATACATTACTTTTTATTTATACTGCTGTAATTTTGTACATTTGTTTATGTCTTGCGTTTTTTTCCTTCAGTCCTTTATAAATGATGTCATAGTTTGCTGGGAGGAATCACGGAGTAAAAATTGTATTGTCTAGTGTTACGGATCATTTACATTTATGGCATTTGGCAGAGGCCCTTATTCAGAGCGACATTTATCTCATACATACTACTGAGCTGCTATGGGGTTAACGGTCTTGCTCAAGGGTCCGGGAGTGGCAGCTTGGTGTAGCTGGGATTTAAACTGATGACCTTCGGATCCAAAAGGCTATTTACACATTAATACGTTACCCTCCGTCCACATTGAGAAAGTGGATAAAATATTAAATTCCCTTTTCGCATCGCAGTGTGAACTGTGAAAACAGAGACCTTTTGAGAACGATGACAATTTTAGTCGTTGCTGTGACGTTTCAAAGAGCCATAAAGTAAATAAACAGCTGGCGGAAATGACGCAGTTCGAATCGTCTAACGTTTTGCTCATGCACAGTACAGGGACATAAGAGTTTTCATATGTTTCATTATGATTAAGCTTCTTTTGGGAAAAGACTGGAACAGATAGTGTGGAGGTGGAGCGTTTTTTAGGCGTAAACGCCGTTTTCTAATTTATCCGGATTAGTGTAGACGTAGCCAACGTCCAATGCCTTAACCACTAAGCTTCCATGTTCCCTCTATTTCCTGTACACATGACAATAAATGATTGAATCTTTGAATGTAGTTCGGTTTCGTTTCAGTTGTTCCTTTCGGATAATGTTTCGTCTTCTTCTTCTTTCGGCTGCTCCCATTAGGGGTCGCCACAGCGGATCATCCGTCTCCATACTTTAATTGGCTTTTAAAAACCCAAGAAGAGCCGTTAATGCTTTATTGCTCTCCTTAATGGATTTTTTTGGGTCCGGCCAATTTGAGATCGGTCTATGGTTCATATAGAAGGTTACTTAACTTGATCTGACACATGGACTCTTTTAATATTTAGCATATTGCTAAAAAAAAAAAAAATAATCCATTATTAATTGAGAATCAGCTGTTTCATGACAGACTTTAGATGGTTTGTTGTGTTAACAACAACAGAACTGTTTATTGTAATGAGAGCAGATTACCTTGACTATGCTGTTTATCTTTTGTTATTGAGACCGGATAACATTACACCCATGTCACATTGAGTTTGACCTCCCATTTTCCGTGAAGTGTGTCTAGACGGAGCAATTAAATCAACCTGAGCATTGCAGCAATGCTTTGTACAATAGGAAATGCATCATGACATTAAAATATGAATACATAAATATACTTGTCTTCTGCAAAACACGGGGGTGTGCTGTTATATTAGAGCACTTCACTCTGCGGAGGTAACAGTAACTCTGCTTGACGTCAGGATTCATCACAACACTCTATCGCTGATTAATACTTTACAGAAGCATGAACTTGTTTTATTCGGAATATATGCAGTTTAATTCAAATCCAGCTTAAGTATTAGTGTGCAAATAAATAAAACATCGAAATTCATCAAAAACGGTTTAAGATCTTGTTTAGGGGACAGAAGCAAAACCTTGCCAAGGTCTTCAAGATGCCCAAAACAACATCATGCACAATTAAAAACAAAATTAAAGAATTTTTCAAGGCAATTTTTTTTTTACACTCCAACACATGGCCAAATCCCAAACGGCTTCCACTCTACCGTACATGCTTTGCACAGGATATTACGGAAAACATGCTTGAACATCATTAGAGATTCTTGCACTGAAACAAAGGGCTGTTAAAATTATCATTATTCTTCATGAATGTAATTAGTATGCTTTACATACAACAAAAAATAAATCTAAATAAAAGATCTCATTAATGATGCATTTATGCAGAGCATCATTCCAACATCAAGGTTATTTGGCTGCAAATTTGAATATTTAAATTATACAGAAACTCTGAAACTTTAATATATAGAGAGAATATAAGCTAAGAAAAAGGAGAACTTCAAAGACTTGAAAGTTTTTTTATATTTTATATAAAAAAAATTCCTTTTTGATAGTACTTAAACACTGTGATTAGTTCTGACATTCTTTTAGTTATTTGATTTTTTAATATATATATATATATATATATATATATATATATATATATATATATATATATATATATATATATATTCATGCTATAGTTACATCACACACCCATGGAAACAGGGATGTAATGGGTATGATATTTCTCTGGCAGTAGTTTTGCATTTCTGTACATATATTTGTGTGTGTGTGTGTGTGTTTGTGTGTGTGTGTGTGTGTGTGTGTGAGAGGGATTAATAGTGAAACAATAAATACAGAAGGCAGCGAGTGTTACAGTAAAAGAGTGACAGCATGAGAAGAAGGCGAGATGGAGTGCATGGTTTATAGCTCACGGCCGTGTAGAAGCTTCAGCACTAATGGCCCAGTGGTGTGAATAATTAAGGTGTGTGTCCTCGCTGCTTTCATTACAAACATGAACATCCCCAAGCATTTCACAGCACAGCCTGGAAAGCGTGTTAAAGTTGCTCCGCCGGCTGACATGCCACTCATTCCGTGGTGTTGACAGTAAAGCCAGTACACCATGACAATGACATCAGCCGAGCAGCTGGACAGATTTATAGACAAGATGCTTCTGGGGAATGGCAAAGTCAGAGTAGGAAAGATGACCGATACATGAGAGAATGAAAACTAATTAAACAAAACATTAAAATTCATGTTCATAGGTCATGTTTTAATATCTTTAGAAATATTTTTGCAGTCACATCTATCCATCCATTCATCCATTCATCCATCCATCTATCAAATCCTAAAGTTTGTGTTCTTTCGCGGTGTCCTGAATTATAATTTATTGCATGATTTAAAGTATTATTTCACATTCCAAGCTTTAATATCCTGCAAACCTTTGCAACGAATAAGGAATTACATTTATAACTCCTAACAAAAAAAAAAAAGAACAAAAGTCTAAAATAAACGAGAAAACTAGTTTCGAGTATATAATTTCATTAAAACGTGTAAAAAAAAGCTACAGAAAAAAGTCCAGCATGTTAAAAATAACCTCGTGGCCCTTCCTAAATGCCACTTTCTTTCTTTCTTTCTTTCTTTCTTTCTTTCTTTCTTTCTTTCTTTCTTTCTTTCTTTCTTTCTTTCTTTCTTTCTTTCTTTCTCACTGTTTTACCTCGTAAACTCTCCTCACAGACTCAATGACAAAATGGAAAAGCACTTTAAAGGCCGGGTGACACATACACACACACACACACACACACACACACACACACACACACACACACACACACACATACACACACACACACACACACACACAAACACAGCCCATAATTGTACTCAATGCTGATTTGTTTTTCTTTTCTTGTTCTTTTTTTTTTTTTTTTAATGTCTGACATTTAAAATTTTAATTACGTCTATGAATCTTCAGATGTTGCAGTTCCAAGTGGCTAATTGGCTGACAGACAATCAGATCGTAGAGAGCATTTGAGCAGCTGCCACCACAAGCAGAGCTCTGTCATGAGACTTCAACTCGCGTGGCAAATCCCAGAGCTGTTGCTCCAGCATCCGGGGTAGACATAGTCACAGAGTCACAGAGTCACAGAGGCTTGGCTTCTGCTGGTGCGCTGATGCTAAATATATTGGTCTGGCTGGAATAAAAAACAAAACAGAAAGCCCAAATTTCCATTTATATCTGACCTCTTCAGCAAACTCCATGCCGAACCGAGCTACGTGTCTATAAATACGCTGTCAACTAGAAACTCAGGACAAAATGAGAAATATGTAGCAGAAAGGCTGCAGGTTCGATCGTCTGGTTCCAGACAAGAGCTCTCTGTCTGAGTTACTGTTTGTTTTGGCAAGCTGTTAATTCAAATGTGGGTGTGAAAGGGTGGGGGTATGTTGCAATGAAATATGGCACACGCACACACACACACACACACACACACACACACACACACACACACACACACACAGACACACACACACACACACACACACACACACACACACACACACACACACACACACACACTCACAAAGGCTAGCTAGGTCAGTTCCTACATGTTAGTCATTTCGAACCACAGTGGAATCAATTTTGAGGTGTGTGTGTGTGTGTGTGTGTGTGTGTGTGTGTGTGTGTGTGTGTGTGTGTGTGTGCGCGCGTGTGGGTGTGTGTGTGTGTGTGTGTGTGTGTGTGTGAACGTGTAATTGTGCCCTGAAGAACCAACAAAATCAAATCCCAGATCCAATCACTCCTCCACAGCATTGGATCACAACGTATTTAAATTGAATGCTCTGTTTAAAAAAAAAAAAAAAAAAAGCTTCCAGTAATTTCTTTTACTGTTAACGGTAATCTTTTATTTTCCCTGGCAGACGTTTTCTCTTCTCAGAAAATGTCAGGAAATCGTAGAATTCTTATACGAAACAGGAAAAAAAAAATGCTCAGCTTTCAACCACACAAACGTAGCCATAAAGAGCGTCAGCAAGTTTGGCCACGTTCAGTGTTCAGTGTTTCAGCTTGACCTTCTTTCATAGAAGCGGATGTTTGAGATTCAGAGGACAGTAGTGGCCATAAGCATCACAGAAATCATGTCTAGTGTGATGGGATTTTAGAGAGAATGTGGATGCAACCATGATTGACAAGAGAAATAAAAAATTAATAAAAATTAGATTTTTTTGTTCGGAGAACTCTCCACAGTCCAGTCTTCTGCTTTTCTCTAATGTTTGTTTCTGCAGTTCCACACTTCACAGATTTGCAGTGCAAAAGCAAAATAAACCACAATCATAAGCAATTTACATTCATGTTCTGCTTCCTTCCACATCGAATATAAAAAGAAGGATAGTAGAAAATAAACCCCAAGATTCAGTCAGAAGCGATTGGTGGTTTTGGGAGAAATGTATAGTTGATCACACCATTGGACAGAAATGATTGAGTGGTCAGGATTATTATATTTTATTGTGCCAAAATCAGAGCTATAGACCAGCATTTAGCATTACTGTAACACAGTAATTATATGAAGATCGTCTCTGATAATCATATGATCATTACAATGAAATGTAGCTTTAAAGGATCCATTTTGGCTCATTGTAATGATTCGAATGATTGTAACGGGAGGTGGGAGCTCAACCGGAAAAGGTAGGTATAGTTTGCGAAGGAAACACTTACTGATCATTGGGCAAAACATCTGTCATTCAAGATATACAGGAAGATATACATTGCTTGCCAATGTTCATTTCTGTTATTTTCTTATATTTAAAGATGCACTAATCAAAATAAAAAATAGTTTAAAATAAACTGAAAATTTTACACATGTACAAGAAACAAAGTTATAAGATCTCATACTTCCTGTATATCAGGGGTCACCAACCTTTTTCAAACTGAGAGCTACTTCTTGGGTACCGATTAATGTGAAGGGCTACCAGTTTGATACACACAGTTGTCAGTTTGATCTGAAATAACAAATTTGCTCAATTTACCTTTTATCATATGTTATTATTAATACCGTAATTTCCGGACTATAAAGGGCACCCATATATAAGCCACACCCACTGAATTTGACAAAGATTTTTATTTTGAACATAAATAATTCTACACTGAAACTAATGAACTTTACACAGGCTTTAACGGAAGACAGTGTCTGTTACACGGTGTAACGGGTGAAATATGTTGTGGCTCCTTTAAGAGCAGAGCAGCATTTTGGAAATAGCCTGCCGCCGCATTTTTTCCGGTATTACTGCATGTGTGCAAGACTGAGGATTATGTCCTTATTATTTTCTGATGCTCATTTCTAAGTTTCTTTGACTAACCCGTAACGCTGTTGCCAAGAAAAATAAAAAAGCACGAGTTTTGGAAACCTGTCTGTGCTTATATGATTTCTGTTGCAACTGGAGTTATCGAGCTCTCCCTTCACCCAGACTCAACGCGTTACAGCGGCTTGTATCTAAACAGTAGCCTACCAAGAAAGTCATTGTTCACTGTCTTCCTCTTTCCTTTTACAACTATTTCTCACAACTATTTCTCTCTGGAGTTTACCACCATGTTCGTGACCCCTGCTGTATATATATATGTTGCAGGTGGGGTTCACATTTAATAAAAAAATAAAAAAAAAATAAAAAAAAATACAAAAATAAATGCAAATTTTGGAGTGCAGATATCAGAGAACTAAACCGGTAAAGATATTGTGACTTATTTGCATTAAATCTCTATTAGAAATGCTACTCTGCAAAATAACAGATATTTTTTACCATCATAAAAGCAATCCACAGCTGTTCAGGGCAGTGGGTTTCATTCCAGATAATGCTGAGACAGTCAGCAATGGAATGATGGCTTCTGTCAGCGAGGGATTGAAATGCTATAACAACACAACCAGGCAGCTCCCCTGCTGCACATTTTACTGGCTAATTAGAAACAGACGGAATGCGCATTCCCCTCCCCGCTAATTTGCAGAGAGTGCCGTGTTGACATATTAGTGCCGCTCGTCTGGTTCGAGCATTTCAATCGTCCATCTAAGCAGAAAAAAGGTCACCTGAAAGAAGCCAGCTGGACTATGCGTGACCACACATGGACAAAAATATGTGGTCAGAAAGTCACACTGGCCGGAGAACCGTTCCCAGATTCCCAGCTGAGCAATGGTTTGAGGTGTTTAAGGCTCATACAGGCGAGCGATGTGACAGCGATTAGACCAGGAGGGGCAGTCAAAAGCCAAAACTTATGGGCAGTTGCCATTAAAGCAGTGAAGCATCTCACCATCTCACCATCTGCCCTGCAAATCCCTCTCTATTTTGTTAAAGAAGAAACTTGAAATAAATCTGTATCATTCTTTTTATAAGAGAGCATAACCTTAAAATTTTTAATTCTTATGTTAAGGTTGCGTAAACATTTTATAAAATTACCTGAGACTTTATTATATATTTATTATATAACCTGAGGGTCATTATTAAAGCATTAGTGTTGAAATCAGGAAATGAATGCAGATCAGTATAATTCTCAGAAGATACATATGTGCTTTTTTGAACATCCCATTTCACATTTAGTCCTCGTTTACTGTTATAATAACCTCCACTCATCTGGGAAGATGCTCCACTGGATTTTAAAGTGTGTGTGTGGAGATTTGTGTTTATTCAGCCACATACGGTGAGGTCAGCCACTTTACGGTGAGGTGAGGAGGCCTGGGGTGCAGTCAGCATTCACAAAGTAGAGTTCAGTAGAGTTGAGGTCAGAGCTCTATAGCAGGTTACTGAAAATCCAACTCATTTAAAGCCTATCTTCATAGAGCTGGTTTTGGGTATACAGATATTGTCATGCTGGAAAAGGTTTGGGTCTCCTAGATCAAGTCAAGGAAAAATGAACACTTCCACATCCAAAGAGATCGTACACAATTGTTTTTGCAATGTTGTGGTAACAGAAGAACCATGTGTAAAGTAAAAAACTTGTCGGTATTGTGTATTTATTAAACTGCTCAATTTTCACATATGTCTGTTTACTAAAAAACTCTTTAAGCGTTAAGCACTGAGCTTCCATGTTCCATTAAACTATGTAAGCATCAAACATTGAAGTAAACCAGCATCTGAGAGATGTGATTCAAGTTCACATTCTCTGTTCAGTGGAATGGGAACATTGCACTACAGTGTCTGCTGCAAATTCTAGTCTGCATTATTATTATTATTATTATTATTATTATTCATTTAATTTTTTTTTTTTTTTTTTTTTTAGCAGGAATGCACTACAGATTGATTCAGTATTATTTATTTTTTTTTTTTTTTACAAGTTTTTGTGTACTAAAGAAAGGAGGCTGTGGGCTGTGTTGAGTTTGTAGGCCTACAATCTGGCATGTGGTATAAATAAACTTAAATGGAGGGCTTTCCTCAAATGGTTTCAAGGAAATGTTGTAAAAAAAAAGAAAAAAAAAAGAATTCAAGAATCGTATCTACAACAGTACAAAAAAAGGATCACCAGTAAAGTATTCTTTAGATTGTCCTTCTTAGGTCATCCTTTATATTTCGATAAATAACTTTAGAATGGAGAACTTCCCTTTCAGAAAATTGCTTCGAAAAACGTTCTCTATTTATGATCTAGACTCAGAACTGCTTAACGGGGTTCTATGGATTATTGGTTCAGTTTCCTTTTTTACGTTTATTCCCTTTTGAAAGTGAACACAAGTGTTGTTTTTAGAGAAAATGAAAGCAAAAAAAAAAAAAGAAATCATGGTTATGAATTCATACCACATTTTACCAAGTAACTGCAGTGTATTTCACTCCAGTCTTGACTTCTATTCATAAATACATGACTCTATCCACCTTTCCCTGAAAAAGACTTGTGTTTTTATTTCCAGTGAAACAGTTTCCATCCTCTTTTCCGAGATTGAAACCAGATGAATGAAGCATTGGAGTGACGGGCAAGGCAGACCCATATTTCTCTCCCTAAAGGCTGATTAGAAGGCGAGGCCAAGTCTCGGGTGTCCTGAACAGGCCGATGTGTTTTTTTGGCTCTTGTCATCTACTTTAAGCCCTATAAATACGTCTTTTCATTCTTTCTTTTCCCATCAGTGATGCTCCTTTGCAATCTTGGTGAGCTTCATTAATTTGGTAGAGTGTTTCGATGCTCTGATGCTGTCACCTCGCATTGCAGGTTTAAGAGAAATGCAGTCAAAAGTAGGCCAAAGGGGTGGAAAGCTAACGCAGCAATGTTGGCAGGAAAAACGGGGACAAAATGCACATTTTTTTGAGAGCGCGCTGAAAAAAAATGGAACGCCTCCGTCAACACTGGCGTCATGCACCGTAATGGGAGCAGTGGCAGTCATATTAAAATCGATGTTGTAGCATGTACTAGCGTATAAGCTGTGCAGGCAATTACAGAATGATTTACACTTGACACTTGAGAAAAAGTAGCTGGAATTGTTACTTGTTATTCATTACCAGATGAAAGTTCACTCTCTGTAACAGCTTGAGCAATTCTGGCCTGTTTTCTTTCTTTTCTTTCTTTCTTTTTTTTTTTTTTTTTGCTATGGGTTGAGAAACGTTTCTGCCTTGGCCTTCGTAACTCCTGAAGGACGTTAAACAAACAGAAAGCGGAGGTCTTGTTTTCCCAGAGTGAACTATAGCTGCCACATGCTTGTGGTCAACCGAGAGAACTGTTTGCTCTGGAACGCTTGCTTTTGCACCCACAAGACCATTTCTGTTTTCTCTAAATGCAAATCCTTTTCTCATGACATAGCAGGCATTTTCTTAACTTCGTAGAAAAACTGCATGCGGCAAGTGGACCGCCGAATGATCAAACAACTATCATGCTTGTTTCAGTTGTCTTATGGAGTAGAAAATATATAAAGATAATAAGCTACACAGAAACTGCATTCGAACCATAATTCTGAGCATGTTAGCAATGTCCAACACTGCTTACACTCATCTGTTCTCTGAGGCAGATACACATTCATAACAAGAGGATTTTTTCCATTGCTAGAGAACTGGAGGATTATTACAAGTTTGAGTCTTGAGTGCGTGTGATTTAATTTGTGCAAGATTCTTTCTTAATGGGAAACAAAATTGGGAAGATTATATATATAAAAACCCAGACAGCATGATATGATGTTATAAACACAATTGAAATGACTAACGTCTGGATTAAACTGTATACATGTCTAAATAGCATAGTTTAGCTTTGTATCTGACAGACATGAGTTTCTATATTAAAATTGAATTAATAATATATTCATTTAAATATATAAATTATACAGTAATAATAAACTATATTTTTAAATATTTATGATGCAAAAAGTTTTTGGATTCGATTTAATTCTGAAAATGTTGATTTGGAAGAATTCGCAAATGAAATGTATTTTTTACTTGCAATCTGATACACTGCAATTTGTTAACCTTTATGACTTCTTCTTTCGGCTTCTCCTATTAGGGGTCGCTACGGTGGATCATCCGTCTCCATACCCCCCTGTCCCTGTTAACCTTTATGACTGGTTTATATTGAAAATAAGAGAATCTGAAGTGGCTACGTTGTATGTTTAGCACTCCGTGTTCCTGGTTTTGACAACGCCACAGACTTACCAGACGAGACCCAGTGGTGAAACAAACTTAAAGCCACATCACTGGTTTGTTATCCAGACAAATAAGAAGCAAATAAAGCAATGCAGCTACAAAAGTGTTTAAAAACTGAAACTTCTGATCAAATATCTTTAGCTTGTTTACCTGGTCGTTGGTCTGATGAGCTGCCCAATTTACATTACTGTGTGTAATTGGATACACTGCAACAAAGGAAAGCTCTTTCATTGCTGAACTGTTCATATATTATTACATGTTTATCAGCTGTGCTACAATATTTATTCAAGAGATATTTTGCTGAGTCGGCCTCTCAGTCCACCAGTGTGATTAGCCATTCTCTAAACCATCATCTTGTACTTAGCACAGTTGTGACCTGACATGAAGCCACTACGATCATTATTATAACTGATCCAAACCTTTATTAGATCCAGGCTTTTAATTTAGAGAATAGTGTTGAAATTCAAAAAGTGTGCGAAACACCCCGGGCCTCTTTTGCTTCCCTCCATCATCCCTGCAGTTCGAAATGCTTGTGCTATCTGGTAATTTATCTAATGTCTAACTCTTATCTGATACATGGAGGGATAACTGCATTAGCTTCCGCAGGAGCTCTTTGGATGTTGAATAGACTCGCGTCTCCTGGAAGCGAGCTAAAATGACGAATCCTTACTGAAACAACAGCGTGTCCTCGCCACTGGGAATCTCTCATATAACGCGATTAGACTGAATTTGCAGTGTGCTATAAAAAAAGGCAGAAGAAAGGAAACCCATGTGGTTCCTCTCATAGTGTATGCAAGGAAGCACTCCTTATTTTCCTACCTGCTGAGTTTAACTGCTACCACTTTTCCCACAACACACGCAGAGCTTTATTAGTCCTTAATCAGTCTACTCAGTGGGACTTGATTCCGCTTTCCTTCCTGCACACAACTTCTCCTTCCACTCTTCTCTTCTGGCTCTTAGAATTTTATTTCCACAGGGATTATTCTAAATCAATATTGTTTGTGCTTCTCTGTGATCTTTGCTTTACCAAATGAGACTCTTTGTTATTAAAGAGGAGCAGTTCCCAATGACTGCTATCAATCTATATCGTCTTTAGTCTCCATCATTCATTCACTCTTGCTTTTTGTATGTTTTTAAGCTCATATAATGGATTATGAACATGATAGATTCTCAATACAATGTCTTGAATACAGTTTGAGTGAGACAGATAAACAGCGGAAAGAAAATCAGAGAAAGAACATCCTCCGAGGCATGAACTGGTATGCCCTCCAGGACTAAATAAATGGGATTTATTTTTACCAACACAATGCAAGCTCTTATTTAAGGCGAGACACGATAAGTGCCGAGTCCCAGTCCCGAAGGCAATATTTTCCTCTTAATTAAAACGAAGGTAGAAGGTGTGGGCGCTGCTCGTCCTTCCCCTTTGGTCTTCTGTTATTCAGAAGAAACACAAAAAAAGACTAAGATTGTGCTCGTGCTGTTGGAGAAGAGCTTCGTCTAAAGATTAATTATGGGCATTCAGCTCCCCGATTCTAGCACTGAACATAAAAAATAAAAAACCTCCTCCCAGAAAAGCTGCAGTATACTGACAAGCAATTTCTCTCTCGCTCTCCCTCTCCACCATTTTACAGAGCGAGCGAATAAATAACAATATCCCGGCTTGAGCACACAAGAGGAAATGTCTGTTTTGGAGCAGGAAATCCGATTTGAAGTGCATCAAAATGACAATGTGAGTTAGAACTAATAGGGTTTGCATGTTCAAAGAGAAGAGTTTGGCCATAACCCTATCATCAGTGAAATGAGGATGGCCTTGGGTTAGGAGTATATCCTGGATGATGTTTGTGCTTCTGTGTGTGTGTGTGTGTGTGTGTGTGTGTGTGTGTGTGTGTGTGTGTGTGTGTGTGAGAGTGTGTCCATTTCAAGCACTGTGATTAAAAACAATACAATAGTAGCTATAAAGCAGTTACTGCTCCCTGAAGACAAGCACTGCATTATATATATTAAATGCCATTAAATTCAATGTACTCATAATAATAGTTTGATAGCCAGCTGTTCGGGTATGGAACAAACAATTTGTTTTCTTGCAGTCCATCTTGCTCTAAATTCAACACACCTTACAAGGACTATCAATTCACTGTATTGCAATTTTGTTAATATATTGAAATCAGGGGAGGTGGTAGCTCAGTGTTTAAGACATTGGAATCCCAGCACTATTAAAGCTGCCACTGCTGGGCCCTTGAGCAGGGCCCTTAACCCTCAGTTGAGGGTGTCTGCCAAATGTGAATGTAAATCCTAGGTTTCATGATAAAAAAATAAAGCATGCGATAATGCTCCTAACCTCTGCCAATATTGCATACAAAAATCTATAGCAGGCCTAGAGAAAATATGGGAGTAGTTGCTCCGATTTTAAGCTGTAGGACTTCTGAACAAAAGGGCTTGAGTACAAAACCCAGCAACACCAAACTATCACTACCGATCACTAGAGCGAGGCCCATACCCGTAAACTACTCAGGTGTTTAAATGAGATACTGTAATAGATAAGGGTGTGTCTGCCAAATGCAGTAAATGTATAAAAAAAATGATGGTGTAAGCAACACCAAAGCAAAAATACAATTAACACTATTTATTCAACACCCACAGTTTTTCTGACAAAAGACACCACCGTCCTGTGCTCTTGAGATCCATTGTATTGCAAATTCTCAGGTAATCTAAATAAAAAGTGCTGTGTTCACATGCCTTGTCCTTCCTATTCAGTGAATTGTTCTATCTTCCATAAGAATTTATATTTGTTTTCTGTTCAGAAATCTGGAGAATCTCCAGTCCAGTCCCCCTGGGTGTACAGATTGATATGTTGTGGGAAGAACCCAAAACATGAAGCAAAATCCACACACAGCTGTATATATACATATACAAAAAAAAGGTAGTTTTAAACCCTTCATTAATGAGTAAAGAAACAAAAGGAGCTTGCAGATGCTTCCAGACAGGTGTACTGCATGATGCCATTAAGCAATTAACATCCTACCATGCTCTGCAGCCTGTGATTAAACTGTCAGCAAAAACAGTACAGCTGCCCAACACCTTACTCATACACTCTGTTGTTTTTTTTTTCATGCTGCCTGTCTATATAGATACAAAACACAGTCACTGTTAAAGAAGAGGTTCAGTATCCCACTAAAGTGAGTACACTCCTTATATTTCAGCAACTATTTAAATATATCTTCTCAAGGGACAATACTATATAAATGAAAATTGGATATATTTTAAAGTAGTCTATGTGCAGTGTGTGTGTGTGTGTGTGTGTGTGTGTGTGTGTTTGTGTGTGTGTGTGTGTGTGTATGTATATATACAGTATATGACAGAACATTATGACTGGTGAAGTGAATAAAACTGATCTCTTCATCATGGCACATGTTAGTGGGTGAAATATATTTGTTTTTAGCACTTTAACAATTGTCTCAAAGCAGCTTTACACTGATAATGATAATAGTGATTAAAATTAATAAGATGTTCTTCAAAAGGTAAAAGTTTGTCCCTGATGAGAAAGCCATATATAGGGATATATATATATATATATATATATATATATATATATATATATATATATATATATATATATATATATATTACCTTCTTTCTCTCACTTCCTCCTGCTGTCTCGATTCCTGTTTCTCTGACTCACAGGGTGTGTCAAAAAGAAGTCCAAAAACCCAGCCAAACACCTCCTCCCTAACCTCCATCCTCACATTCCCCTTCTAATTATATGCGATGATGTGCAACTCATGTGACGTCCTTCTCCTCGCTCTATACAGCAGAAGAAATCTCAACATGGTTGTGAAAGCTGACGCCAGGTCGACACTGTGCCAATGCTGGATCGAAGTCATTACTCACTATCACAGAAGCTAAAGAAGTCTCCAGGTCTCAGTGCCTGTGGTGCTCCTGGTACTGGGGGGAATTATGCGTCCATCTGGCTTTCTGCGAGGGTGTAATGCAATGCCACTATGTGTAGTCGTGTCTGTTTAATGCTCCAAATATCCCTATGTGTGACTATGAGCATAAAGAAATGTGATCAATGGAGGAAGAAATTTCAATCTTTATAGTATGGCTTTGACGGTTCCACAACCTACATCATTCCAGTTAATATTGCAGGATCAATTATAGCTGTGCTCATGTCATTCCTCTTGTTTTAACCAGATTTTGCCTCCTAGCATTTCTATCTTTTTAGAACACATCATCTACTCATTCTGAACATTAAATCAGTATTCAGTTACATCCCTGCTTTCTACTTATGGCCTTCTTTCTGTCCATTTCTAGCATAGGTTTCACTCTTAGCCAGTGGCAGACATATTATTAATCACACATTTCCATGGAAGCACTTTAGGTCACACTTATTCTCCAGTGGATTGGGTTGGACTCATTTGCTCAATGGCCCTGATGGCTCTCTGACCTAAACGTCTCAAAACCCACAACACTTAACACATGAGTGACTCAGCTTTCGGACACACAGGCACCACTATATGTGCAATATGACCTTCAAGCAGTAGCCTTTCTGAATATACGGAATATACCCCGTCTGTCACCACTCTGACACTAAATCCTGGAGAAAACACGCACATGCATGAAAAAACTGTGAACTGATCACGCAAGCAGACGATATGCACGTGTTCATTCATTGATAGCATTTAAAAAAGAACATCATACTGAGGACTTGGGGCACTATAGGACCTGGGCTGAATGTCACTGGCATGTAACAGGAAAACTGATCTTAATGTCACACAGTCTGCTCTGCCTGAATGTCAGTAGTGCTTAATTGGCCTGCCAAAATGACATGACTGCTCCTGACCCAGAGCGACGGATGAGTAAGGACGAAGGAGGTGATGCTAGCGGGGCAGACGGAGCAGTTTTTTTTTTTGCCACAGTCGGCCGTTTTGCAGTCTCTGCGTTTTTTATGCTCCTCTGGCTGCATGGGTTCATTTGGCGGCGCCAAAGGAAAATGTCGCCATGCTATTTTAATTAGAGCTCAAAAAAGGAATGGTTTCGAATGTGGGCTTGATGTAAGAATTAAGTAAAGCGGAATAGAAGCACAGACATAATGTGATATTGATTTCCTGAAGGATTGGGAAAGATCAGGTGAGATGAACTTTTCGCTCTGTTGCATGGTCATTATGCAAAGGATACATGCACCCTTGTTGAAGCAGACGCAGGATTGTATAGAAACCCATGTTTTTTTTCTATGCCACATAATATACACAAATGCAAAGAGGCATTTAGATTACAAACTGATTACAGAAATAAGATTCTAAAGCTTGTGGCCAGAGAGGTGTATAAGTGGCTGAAACTCGAAAACTAAAACTTACTAAAACTGAAAAAAATAATAATCACAAAAATATTTATCAATTCAAAACTCTTTTCATCTCTCAGTTGAGGGCATTTAGCTAAAAAAGTTTGGGAAAAGAATGAATGATCAATAAACAGTGAACAATATAAATTATATTCAAAATAAAAGACCATTTAAACTAAAAATCATTTTATTTAGTGATAATGTCAGAATTATGGATAGAGGCTACATTTCTGACCAGCCACCACACCTCAGTGAACTACTATGGGAGGTGGTAGCTCAGTGGTTAAGGCATTGGGCTTTGGATCAGAAGATCACAGGCTCAAATCCCACCACTACCAAGCTGCCGCTGCTGGGCCCTTGAGCAAAACCCTAAGACCCTCCCCTGCTCAGTTGTAAGTCGCTCTGCATAAAGGCGTCTGCCAAATGCCGTAAATGTACTGTATATCACGTGCCCATTTATACACTGTATCACATGCATGCCAATAAGCTTTTGGAAATAGACTCACTATTTACAGCAGTCCTGGACTTTCGTTTGTCATTGTGTTTCATGATCTTTGTTGTTTTCCTTACTTTTTTTTTTTTTTGGTACGTCTGTTGTTTTGCTTTATTTTATTTATTTCTTGTGTCCGCTTGATATTAAAATTGATTCTGCTTCTATTATTATCATATGACAAGGAAGAGGTATAGTACATTATAAATTCCCTCTGTCAGGCAAAAGCTCATATAATCCAAATGTAATGATGTATCCCAGCAACTGTGTTAATCTAGCTAAAGGCACAAGAGTCAGGGTGCAAGTGACAGGCATTTGTACCTTAAAATGTTTTTTTTTTTTCCTTTTTGCATTTTTAGCACTTTTTATTTTGACCTTTATTCTGATTGACAGTAAAAAATACAAGAAAATCCTACTCACACCCTCAAGCTTTTAAGGGTCCGGAGCAAAAACACAAGTCTAACTTAAGTGCCAAGTCCACAGGGAGTCTGTAGCTCCTTGAAACAATCCTTGAAAAATTTTATTTATTTATTTATTTATTTATTTATTTATTTATTTATTTTTGCAAAAGGCAGTATTCAGCACAGTGGCCTTACCTCAAGTAGAGACCCATGGGGCCAAGTAGACATGGAAAAAGGCTTTATTTAAATCTGATGGATGGTGTTTATGGAAGGAAATGTACCCGGGTTAGTTATCTAAACACTCCACATCTACAAGAGTGTCGGCTGAGGCTGAAATAAAGCCTTTTACTTATACACACCTTTTCCTAACATGACCTACACTTTGGGCTTTAAACAAATTTCAAATCAAAGACACACACACACACACACACACACACACACACACACACACAATCCCGCTGGTTCAGGAAGGATGTTGTTTGGATAAGATGAGCCAGAGTAAATCCTGACGCCATGCTTCAACAACACACACACACACACACACACACACACACACACACACACACACACACACACACACACTGCATCCCCATTCTCAGCTCTCTACCACTGCTGCCTTATACAGGCATGGCAACAGTCTCTCACCTTTCATGGCAGCATGGGACACAGAGAGAGAGACAGAGAGATATCTCAGTGAGAGAGAGAGAGAGAGAGAGAAAGAGAGAGAGAGAAAGATCTCAGCACCTTTCCCCCTGCTCTGGTGGCATGTATAATGGTCCACATACACCACCCGATCTGCCTAGCACAAGCACAAGCACATGAGAGATGAAGGACTAAAGAACCGTTGGTAAAAATGATGAGTGGTAGCTTTTTGCCTTCCTGTCTGCTGACTCTGTCTGCAGCAACACCTGAGCACTGTGTAGGGACTTTTTTGTCACAAAGGAAACTTGTGTTCCTGTCATAGAGCACCTAGAGAGCTAGACATCTGTAGCAAACAAGTGACATGCTGAAGACTACTGTGTACTAGGTGCAGTGGTTGAAACGTAGATTAAAAGTTGAGGGTAAAGTTGGGATCAGATAACTGGTAATATACCATGCAGTGTATAAGGTGCAAACACTATATACACTGGCACACCAGGCATAATATTATGACATTATAACACTGTGAAGGTGAAGTGAATAACACTGATTATCTCTTTATCAAGGCACCTGTTAGTGGGTGAATTTATTTATTAGGCAGTTAATAAACATTTTGTTCTAAAAGTTGACGTTAAAAGCAGGAAAAATAGGCAAGCATAAGATTTTGAGTTTGACAAGAGCCAAATTGTGATGGCTAGGCATCTGGGTCAGAGCATCTCCAAAACGGCAGCTCTTGCGGGTTGTTCCCAGTTTGCAGGGGTCTGTATCTATAAAAGTGCTCCAAGGAAAGAACAGTGGGCGACCGAGGCTTATTGATGCATCTGGGGAGCCAAGGCTGGTCTGTGTGGTCGGATACAACAGACAGAGATACTGTAGCTCATATTGCTAAAGAAATTCATGCTTTTAATGCTCGAAGGGTCAGAACTGTTTTGGAAGCAAAAGTTGGACCAACACAATGTTAGGCAGGTGGTCATAATGTTATGCCTGATCGGTGGCCTTAAAGTTATGTATGGTCTAGCATTACCTTTACCACCCCTTATCCCTTTATTAACACAACTGAGCATTTGACCATTTGGAATGTTACTTAAGGCATCAGCAGTAGCAACTTGGTGGTGCTAATATTTAAAACTTATGACTGCCTGAACAGTAGTTAAATGCATGAGTTATGTGGTATATGCAATTCTGCGATAAGCGAACCGCAGGTAAAGCAGGGGATTACTGTACGTCTTAAGTGACCCAATAACATTTATTCAAAGGGTGATGGCAGTTGAACAATGGGAATGGCTTTTGTCTCTTCTTTTTTCAAGACATTTACTTCAGCATGCCTTTGTATTCCTGCTCAAATCAATCTCGTGCACAACTGCCTCAGAGTTCCTTAAGGATCTACAGATATGATCGAGTACAGTTCCAGCTCCTCTTCCATATTAGTTCTGACATGCTGTAATGGAGACAGTCTGAGAAGCTTAAAAATGTTAAATGAATTACAGGGATTACAACTAGCTTATTGATTCAGGCAGGCAATTAGGTGGAGTTTGAGGCTCGATCTGAGATAGGACAAGGGGGACACAGCTATTTACCCAACAGAAATAAACAAAAACAAAAAACAAATTACAGTATATCAGACTTAACAGTAAGCAGAGCTACAAAGCAAATACCACCACAGACAAAATAACTGGGCAAACAGGTAGATGTGGCCATTATGCTGCCTGCTAGATTTGAGAGAATGGACTGTATATTGGCATTTATGAACAATTTCTCTATACAATGTATTATGCAGCCTTGAGAAAATGAGAGTGTTCCATAATGATCCATTTAGGAAACTTCCCAGGCAAGAACCAAACATAAAGGACCTATGAAGAATCCCTCTTGATGCTTGGTATAAAGTTACATTTAGCTTACATACCCACAACATGGCAGAAGTTGTATGTTGGCACCAAACACCAAAACACCAAAATGATCACCACAATCATCTAAAATAATGAACAACCCCAAACTGAAAGTGCTAAGCAGGCCTATAATTAGTCTTCACTTCACCAAACAGAGTTACCTTCTCAAATTTAAGTGTAGCTTCTTTAAAAAAATGTGTAAAATGATCTAGTATAGCTTGACAGATAGACGTAGGTTTATGCATGTATTCAAATGTCCCTATTGTTGTAACATTATTAATAACCCCCATGGTTTTGCTGCAATTCCTACTTGAATGACTCCTTCAGAAACGAACATCTAAAGTGATTCAAAGGGTAATTCAATCCATCTGCATTAAGCTTGAGGGTTTTTTGTTCTACTAAGCCTTCAGTATACTCTTGGGTAAATCACGTTGTGAAAGGACATGCATGTTGCCATCACTCAGCCAAGTTAGAATAGGGACCAGCTGCCTTCACCAGGATTCATGACTGTCCATCTTTCTGGCTGAAGACCTGTTGTAGAGAATGATAGAGTCTCTCTTTCTCTTTCTGTTTCTCCATATTTAAAAAACTAGGTGTAGGTAATGATTGAAAGTCTCTCCCTCTTTATCTCTCACAACATTGATAGTATAAACCAGAACTAAGAATGCACAGTCTGGAACCTACAGACAGTCAACAAAACAGTCTCTTTCTCCTATTAATCTACATTTATGGCTTATTCAGATCAACTTCCATTTGCTTTATTTATACAACTGAGCAGCTATGGGGTTAAGGGCCTTGTTCAAGGCCCAGGAACAGCAGTTTAGCATGACTGGGATTTGAACTCACAACCTTCAGATCCAAAGTCCAATGCCTTAATCTCTAAGCACTCGGGATGAGACATAAATACACCCAGAAAGACAACATGCACAGACAATTTTGCACAGTCATTAACAATTTGGGGCAATTGAGCATTGCCAATCTACCTACAAGAAAGTTTTTGGGAGGTGGAATTTAAACCAGAGAAACCTAATGTACTAATTAGCTGAACTTTGCCAAACTAACCTTCTTTCTCACACTGTGCTTCACTAACATGCCTTTTTTACTCTACATTTAGCATCTCCCAATCACTCACACTCCTCCCCAATTCCTTCCCCCTTTCTTTGAAGTGTCCCCCAGAGGGCTATAAGATAAAAAGTGAAGAGTGTCGACTGATGTTGTCGTGACCTTCCTGTCACCATGAGGGCTGCTATCAGTGAAAGACTGTCATCTAGGGGTCTGGGTTCCACTTGCCTGCTGACCAATGACTCATTCTTTCCATAAATACATAAATTGCACTCTTAGGAAAATGGTCTATCTACCAGCTAAAGAGTCCGCTGGTTTGTCCCCTCTAGGGGAAGGTAATGTGAATCATAATACAGACTTCCCTTTCAAAAAAGGTAGGATTATTAACCATGCAGAAAACCCTTGTACAGATTTCCAAGATCTCTACTTGTTTTCCCCGACCAATCATTATAGAAATTATGAATATACACTCTTAGCAAAAACAAGACCCTCAAGGGTTTTTTGGATGGTGAACAGTTCTGGCTTATTAAAGGTGCTTCTTCTCTATATTTGACCCAAAATAGAAACCCTGCTTTAGGGATAAAGTGTAGTTGCGGAAAAGCTCACAGTGAGTTTTTACTGGTGTGGACCATGTCCTTGGGATTTGACATGAGACGCTTCACTTGTTTTAATCACGTGCTGCTTTGAATCCATGCTGGCATTCTAATGACTATCGTTTATCACGGTGGTTGGGAGGGAGATGGCTCTTACATCTGTCAGAAGGAAGGATACATTGATTGGGCAATGAACCTAAGAGGTCAGCATACAGCCAGACTTGATGACCTTTAACATAGAGACCATACGCCAAGCAGCAATAAAGGCAAGTGAATTTTAGGTACAAGGGATAGATATCAAAGCCTTAAACCCCCAATCTTTAAGCTCTCAATTTGGTTCCTTTACCAGATGAGAATAAACATATAACAAAACATATCAAAAATCCAAACAGCAACTCCACAATGGTGCAGTTAAATACCAGACCATTAGAGCATAGTTATATTTTAAAAGTTCCTCAGTGGTTCCCTGAATATCGAAGTGTTCATGAAGAGGTTTCAAAAACACAAACTTCCCCTGCTAGTGCATCTTAATGCAAAAAGTTCCTCAAATGCTGATTTGTAAGTTCAAGTAGTTATGTTTAGATTATCATGATCGTCATAGTACCACGGTGTGCTTCCTGATTGTGTATATGCCAGGATGTATTGTAGTCTTATTACATACAAAGTTCTTAGCACATGGGTATAAGGGCCAGCCATTTTTTTCTAAGATTTGTCATTCCTGGTTTTAACTCCTACTCGTTCTGTAGTTTATAACAATGCATTATCCTTGTTTGAGGCTGTCTGCTTGTGCAGTGACTCATGTTTTGGTCTGTTATGATGATTCCTGAATTGCCCACAATGAAACACATGCAGAGCAAATGCACTTATGTCCTGCCTTTCATTCGCTGCATGTTACATAAAAACATACAAAGGGTTCTATGTAGGATTCTGTGCACTAAGATGGGACAAACCAATGATCAAAGCCTCAATATAGAAGCCTTATGGACATTTTTGGAAGGAACAGTTGACTCATTGAGGTAAGTGAGATTGAGTTAAGTAAAAGGAGTGCGAGTGAGAGTATTTGAGGGAAAGCTGACATCTTCTTGACTCCACCGCTGAAGCAGGGAAGGCCTCACAGTGCCAAGGAGAAAACACGGTGAGCCATGCCAAGTTATTTCACATCTGGGAGCGAGCGCTTGATACGTCCTCCCCCTCCCACCTCCAACCTCGACCTCACGGCTATAAACATCTGGTGCTCAAACTGCACATTGAAACACGATTCCCCAAGTGGGCCTGTTGCCCAGTGAAGAGCTGAGAGGTTCTATGGCATCCAGAAGATCTACTTTCTGCCAATAATTTGCAACCAACCTGTTTGTATTTTTGTTGAAAATACTGAAAGTGGAGCAGCAGAGCAGCCAAAATTGCTCTCTGTGGGCGAATGTCATTATTGAATGAGATGAGTCTGGAGTGCTTCATTTTAATTACTGCAAATCACTGAATCAGTGTAGCAATAATTTTCTTCTTTTCAAATTGTAGAAAAGGAAATTTCTAAGGGATCAGATCGCTGTAATGGTGATTTCTACCATTACTTTATTCTCAAACGGAGGGACGCAATTTGTGATGAAAAAGATCTTAATTTAATACAATATTATTAAAGACATTAAGATTATATTAGGACTGACTTTAAATGTTACCTTACAGGAGATAATGAGAACAATTTTATCACCATAGCAGTGAATTGGACATAAAAAAAATCACTTTTAAAAAGGGTTGCCTTACAATGAATGGTCCAATATACAGTATTCTATGTCCTGTATGTTCAGTAGAATTAAATAAGAATAAATGTCTATAATGTCAGGAATGAAAAAATTTAAATCAGCTGAAATCCAAAGTGTTAAATCTTTTTTAATCTATTTATAATGTTCTCATATTTTTGATTCCTATAAGAACTACTGTCTAATAAATTAATTATTTTGGAAAGTCTTGTTTATGACTTTTGTTTAGAAGTGGCAAAACGATAATCAAAATGGATGCAGTCTGCATCATTCTCGATTTTCTGGGGTACACAAATTTTCTGAAGTGAAACATCTTCCCAGATGTGAAGGCTTAGTGAAAAATTTGGTAAATAATTTTAAATCCTGCCAGTCCCTGATTTCTTCAGAATGATATAAGCAGTTTAATCCAGTCTTTCTAAAGAGACATGATGTAGACTACATTCATGTAAAAATATTTTTAAGTGATATTACTTGTCACCCTTGACACATATGAGATTGTATATGTATTTATTTTACTATAGTTTTCAAAGAATAAAAAAAAAAGTACTACTTATAGCACTTTATGATGAATATACTGTAGCACCTACTAAGAAGTAGGTCTAGTTGAAAGCTATAAACAATCGTCTTAACACCAAGCTTTTCATTTTCATTTATCATTTATCATTCGCAGATTTAAAAATCTGTGTATCTATGTTCACACCAAGCCTTTTGCCTAACACTTTTAAAACTGCATTGTTGTTTGAATACACACTCTCCAGGGTTCCCCGCTAACAGTTTGCATCAGTTTTCACTGCGTTTCTATGCAACTAAAAGGTTGTGTTACTAACACTCACTGTTGCTCCGCAGATGTTGCGTATCGTGTTTTGCTGTCCTGAGTGAATTAGCCGAGATGTTGATGAATTGCTGTAGAGGAGTCATCATCATTTTAACACATTTCGGCTGGATGCGAACTGCTTCTGTCCTCTGCGAGCACGTTCGAATGCTTCATGCTGAACGGAAATAAGTAAATGATAAAATGGCAGTAACTGGCAAATTAGGGAGAGCATGAGCATCGAATTTTGTTTGCTTAGCTCTAATATAAGCCTGTTTTCTAATTACAGAATTTTTAGGTTTATAAAGACGCTAGATTTATCTTGGAATGCAGGCACAAACCTTTCTAAAAAAAATTCGGAAATTATGTAAGCTTTATTTTGCTGAGGTTAATAGTCTAAACAAAACGGTTTCTTCAAATATGTTCTTTTGAGCTTTGGATCTGTGGAATGAGACCGGAGCTCTACTGAAAACAGTGGCTAATGATCTGAATCTCCTTTCTTATAGTTCATCAAGGCTCACATGAATTCACTTTATATAAAGCGGGCTTTTAGGTTCTCAGTGATTCGTCTGTCAGCTTTTGCCATTTCGGAAACGAGCAGCTTTGGAAACACAATTAATTCCTTTATTCCCCTGCTCTCTGTGGTGTTTATTTATTTTTTTTTATCTCGTTGATCGCTGGCCACTGTATCATTTCCTTATCAGCCATTTTAATTATAATCCTTGGCTCAGCTTGTAGACTTGTGATGACTTCTACTCTGCAACCTTAACTGTCCTCAGGGCTTCTCTGTCTGTCTCTAAGTTTCTGTCTCGGTTTTACAAAGAGAGCCAAAGTTAATAAGATGCAATTGATTAGTAAGCAGGTAAAGGCTGTTTGGTGTTTCAGCTGTGCCTGTCCCTGGCGAATGCTTTAAGACTGCATGGGAAGCCTGGTCTGCTGTCAAATTTAATTCAGTAGTCATAATAAAAATCTTTTCTTTTATAAAATGTAATCAAAACATGCTCTATATTTTACCAATCTGACATAGCATTGAAAACAATCCACTATGCTATTGGGACAATAGCTTTTTATTATTTAATTAGCATTTCTTATAGGCTGTAAATTCATACAGTGATGGTCATATCAGGTAATTTCACAGATTTTGTTTGAAGAAAAATGTTAAGTCTCTATTTGATGTAAACAAAGCATGAAGGAGTAGAGCATCCAGTTGATGCATTGCTTAACTCACTCATTCAATGTTCACTGTCAAGCTAATAAGATATTATAGATTTTAGCCTCCAGGTTAATATCACAACTGCAATCAATATCGCACTATAGGCTGCTAAGGTTTTGGGTAACATGCTATAGGTTTGTTGTTGCCTGATGACTGTCAACTACTGGAGATCGAAATTGGTCCAGGGGGTAAAATTAAAACTGTGTGATACGCTATATGGACGACGGTATTGGTCACAGGATATTTCCAGCCATATATGTTTTTGTTCCCAAATTGTCACCACAAAGCTGCATGACAGTGTCACTGTGCACAAAGCCAGCTCCTCTGAGAACACCTTTGGAAGAACACCTGACTGCACCCTAGACCTCCTTACCTCACCATCATCATGTACTCTTTTTCTCTGCAAACACACCAAAATCTAGTGCAATATCCCAGAAAAGTGGAGTTTATTATACCAGCAAATGGGAGTAATTGTGGAATGGGATGTCCAAAGAACATATAAAAATCTAATGGTCAGGAACCCACAAACTTTTATCCATATAGTTTATATATGTAACGGGTCATGTATAGATAATGCCAATATCTTGCTTTGCCTTGATTTGCTTATAAGTGATCTTAATCTACGGCTGGATTTCTGTTACAAAACATCTCCGAAATATAAATAACTTATTTCAAAATTCAAGAATGCTGCAAAACTAAAGCTGTAACTGTATGTGAACCAGTGAGCTATTAGCTGTAACTAAGCTCATCCTTAAATGTAATACATTTCTACAAAGTGTATGAGCACTGTGTTGAACCACAGCAGAGATAATGAATTCTTATATAATGAGGTCAGACACTATGTTTTCCTATCATCTATCCTGAATCTATACTTAGATTCTATCGGCAATTCCCGATCTTTTCGTCAGCTGTGTCATGCCTTTGCCTGTGAGCTACGAGGAAGTAGCAGTGAATAATAAGGTCTGGGTTTAAGCCCCACTATCACTGAAGTGACAATCTTGTGCCCTTGAGAAGGGCCCTTAACCCCTTTTGCTCAAGGGAAACTGTAACACTGTGCTCTAAGCACAGCTTCCTAACATTGCT
This sequence comes from Silurus lanzhouensis, assembly GCA_039877035.1. Classification (NCBI taxonomy): domain Eukaryota; kingdom Metazoa; phylum Chordata; class Actinopteri; order Siluriformes; family Siluridae; genus Silurus; species Silurus lanzhouensis. The sequence continues at coordinate 15,207,551 of JBCEWE010002369.1, read as the reverse complement.
GGGATATGCAAAGAAAGAATTTCACTGTGCAGTCAGACACATGTGATGAATAAAAAGCATCTTTACCTTTATAGCAGTACTGGAGGGCTGGTATGTGCAAAGGGCATGACCAACTATCAACACTGTTCCTTTCTTGGATCACTTTTGATAGATTCTGACCACTGCAGACCAGGAACAGCCCACGAGAGCGGCAGTTTTGGAGATGCTCTGACCCAGATGTCTAGACGTCACAATTTGGCCCTCATCAAATCCCTCAAATTCTTACGTTCGCCCATTTCCCCTGCTTTGAACACATGAACTTTGAGGACAAAATGTTCACTTGCTGCCTAATATATTTTATCCACTCACAGGTGCCATGATGAAGAGATAATCAGTGATGTTCACTTCACCGCTCTTAATGTCACAATCACAATGCTATGCCTGATCTATATAGTAGGATATAGGTCTAAAACCAGGGCATCTAGTAACAAACAAAATAATTCACGCTTGACCTGTTGGAGTCCCTGTACAAAGTTCACCCTTTTAAACGAATGAGCATATGATATCTACCATTGTGTTCTCTCACTGTATGAAGCTGCATGTGTACTCCTACTGTTTGATGTGATGTCAGTGTCTGATCCAGTTCTACAGCTGTAACTCCTTTCACCCTCCAGATCTGCCTGATTTATTCTGATCCAGAGTTCTACGCTCATGACTCACTTTCTGCTGCTGAAGATGGGATACCCTACAGATTCACAAACTACCTCATCTTGCAGTAGTGGATCAGATGGATACATATACTAGATTTTTACATTTTATAAAAAAAATTGTACCTCGCCACGTTTCCACCTTATGCTTTTTCTTTCTCTTTCCTTGTTTCACCTCTGACTTGCTCATTCAAGATTTTAATCTACATCCGTGTTACTGTATATCTGCTTTGTTCGATTTTTTTATTATTTCATTCTGAAATCATTAGCACAATGATTTTGGAAAACAAATAGCATGTTGATGACTGACACCCTAAAGCTTTACCTTCTCTTCATGGCACTGATTGAATTCTCAAGCAGGTAAAACACCAGTCATCTCTGAGTAATGTACCTGCGACTGTTTGGAAAAAAGATATGAACAAGCTGGAGGAGCATCCAGGAAAAAAAAGGGGGTCATCCAGGCTGTTAGAGGCTAAATTAGCAGTCTTGCTAATCACACAAATACAGGGAACGCTCTCCCAGGCTGTGTCATTACTGGCTGCTAAATAGCTGTTCATTATCATTCAGTGAGCCCTAGTGTGTGCGAGTGTTGGTGTGTGGGTTTGGCAGCAGCCCTGAGAAACATACGATAACATCATTTTCCCACTGAAGGCCAACTAAGCCTTATCACTGCATCATTACCTCTGAGCATTGCTCCTGACACAAGAACGTCACACAAAGCCTTTTCATCACATTCCCACATCCTTCACACATGCCTGCTTGACATATTATTAATTTATTTATTTTACAAACAAAAGTTTGTGGACACCTGGTCATAAGATTGTTTGTGATTTTTGAACCTATTATTCCACATTTACTTCCCCTTCAGTCTTCTGGAAAGATGTTCCACTAGATTTTGGAGTGTGCGTATGAAGATCTCTGCTCATTTAGCCACAATAGTGTTATTGAAGTCAGGTCCCGAAGTGAAGTAAGAACGTGGGTGCAGTCAGCATTCCAGTTCATCCCGAAGGTCTTCAGTAGGGTTGAGGTCAGAGCTCAATAGCAGGTCATTCAAGATCTTCTACTTCAGCCCATGCAAAGTATACTCTATGGACAAAAGTATTAGGACACCTGATCTTTCCTGCCATATGTGGTTCACACAATTGTAAAATATAATTTTGCTTCCCTTGGAAAGCCAAATCTGTTCCAGCATTGCGAAGCCCCTGTGCACAAAGTGAGCTCAATAAAGATATGATTTACATGGTCTGTAAAGTAAGATCTTGAGTGGCCTTTTACAGAGCTCTGATCTCAACCCTACTTAACACCTTCCTGAAAAACTGCAACACTGATGCAGCCATCAATACCTGACTTGAAAAAATCTAGTGAAACATCTTCCCAGAAGAGTGGAGGGAATTATAGGAGCAAATTGGGACTAAATGTGGAATGTGATGCTCAAAAAGCCCATACCATATTGATGACCAGGTGTCCGCAAACTTTTGGTAAATTGTCATGCTGAAGCAGATTTGGGTCTCCTAGTTCAAGTGAAGGGAAATTGAATTCTACTGAATCCAATTGTGTTCCTCCAACTTTGTGGTTAAAGTTTAAGGAAGAAACACATACGCAGAAACACTGAGAATAACTGTATAGTGTATTTATAATGGATAACCATTGAATCCATTTCTAGGTTGCCTATGCTGCATTTACCCACGAATAATGCCAGTTGATGAACTAAGAGAGGACTGGAGATGTACACATGAGACCCAGGGGTGGTTGTGTCTCGAGGATTCGTCTCCTGAAATATTCCAATGTATTCAATGTTTTCCTTTCCAGCTCACTAGGATTTAGAACAGGACCCTGGCAGAGTTCAGAGAGGCTTTGTTTGCTGCTCCTGTGGTTGGTTAGGAGTAAAGGATGGAAGCAAAGAAGCAGATGAAGGCAAAGAACAGCCAAAGGGAAACATAGAAGTATGGCTTCAAAGGTTTTGTGTGGTTTCCCAGTCAGCCGATGGGAAGATACAGAGTGTCTCAGTGTCTGTGTTGTGCAATACGGAAATGAACAGAGAGCCGGAGCATGAGGGAGAGGTCTGAGAAGTACCACTTTCATTATAAAAGTGAACTTCTGCTATTTCTAAATGAATATTATAATTGGTTTGGCATAAAATATTATTTTACTTCAGTGGAAAGATTTTTTTCTAACACCTGCATAACTATTACTTTCTACTGTATAACTGTCAAATAATTTGGACACTATTTAATAATCTCATTTCCCGAAGCAGGGAATTTCAGACAAATTCCACACTGAACAATTTCAGCCACATGTGGAAAAAAAACTGATTTCAATTTCAGATGACCTTTATGGAATAATGAAGCCTGAAACAATCACTGATTTACAGCCTAATAGATGGAGGCGCTTTTCCTCCAAACTTTGTTTGCAGGACTAAATCACTTCCTTTTAGTCCTTACCCCATGTTTAATATCATATAAAAAAGATTCCAGTGAGGTGAGAATAAAATAGTGTCTAAGGCACATCTTGAGCCTGAACAGCTTCAGTGCCTTGAACTGCATTGTCTTCTTAACAAAAACATTGGTAGAAAGTGATGTATCTCCAAAAATCTGGTCACTGTGAAGATGATATCAAGTGATTTACAGCATTTTCACCTTAATAAACCATTCTTTTAGCCTTTGTGAGGGTATTGTAGAGTCATTGGGTGGTTTGTTGAAAGATAAAGGTGCCACAAACACCAAGCAGCCTATGATAGCAAAAATAAATGCCCCCTTAGCATATCAGTACCACTGGCATTTTTATATTACATTAATTATAATGAATTAATAATGATTGTGTCTTCCTACCAATCAAAATGAAATTATAAAAAAACGGAGACTTTCGAAGGAAATTTGTACCTTCACATTTCAGCAACAATTTTGGTATATTCTCTCATAGGACAATACTATAGAAATTAAATATATATATATATATATATATATATATATATATATATATATATATATATATATATATATATATATATATATATATATATATATATATATATATATATATATATATATATATATATATATATATATATATAAATTAGAGTAATTAATGTGTATCTTGTATGGGTCCCCTGGTGGTCTAGTGGTTAAGATGCAGCGCTCTCACTGCTGCGACCCGGGTTCGATTCCCGGTCAGGGAACCATCCCCAGCCACTCTCAGTGCCGGTCCCAAGCCCGGATAAATTGGGGAGGGTTGCGTTAGGAAGGGCATCCAGCGTAAAACATGTGCCAAATCAAACGTGCGGAGGATCCGCTGTGGCGACCCCTAACGGGAGAAGCCGAGAGAAAGTTAATGTGTATCTTGTATAGCAGTACATATTTACTGTCCTCTGAAATTTACTCAACATACAGCCATTATTGTCTAAATAGCTGGCAACAAAAGTGAGTACACCCTAAGTTTACCTTTAATATAGCTCATAGCCAGACATATTAAAAAGCAAGTGCATGATCTGCCCTTCCCGAGCTCCTCTAAGTCTGCTCACTCCATTTAGATTGTGTAATGTGTGTAGCAGCACTTATGTTACAACAACAATAATCAGTCATTCCTTTACCAGCCCTGCCTTTTACCCTGTCTATCTGAGAATTAAGATTACTGAAAAACTGCAAAGAGAAAAGCTTTCCCATGGCAGAAATCTTAAGGCTTGAAATGTTCGCATTTAAAACCATTAGCATTTACCATAACAGTACGTTGAAACTGGAGACTCCTTCCCATGCTTTTTCAAAGAAAACTTGACCTTATTAAAAATTCCATGTTTTGAATCTGTTTACATGAAGCACCCATGCAATTCCTATTACTCTGTGATTCGAGCGAAACAAAGTTATCAGTGCTTTCTGACCAATCGGTGCAGAGAATGGTATAAATGCAGAGACATGGTCCCTCTTATAATGCATTAAGTATTGATTGTGGGAAATAATTACAGTGGAATCCGCTTATCTCGCCCTCGGTTACCCTATTAAGTCGACGTTTTTGAAGTGGAACCGTCAAATTCTCGCTTTTTCTAAGCATTTTTTATCGGTTATGTCGATTTTTATGTCAATGAACCCTAATATCTCGAGCACAAGGGGGGAAAAATTTGCCATTTAACGTCGGTTATCTCGGTGCAGCCGCAGAAGAACTCGCGGAAGTGGCGGAAAAATCAAGTCTTACAGCTGCTACAGGTGTTGTATTGTATACTGGTGAATCTCTGCTGTTAGTTAGTGCACATATGCCTTTTGTGGTTAAATGTTATGCGATGAACGGGAGGCCGTGAACCAACATATACCAACAATAACGGACAGTGAGAGTGTGGAAGTTTAAATAGGAGCTGGTGATGATGATAAACGAGCACCATATGTGCGCGATTGAAGCGGAGCTTCAGAGAAAGCGGCCTAGAAAGCACCTGACACGCCGAAGGGGGCGCCGAAGGGGGCGTGGCAGGTGTATTCCTGACAGATAAACATGTACTGTATGTATTTTAATAGCATGACTTCATCAAACAAATCGCGGCAACGCTGTTGTGTAAAAAAACCCTCCAAAAACACGTGCATGCACATTCTCATTTATTAACGCACATCATGTACATAAAGAAATTTCAAGCACGTTAATATATTGCCGCCATTTTGATATTCGTTTATCTCGATCATCGGTTACCTCGATGCTTTTTGGCGACCCCCTAGGACATCGACATAACCGGGTTCCACTGTATTTGATCCCCTGCTGTTTTTTTATTTTTACCCCTTACAAAGAAATGAACAGTTTATGATGTTTACAGAATATAAAAAAGAAATAAAGAATCCATGAAAAAACATTAAAGAAAGTTTATAAATTAATTTATATTTGATCGAGTGAAATAAGTATTTGATCCTGTACCAACCAGCTATTAAAATTCTAGACTGTTCAATTTCTTTTAAGGGGTAAATTTACAAAATCAGCAGGAGATTAAATAATTCATTTCCCCAATGTATCCGCAAATCCTCATAGGCCATATATAAGTGATGGTTCAGTAGCGCATCATTCAAACTTCATCCAGTATGCAATGATTTGGTAGTGTAGCTTCATTCAGTTCCTCTTACTCTCTTAGCAAGAACTGTGTGTGTGTGTGTGTGTGTGTGTGTGTGTGTGTGTGTGTGTGTGTGTGTGTGTGTGTGTGTGTAAGACAGATTTACTGAGGATTTCCGCACTGCGTAAGAAACACATTCGACTGCACACTCCAACCTGCAGGATACTTTTTTTTATTTTTTTGCACTTTTTAAATTAATTAGTTTCAACAAAACATTGAGTCTTGAAAGGTAACCTACAAATATCTGCAGATTCCTCAACAATATCTAGAAAAAAAATGTAATTGATTGACAGCCCTAATATATATATATATATATATATATATATATATATATATATATATATATATATATATATATATATATATATATATATTACACACACACACACACACACACACACACACACACACACACAATGTAAATTGAAAGCAATGCAAGGATTTGCAAATCTCATAAACCCATTCACAATAGAATATGGAAAACATCATGTGAGAAAATGTAACATTTGAATGTAAAAAATACTAATTTTGAATTTGATGGCTATAGTAGTTTTGAATTTAATGACCAGTTGCTGAGGTTTTGGAGAGGAATGTTGTCCCATGTGACACAGGATTCTGGCTGCTCAACAGTTCTGGGTGTGCTTTGTTGTGTTTTTTGTTTCTTGATATGCTAAATGTTTTCGAATGGTGAAAAGTCTAGATTGCAATTTAGCACACAAACTCTGCTACAGTTAGCATTGCCTTGATTATAGAATATGGATTTATAAGATATTACATTTTGTTTTCAACTACTTTTACACAGAGTCCCAACTTTTTTGGAATTGGGGTTGTTGATCATAGATAGATATATTGTAGAGCCAATTACAATCTGTGTGTTTTTGTTTAAAAATTCTTCATTGTTCCCCCATGATACTGAATCATAAAGTAATTTTGCATGTATGCAACCTCATATTTATTCCTCAGGGAAACAAAAGGATATAGTTCAAGGTATGCAAAAGGGCTTCTGAGAACAGAGAGCAAGAAAAACAGTAAGGTAGGATTTATTAATACATGTGTTTAGGGATCTCAAAACTTTTGCCATGCACTCTATATTCTTAAGAGCAAGAAGGAGAGTGATGGAGTGTACGCTTATTGTATGTAATACAGTATTTATGATTTGATGATTATTTTAATAAAGGTTTATAAGAATAGTTTTAACTGTAAGCTGGGAAGGTTAATAGAAAGAAATGACGTGCGAGAGCTCTACTGTCTTTTACACATGAACTCAGACAGCAATACTTTTCCGGATTACAGGTCTGATCTCTCAAGCTGGTCCGATCCGGAAAATCCATATTTTGTGTTCCACACAAAGTGTGGAACACAAATGGGCTTCATTAAAAATGCATTTGATTTCATCTAAACTCCAAATCACCTATAACAGCCTGCAGCCTGAAACATTTCAGACCAGATGTCTAAGAATGTAAGAGATTAAAAATGAAAGTGCCGAGGACAGCAGTTTTGTTTCTTTTGGCTGATTATGAGGCAGACAAACCGATTCCACACACGCTATTGATTCTTGTACAGGAAGGAAGCTATCCTAAAGTTATTCCCAAGGTGGAAAAAAAGGGGAAAAGCAATGGAATCCAGATTGATCCAAATAACTGAGGAAGAGATTGATATGAATTTATTTCTGCACTGCTCTGTGTTTTTGTGTGTGTGTGTGTGTGTGTTTTTGTGTGTGTGTGTGTGTGTGTGTGTGTGTGTGTGTGTGTGTGTGTGGGAGGGGGTATCAGAAAACAGATATTGTGAAAAAGGCCATGTTGGGAGCAGATATAATCAAATCAGTGATGTCCAGCTTGGATGGTTATTGATCTCAAGTCAATTTGATTATCTTAAATGTGGTTTTTTTTTCTCCTGCTTCTTCCACAAGCCAAACGAACCAAAAAAAAAAAAAAAAAAGAGGAATTGGATAAAAAAAAAGAAAATAGATGCAAAACTAATTAAATACAGATGCTGCCTGTCTTATTGAGTAGCCTTTAGTCAGTTTTAATGAAACTCTGATGTGTTTACTCTCTCACTATGGTTCATTTGTGCAACAGAGAGCACATCAATCATTCGGTTTTATCTCCAGGAACCGATTTATCCTCGACATGGTTGTGGTGGATTCAGAACTTATAACAGGAATGCATAAGGAATGACTATACACTATATTGAAAAAAGTGTGTGGACCCCTGATTATGGGATTTGTATATGCATTTTTGAACATCCCATTCCAGATTTAGCCACTCTGTACTTTTATAATGACCTCCGCTCTTCTGACCAGATGTTCTAATAGATTATGGAGTGTGCTTGTGGAGATTTGTGTTTATTCAGCCACAAATGGTGATTAATAGAGTTGAGGTTAGAGCGCTATAGCAGGCCACTCAAGATATTCCACTTCAACTAATGTAAAGCATATCTTCATGGAGCTGTGCTTTGTGCACAGGGGGAACTGTCATGCTAGAGAAGGTTTGGGTCTCCTAGTTCAAGTGAATGGAAAATGTATTGCTATTACAACCTTCTTGTTCTTGCCTTAAATGATTTATTTAAATTCACTGTGCTTTGGGTCACTTCCTGTAGTTTAATCAATACATTCTCTTGTTTTGTTTTGGTTATCAGTTGAGAGTGATCGCCCTGTTCTCACCTGTACAAAGAAAAAAATCCACTGAATTTACTGATTTATTTATTTATTAGTTATTTTTTTTTTAAGGAAAAAATATCAGACAAGGTGTTTTTTTACGTGTCACGTGTACTTTACAACACAGTGAAATTCTTTCTTTGCATTTCCTTCGATGTTAGGAAGCTGGGGTCAGAGCACAGGGTCCCCCAGGGCCCTTGCTCAAGGGCCCCAAGAGTGGCAGCTTGAACAAACTGCTTATAAGAGATTACAAAACCGATTGGTTGTTCTAATGTATTCAGAACTGCTTCAATGTTTCCCAATCTCAGCCTGTCTTTTATTACCATAGCAGCAGATCTGTCCACCTAAAACACTACAGTAATGAATCTAATGTTTGTAGTCCCACCCCAAATCCCACAGTGAAACTAATTGCTTTTTTAATTATGTGCCGTTTGACATTAAAGCGAACCAAATGAACCCAAAGTATTCATTTTAATCTTGAAAAGAAATATGAAATTTGCAGATTAAATATTATAGATATTTCTTCTCTCTCAGAATAGTCAAATATATATTCCCAAGCTTTCCCAAGCCAGATCAAGTCGACCCTCGATGTGCTCATAATGTTCTATGCAAACACACACTCTGACATCCACTGCTTGCCAGACTACAGAAATACTTTCACATTCAGTAGATATCCAGAAGACATTGTACATGCACAGATATTGTACACACTGTAGCACGACTGACGGAAACACGTACCCTTTCGTTTTTTTCTTCTTTTTTGTACACAAGTACAAACTTGCTCAAAGGACAACGTCGGCTTATCAATCAATCATTTCTCCTCTCCCCTCAACTTTGCTCCTCTCTGTCACAGTAAACAGATTGATTGGCTCAGGTCTTGCTGACTCACACATTTGTTGAATTATATTGAAGAGATGAGGCAGACTTTTTGTAGTGTTTGTATCCACATCCCTTATTCAGATTAGAGTTCATATACAGCCCTTTATGGACATTTACCTTTATGGGAAAAAAAAGTACGAGATGCACCAAGCTGAAAACAGAGTACTGAAGTCAACCAAGGATCATCAATTTCCAATGACTCACTTCTTCTTAGATAAATTGCTCAATTGCTTGTATTTGTAAGAAATAAGCGCAGAAGAGATCTTGCAAAAAGGTTCTGGACCAAATATTATCTAAGTCTTCTATTATACATACATTATATATGAAAAATGTTTTACATTAACAAGGTTATGTACAGATGTATTAAATCATATGTACATTTTCCTACTTCTTCTAAACAACTATCAGAGCCCCAGGATCCCACATGGTCTACTAACATGGCTGCCATGGACTACACACACACACACACACACACACACACACACACACACACACACACACACACACACACACACACACACACACACACACTATCAGCCTATACAAAGCCTTTTTCTTATTTTTGCAATATTTATAAATTCTCTATTCACATATATTAATACATTTATATAAATTGTTTCAAATGCTTTAATATTGTACTACCTAACAATTTTTTTTATTGCATAAAATATAAATTCCCATAGCCTACTATTATACTAAATACAAATACTATTTTCCACTTTCTGATTGTAGCAAAGTTATGAATTTAAATTTTCTACTATTATACTGACATTTCATTTCATATGGTTGTATTTAATAATATGCTAAAATCTCCTAAAGCAGTACTATAGTACTATATGTTAACTGTCTATATGCTGTACTAATGAATGGAAAATTTCCTACTGTACTAAATCAACTTACAAGATTTAAGAATTTAAAAGCCCTGTGATATAACATTAATTATTCATTGACAAGATTGTACAATATCAGCACCATCAATTTACATTTCTTCCAAACTTTTACTGTCACCATCTAGATTTTTACTAAAAAAGTAAATACTTTATCTGCTCATCATTGCATTTCTATTTCCATTGCATCTCAAATCCATAAAGCACACTGTATGTAGAAACGTATGCGGTACCTTTAAGATGAAATGGAACGTGTGAGTACATCCTCCTCACCCTACATAGATACTTGATTTTACTAACACCCTTGTGGTTGAATGAGCACAAACATCCATAAGCACACTCCAAAATCTAGTGTAACATCTTCCCAGAGGAGCGGAAGGTATTATAATTGGGAAGTAAAATGCGGAATGGAATGGAATAGAATCACTATGCGATTTCTGGCTTCAACCCACTTATAGTGCAAGCACAGAAACCATAGTCTTTTCTGTCCAAAACTATCATCAATTAGTCTTATAAACCAATCACTCTTTGCCATGCTTAAAAATAGTCTTTGTTATTCAAATTAAGATGATTTTCTTCATCAGAGAGAGGTTACAGAGGTTTTATAAGGGGGGTTTTTTCCCAAGTTTGGCATGTTGTATAGTGTGTTTGGCTGGTATCAGTGTGTGATATTTGGCAACCCGATACAGCAAGAGCAGTCCATTGCTGAGAGTGTAAAAAAATAAATCTTGGGTAAAGCATTTATCTTTACCCTTCGTACACAGAGTGGCACAAAACAATCTCTTAATGAGTTATTTTTAGCTGCATGGCACACAGTAGGCTGATTTGACTGGTCTCTGAAATGCACAAAAATAAAGCAAAGTAAATACTCAGACAGGAAAACAAATCAGAAAAGAGAAGCACTATATAGGCTTTGCATTCCAGGATACACTTGCCACAAGATCCATGCATGCTTATGCATTCGAATGATAATGCACTGTGCGATAAATCAAAATGCTGGCCCACCAGACAGGATGGGTTAAACGCTTTTCTTTCCAGCACACTAATGCTGTGAGTGGAATCAATAGTGGGTGACAAAGTGTAAAAGGGGAAACACGCAAAAAAAAGGAGAAAAGAAGAAAATTCTAAACAATCTAAGGGGGTGAAATGGGGTGAACAGTACAGCGTTAGCTTTAAGATTTGCCACTTCCAACTGTTGCTTAAAATTCTATGTAATGATAATGATAATGATGATATCTTAATGGATGTGCATGAGATAGGAATATAGAGCTCAGCCATTGCGACTACATGGAAACAGTGGAAGGCTAATCTGATGTCAATCATTTTGGTTTTCTCAGGTTCTTATTTCTCTGATTACAAGAAAGCAGTTCAGTTATCTAAGTTTACACACTATCACCTTCAAAACAGTTCTGTCCTTTGTAGTTTCCTCTGGCTAATGAGTGCTCATTTTCTGTCCATTTGGAAGCTCTTTTATCACTAGTGAAGACTGATAAAACATAAGCATATGGAGGAAAATCATTAAAAAAAATCTTTAATTTTCATCTATATTTTACTGGAGCTCAGACTATCCAGGACATACAGATTTGCCCCTCTGCCATGAATTAACACAGATATTTTCTATTGAGGTACGAGGTGGTATCTAAAGGTTTTGAGACTATTGGTGTAGCAGGTGCTATTCTGACCACATGCGTTACCACAACTGCGATTTAATCATGGAGCTAACAAATGATTTAGAGCAAAGAGCAGAGTGAAACTGGGCACATCTTCGAGATTCAAGAGCGGAAGAACTTCGCTGGAAGATGACGAGAGATCAGGAAGACCTTCAACGAGCTAAAACCCAGAAAATTTCAAAATCATTCGGCAACTTGTGCACGATGATCGTCGGAGAACAATCCACACAGTCTCACTACCGCACCCACTTCCTGAAGATAAAGATCACGAAGTCGGAAGAACCCGAATCTAGCGACACCATTGCAGAGATCCAGCGTGAATAGCAGAAGCTGCTTGACACTCTTCGAAAAGAAGATTTCCAGGACACATTCCAGAACGGGCAGGAACGCTGTGAGCGCAGTGTTTCTGTGAAAGAGAACTGCCAAACATGTAGACATGCATCGATACATCGCTCCAGAATAGAGAAAGCGGTCGATGTAGATTGTAAAACATAACTCAGAAAAACTATGCTACTTGTACAAAAGACCTTACATATCTCTAAACTGTCCAATTGAAATCTCACACCCAGACGCACACAGAAACACACTTTCGAGTTGTTTGAGTACTTGTTTGACCATGACGGACATGATCACAGATGTAGCTAAAAGAGGCACGTTTTTTCATTATTCTGTCACAATGCCCTCCAGGTGACCTGGAAAAAGGAAACAATCGTGCCCCTGTCATGGTAAACAATGGAGCTGAATTCTGGGTAATGATCCGGATCATTCGGATGGACTGAGGTGTGATATATATCATCCTCTGAGGCAGTGAGCGATGTTTTGAGCTGCTAAGAGGAGAAAAAAGACAGAGACTAATCACTTTGAGTTTTCCAGTGTAATGTATGGATTTTCCCAGCATTTTCCCACTGAAATAAGCAATAAGACAAACTCAAGTGTACTGACAATAAGGTTTTTGCCAAAGGTTATCATTTTTGTTTAATTAAAGTAAGACTTTTTTGTTGTGGAGGATTGTAAACAACCCATTTACTTCCTGTTATCATTATAAATGCCTGAGATTCCGATCTTGACCTGTTAGTGGCAGCACTCCGCTCACTGCATCTTAACATACACCAATGTTTCCGTTTTGATGTGAAGTTATTTGTCTACTTTATGGATTTCCAAGCCGTTTTGTTTCTTGTTTCATATTTTGCAATTTTTCTTTACATTTATAACTCGTTTCTTGTTTTTGCCTTGCTCTGCTTAATGCTGCTTGCTGATCGCCTGACCATTACCTGTCCCAAGATTTTCACTCTGCCTGCCGTTTAAAGCACAAGATTCTTCTTTTGATGATGAAGAATTCAATTCAATTTAGTTTTATTCCTAAAGCACTTTTAACACTGGACAATGTCTCAAAGCAGCTTTAATGAGATAAATCAGTTATAAAATTGTGTGAAATTTATAAGTTTAGTGACTATAAGTTTGTTCCTTATAATTGCAAATTTATCCTGAACGAGAGACCCAGTGGTGACTGTGGCAACTGTGGAAAAACTCCCTGAGATGACATAATTTTCATAATCCTTGTTAGGAACCAGAGTCAAAAGGGAACCCATCCTCATCTGGGTGGCACTGAATTACAGTTCCATCATTGTTGTGGTGTGCAGTGCAGTGAAACCAATGGAACATGTGGACCTGAGCCATTGTAGCAGACTGTTGATAATAATTACAGTCCAAATCCATCATCAAGGAAATACAAATGAAAGTTCATTTTAAATACAGCAAATATTCTTTGAGTTGAATTGAGAATTAAGTAAATAAAAAAAATCTAAATGCATCAAGAAGATATGTTTTCCAGTCAGCATAGTTTACTGAAACAAACTAAAATTGATTAGCCCATTGGTGATGTGTAATATATACATACATATATATAAAATGTAGATTGTCATTTAGCTATAATAAAGGCACATCTAACCATGCAATACTCCAACACACATATGCACATACAGTATATACCCCATATATACGATTTCTGACAGACTTCTGAACATTGCCCATCCGTACCTGCGTACAGTTAATGAGGCCCTGCACACTGGCAAGTTGTCTGTTCATTAGAGCAGGAAGATAAGCCAGAGCATTTGGAGACAGGCAGCTCTGCTCTCTAATCCCTTCTGAGCAACTCTAAGCCTGTCGTTATCGGAAAGCTCGCTCCTTTTAATTGCGCCTGCCTTAAACGCATTATCCTGCCACCCTCGTGTGCTTCTCGTCCTCGGGATGACACCGCTGTGAGCCGGCCGCTGGTGGACGAAGTGCCATAATTGATGTTGATCTAATTTAATTGGGCCTGAAGACTTGTTTTATAGTCTTGTCTCCGAACTTTGCTTGCAGTGTAAACAATCAACTTTCGAAACATGAATTATTTTCGTCTAGAGGGGATCACGGATATATACATGTCTCTATGTTATTCTCTCTAGCTCTTCGTTATCCTCACATCTGGTTTGTTTGTCAGACTAAAAAAAAAAAATTGAAGCATTTAAGTATGTGAGAAAGATGTGAAAACACTTCCCTGTACAGGGAGCCTGCGTTTTTTTTCTTCTGTGTGAATGAGAGCTGCAGGCAAAACCATTCTCTGAAGCATGGCAATGTCTCACTGTGGCATTAACAAGAAATAGACAGGATGTAGTGAATACTCTGAGCTCAATCTCTTCAGCAGCATCCAATCCACTGTTCTTGCGCAGACATTGGAGGATGGGAAAATACAGAAGTTCCACAGGCATGATTGAAATCTTTTTCAATGTGAAGGAGAGCAAACGGTGAAGAACGATGAGTGTGAGAAATGATATCATTTGATAGCATTTCTTCATAATTTCAATAAATTCAGCATATCCAATCCATCACTCAGTGTTTAGTGACATTCAGACGTATATAACGTTGGAGGAAACCAAAGAACTTAGAAGAAACCCACAAACACACAGAAAATATGCACAATTCTAATCTTCACCTGGCTCACTATCAAAAAATGGAGCTCCTAAGTTGGAACACTTCCTGCTCCATTAAGTCAAGTTTATTTCTATAGCGGTTTTCACAACAGACATTGTCTCAAAGCAGCTTTACAGAATTGTAAGAGTTAAGGTAAATGATGTGCATTTATCCCTGATGATGGAAAAACTCCATTAGATGTTGTATAGAAGAAACCTTGAGAGGAACCCGAGAAACCCGAGGAACCCGAGGACCCCAAAAGGATCCTCCATCAGGATGATTCTTTTTTTTTTTTTTATGATTGTTATTTGCCCAGATTTCACATTCTGAAAGCTTTACATGGTCTATTATGCAACACGAATGATTAATGTATTTTGAAAAAAGCTTGTAAATCCTTCCAGATTGCAAAAGTTTGTATACCCTCGAACAAAAATATGTGATTTATACACAAGACATTCCCTGACCAGAACTCAATTTTATGAATACGTGCAACATTCTTTTGGCAGAGCTTGTTAAAAAAATTCATATTCATAAAATTCTTAAAATAAGCTTCATCAGTCTCATGAGAGTGAAAGAGTCAGAGCCATTCAATAGAATGACTCAAGCTCCAAATAACATTATACCACTCACCACATACTGACTATAACACACATACTGTATCAGTGCTGTAATGAAAATGAAGTCTTGCCTGATGTGCTTCATTAGATTAGCTGGAGTAGTATAGATGAATGAAAAGGATCAGTGAACATGCTCCTGTTTAAAGCTAGCAAGGAACAATACCAGGGCAAAAATGCCCATGGTCACGAGTAGGGTTGCCAACTTCAGCAAGGGAAAATAAGGGACAAACTTCGTTCTTTATAGGAAAATAAGGGACATTATAAGGGGGCCTTTGAAGTATTTGTACTGTAGCACCTAGTATGTGTATAAAAAGTCTGTTTTTTTTGCTTGAATTAATACTAAAATTAATCTCCAATATCAACACATGTTTTTCTTTGCCTTTTTATGTAAAATTTAATTCTTTTTCATTTTATTTTAATATTTATATTTAAAATTAAAATAAGCAAAATCAAATCAGAAAGCATATACTTTATGTTGGCAATATGTTAAATGCACATTAATTCAATTTATTATTTTGTATGTACATATACAAAAAAATACATCTTGCAATAAATTCTGGCATTTAAAACAGTAGCCTCTGGAGATGTTGTGGCAGGTGACATGGAAAAATAAAAAATTGCACCCTGGGTTCTTCGCTTTCGGTCGTTCCGTCAATGGGTCACGGTTGTTTGACGTCACAAACACCACCATATGGCTTACAAAAAAATCTATTCTAGATAATTTACAATCCGCTATGTACATATTTCGACAGAACTTCTCCAAGTTCTCCATCTCCCATTGTGATTTATATTTCTGTAGATGTTTAGTTGCCATCTTGAGCTACTCGCTGTAAAGGTAAACCTCCTGCGGCCACGCTGTCAGCTTAGCTAGCATCCAGGTAACGTAGCAACACCCAATGACAAAGCTATCTGTCACAAGCGTGCATACAAAGACATACACAAACAGACACACACACACATCTCTTGTACATATAAAAGTTCACGCTTTAATTCACCATCTGTACATACCGCTACCTTGCACAGACATTAACTATGCACTTCTCTACTGTACATGTATATTAAACAGGACAAACTGCGTTCAATATGGGTTTAATACGGAACTCTGCTTTTATGTCTTCAATACGGGACGATTCTGTATTATACGGAATGGTTATAAGCAACCCTGGTCATGAGCCTCCTCTGACAAGATTTACAATAAACATCCTGTTAGCAATTTCAAAAGTGAATTTCTTTTATTGGAATGTTTTTGGCCTTTTATGAGTAATTAATCAAATTTTATATTTGGTTTGGGATAGCTTGGGCTCCCTAATTTACCTAGTTTGTTATTTCTCATTCTCATAATTTTTCATTCCATTTTCTCCTCTTTTAAAAGCACTTTGAGATGCAAGTGTATATGAATGTGTGAAAATTATTACTGTATATAAACAAAGTTACTTATTTTATCGGACATCATTTTCATGGTTCCATGAAAATCCCAGAGTAAGAACGGGAGCTTTGAGGATGGATTTGGACTGTAGTTAATGTCAACAGTCTCCTACACTAACTCAGGACTAATTTTCGCTTCTGATCATCATCACTGCACCCCGCAACATCGTATATCTGCTATAAATGGACATTCGGTGCAACCCAGATGAGGATGGGTTTCCCTCTTAAATCTGGTTCCTCTCAAGGTTTCTTCCTTATGCCATCTCGGGGAGTTTTTCCTTCACCACAGTCGCCACCGGCTCGCTCATCAGAGACAAACTTACTTATAAAGAACATATTCACTTTTATTTACCACATTATCTGTGTAAAGCTGTTGAGACATTGTTAAATGCGCAATACAAATAAAAATAAATTGAATTGAATTGAATAAGTCTCCTTTTTACGACATAAGTCTCCATTGTAATCAGGAAGGTCAGAACTGTAATAGTGGATACACTTTCCCTGCCAAATTTTGCCTCTCAGCCAGACAGGGTTACTTTACTACTACTAGGTGTCTGAGACACCTGCAAAATTTTGACCTTCCATGCATTTGTCTTTTTCCAAAAAATAATGCTTTTTGCAAACACTATAGGAAGTGAAAGAATTTGAATTCGATACACTGTTTTAGCATAGTATTGGATTAAGAAAAAAACAGATGTATAAAAAAAAAAAATAATGAAATTTTTGGTCACATGACCCATTCAACTCAACCAAACAACTTCAAAGTCCTGAGAAACCTGCAGTCACAGTCCACATCATCTAGCTGTTAAAAAAAGTTTCCTTAACGTCGCTGTGTAGATCTAAAGAGACAGATAGCAAATAAATGCCTGATAGAAGATGTCTGCAGACCTTCTTACAGTATGGTTTCACAGTGACGTAATAAATTTTTCCAGTGTGGATGAGCTGCATTTTGGAAAAAAAACAGTAGAAAAACAGTTTAAATGGAAATTGTTAAAACAAAATTAAACACCCCTGAATAAATATCTCCTTAGACTAGGCTCATATTATACTAATGAAGGGAGGCACAAATATTTAACACATAAATAGTAAATGCCAGGCAAAAAGCGACAGTCTTTGGGCACTGGAACAATGCTATGAGCTTTAGAGTACAGTTAAATATTTGTAAAAAAAAATAATAAAATCACTGTTTAATTCTTCTGAAAGCGTTGTTTTGCAGATGTAGCACATTTCTTGTTCGCAGCCCCAGGAGTGAAGCCAGCAAATCATGCCAAAATGGGGACTCTAGCAATCTCTGCTCTCTTTTAAAAGGACAATCATGTCCTGGAACATCTGAAATATAGAATTAGATTCACCATGACATGCTAATCTTTTTCTTTGAATAGAGCCTAAGCAATGCTGGTTTTATTCACATACAAAAAACATGCATTTTTTTTATATTAGTCAAATCAGCACGCTTGCAGTGAGGTTTTCTAGGTTTGCCAAATGAGATAACAGGAACTAGATCTAGGTGAGGCTACAGAGAAACAAAGCGATGTGCTTATCAGTAAACCGAATACATCTGCAGCTGTACAACAGAAAGTTTGTCTCCTAGGACTTCAGGCTACAGCGTTTGTCTTTCATCCATGCATGACAACAACAAAAAGCACTCCGGGCCTGATTTCTGCAACGCTGCCGCACACACCAGCCATATCAGAAGCTTACACATTGCTGCTCCGACTTTTTCCTTCATTATATCAGCCTCTGCTTTAAAAAAAAAAAACATCCCACCATATATGCATAAAGAACACAGTAACATGGGTGATACGTTAAACCGTAGAGAAGCACATCTGCACGGTGTCGGAAAGTCTCGATCTTAACGACTCTGAAAGGAAAAAAAAAAGACACAAGCCACCATCTGTTGATGAACTGTTTCCAGAGAGCAGAAAAGGAAGGAGGGGGCAAGGGGTAGAATAAAGGGTGAAAAAGCGAAGTGGTTTTCATTGGATAGTGCACAGGACTCCTCCATGACGGCTAAAGCACCTGACTGAGAGCTGTAATCTTCTACGCAAACATAAACTTCTCTCGGTGGGAGCGCGTGTGGAGGCTGGGAGGTTTAAAGGTTGAAGCACTCTGTTAAGCTGAGGGGCTGCAGATCGGTGTAATCAGCTGTGTTAGCGGAGTTAATTGAAGGCAGGCTGGCAATCGATCAGCAATGCTCTAATATTGTGGTGCACTTTTATTTTTTAATCTGACGTAGAGAGGGGGAAAAAAAGAATTGTGTGTCATTGGAGGGTGATAATTATGCCGTTTATCAGGCAAGCTGTTTTGTGAACACTTTTAACATGCTAAGAATTGTAATAAGCAAACATTCACTCAGTATACCGTATAGATCAAACATTGGTGACTCAAACTGATATTAAAGCACCACTATAGTGTTGATTATTTTTTTAATAGCAGCTCTCACAGTAGATCCATTCTTTTTATACAGTGCAATAACAATAACTTAAATTTAACTTGTTCCTTTTTTTTTGTATTTATGTACTGTACTGTATATATTTGTACTGTATATATTTGTACTGTATATACTTGTACTGTATATACTTGTACTTTAAATATTTGTACTGTATATATATTTGCACTTTATATATTCGTACTGTATATATTTGTACTTTATATATTCGTAATGTATATATTTGTACTGTATATACTTGTACTTTAAATATTTGTACTGTATATATTTGTACTGTATATATTTGTAATGTATATATTTGTACTGTATATATTTGTACTGTATATATTTGTACTGTATATACTTGTACTTTATATATTTGTAATGTATATATTTGTACTGTATATATTTGTAATGTATATATTTGTACTGTATATACTTGTACTTTATATATTTGTACTGTATATATTTGTACTGTATATATTTGTACTTTATATACTTGTACTGTATATACTTGTACTTTATATATTTGTACTGTATATATTTGTACTTTATATACTTGTACTGTATATACTTGTACTTTATATATTTGTACTGTATATATTTGTACTGTATATATTTGTACTTTATATACTTGTACTGTATATACTTGTACTTTATATATTTGTACTGTATATATTTGTACTGTATATATTTGTACTGTATATACTTGTACTTTATATATTTGTACTGTATATACTTGTACTTTATATACTTGTACTTTATATATTTGTACTGTATATATTTGTACTGTATATATTTGTAATGTATATATTTGTACTGTATATACTTGTACTTTATATATTCGTACTGTATATATTTGTACTTTATATATTCGTACTGTATATACTTGTACTGTATATACTTGTACTTTATATATTTGTACTGTATATATTTGTACTGTATATACTTGTACTGTATATATTTGTACTTTATATATTTGTACTGTATATACTTGTACTTTATATATTTGTACTTTATATATTCGTACTGTATATATTTGTACTTTATATATTCGTACTGTATATACTTGTACTTTATATATTTGTACTTTATATATTCGTACTGTATATATTTGTACTTTATATATTCGTACTGTATATACTTGTACTGTATATACTTGTACTTTATATATTCGTACTGTATATATTTGTACTTTATATATTCGTACTGTATATACTTGTACTGTATATACTTGTACTGTATATACTTGTACTTTATATATTCATACTGTATATACTTGTACTGTATATACTTGTACTTTATATATTCGTACTGTATATATTTGTACTTTATATATTCGTACTGTATATACTTGTACTGTATATACTTGTACTGTATATACTTGTACTTTATATATTCATACTGTATATACTTGTACTGTATATACTTGTACTTTATATATTCGTACTGTATATACTTGTATTTTATATATTTGTACTTTATATATTCGTACTGTATATATTTGTACTGTATATATTTGTACTTTATATATTTGTTCTGTATATATATATAAAGTACAAATATATAAAGTACAGGTATATTTGTTCTGTATATACTTGTACTTTATATATTTGTACTTTATATATTCGTACTGTATATACGTACTGTATATATTCGTACTTTATATATTCGTACTGTATATACTTGTACTGTATATATTCGTACTGTATATATTCGTACTGTATATATTTGTACTTTATATATTTGTACTGTATATACTTGTACTGTATATATTCGTACTGTATATATTCGTACTGTATATATTTGTACTGTATATATTCGTACTGTATATATTCGTACTGTATATATTTGTACTTTATATATTCGTACTGTATATACGTACTGTATATATTCGTACTGTATATATTCGTACTGTATATATTTGTACTTTATATATTCGTACTGTATATACTTGTACTGTATATATTCGTACTGTATATATTCGTACTTTATATATTCGTACTGTATATACTTGTACTGTATATATTCGTACTGTATAT
Source organism: Silurus lanzhouensis (assembly GCA_039877035.1). Lineage (NCBI taxonomy): Eukaryota > Metazoa > Chordata > Actinopteri > Siluriformes > Siluridae > Silurus > Silurus lanzhouensis. The sequence continues at coordinate 15,186,235 of JBCEWE010002369.1, read as the reverse complement.
ATTCGTACTGTATATATTTGTACTTTATATATTCGTACTGTATATACTTGTACTGTATATATTCGTACTGTATATATTCGTACTTTATATATTCGTACTGTATATACTTGTACTGTATATATTCGTACTGTATATATTCGTACTGTATATATTTGTACTTTATATATTCGTACTGTATATACGTACTGTATATATTCGTACTTTATATATTCGTACTGTATATATTTGTACTTTATATATTCGTACTGTATATACGTACTGTATATATTCGTACTTTATATATTCGTACTGTATATATTTGTACTTTATATATTCGTACTGTATATACTTGTACTGTATATATTCGTACTGTATATATTCGTACTTTATATATTCGTACTGTATATACTTGTACTGTATATATTCGTACTGTATATATTCGTACTGTATATATTTGTACTTTATATATTCGTACTGTATATACGTACTGTATATATTCGTACTTTATATATTCGTACTGTATATATTCGTACTGTATATATTTGTACTTTATATATTCGTACTGTATATACGTACTGTATATATTCGTACTTTATATATTCGTACTGTATATACTTGTACTGTATATATTCGTACTGTATATATTCGTACTGTATATATTTGTACTTTATATATTTGTACTGTATATACTTGTACTGTATATATTTGTACTGTATATACTTGTATTGTATATACTTGTACTTTATATATTTGTACTGTATATACTTGTACTGTATATATTCGTACTTTATATACTTGTACTGTATATATTTGTACTGTATATACTTGTATTGTATATACTTGTACTTTATATATTTGTACTGTATATATTTGTACTTTATATATTTGTACTTTATATACTTGTACTGTATATATTTGTACTGTATATACTTGTATTGTATATATTTGTACTTTATATATTTGTACTTTATATATTCGTACTGTATATATTTGTACTTTATATATTTGTACTGTATATACTTGTATTGTATATATTTGTACTTTATATATTCGTACTGTATATATTTGTACTTTATATATTTGTACTGTATATACTTGTACTTTATATATTCGTACTGTATATACTTGTACTGTATATATTTGTACTGTATATATTTGTACTTTATATATTCGTACTGTATATATTTGTACTTTATATATTTGTACTGTATATACTTGTACTTTATATATTTGTACTTTATATATTTGTACTGTATATACTTGTACTGTATATATTTGTACTGTATATACTTGTACTGTATATATTTGTACTGTATATACTTGTATTGTATATACTTGTACTTTATATATTCGTACTGTATATACTTGTACTGTATATATTTGTACTGTATATACTTGTATTGTATATACTTGTACTTTATATATTCGTACTGTATATACTTGTACTGTATATATTTGTACTGTATATATTTGTACTTTATATATCCGTACTGTATATATTTGTACTTCATATATTTGTACTGTATATACTTGTACTTTATATATTCGTACTGTATATACTTGTACTGTATATATTTGTACTGTATATATTTGTACTTTATATATTTGTACTGTATATACTTGTACTGTATATACTTGTACTTTATATATTCATACTGTATATACTTGTACTGTATATACTTGTACTTTATATATTCGTACTGTATATATTTGTACTGTATATATTTGTACTGTATATATTTGTACTTTATATATTCGTACTGTATATATTTGTACTGTATATATTTGTACTGTATATATTTGTACTTTATATATTCGTACTGTATATATTTGTACTTTATATATTCGTACACTACAAGGACAAGAGTATTAGGGCACCTCACTTTTCCAGCCATATCTTTTTATTTATCGACCTTTATTTTCCCTCTCTGTTTTATTTTTATCCTTAATTCTATTGCTTTTTATGCTTAAATGCTGAACAGTCGCACAAAGCATTTCGCTGCATGTCATACTCTGTATGTATGTGACAAATAAAATTTGATTTGATGTGGTTCTTATTTAACTGGTACCAATTCAAAGGCATGCAGTTCTATTGGATGTCTCTGGATGGTGTAGGATAAAAATCACTTGAACCAGGAGACACAAACCTGTTCTATCATAACAATGTTCCTGTGCATAAAGCCAGGAACAAGCCAAAATGCTTTACATGGTTAAGAGTGGAAGATCTTGCATGACCTGCTATAGAGCTCTGACCTCAACCCTGAACACTGAACACCTTTCGGATAAATTAGAGTGCTGACTGCATCCCAGGACACCTCATTATATATAAATACCTGACTTTACTAACACCCTTGTAGCTGAATGAGCACAAATCTGCACAAGCACACTCTAAAATATAGTGGAACATTTTCCTAGAAGAGTGGAGGTTATTATAACCGTAAATAGGGACTACATGTGCTATGAGATGTTCAAAAAGGACATTTGTATGGCTGGGTGTTGACAAATATTTGTGTAGATACAGCATTACATAATGAGGTTTTCTACATAGAAACCTGTATTTACCATTTCTGGATGGAGTCATCAGTGTTATTGCTTTGTATTTGGGAAAAACTGGAATTAAAAAGTAATCAATAAGCTTTAGGATTAGAAGAGAAAGGCCAGAACATCTCACGGTGGTGTTGGTTATTTTCCTACATTAGCACACCGGAAGTGTTGTGCTCTTTAACATAAAGATAAGTTTGAACATGTTAAGCAGATGCCGCATAAAACAAGATCACTGCCGTGGGTATACTAACAAGCAAACTGGTCTGAGATTAGCATATGGTGTCAGTTTTTTGGAGGAATGAAAGCAGATTGGAGCTGGTGGAGGTGAGAATGATTAAAAGACAAGCAGTGGTGCATTTCTCCAGGTGAGATAGAGATCTTTGTAGCTGAAAGCAATGCAAATGGCAAGAAACAGTGCGGATAAAATACATCCATTGGAGTGGCCTGTTAACTGAGTTAATAGTCTGTTTTAAATCGAAAGGTGCTGCAGGTAAGTAACAGAATGATACGGAACATAACCTCCTTGTTCAGGGAAAAAAATGCACAAACTAAAGTCAGCTGTAGCAGAATTCAACTCGTTTTAATGACATTTTTGAAGGGATCTTACATTTAGACTAGTTAGTAGATCCATTTAACCAAAAGTTTCAAGTTTCAATACATCAAAATTGGTTCACTAGGGTGTAGATTTAAGATACTAAAACTCTGTTGGGAGGAATTATAGCACCGTGGTTTTTCATAGACAAAACATGGGCAATAGACAAGACAGGAATCTATACTGTATGTAGATTTAGAAAAACATACAAAAAAGATTACATGAGGAAAGATCCAGTCTAAAGAGAACGTGTCTCTTTCTAGGTGAGCTATACACCGAATAGGCATAACATTATGACATAATATTATAATGCGGATTATCTCTTCATCATGGCACCTGTTAATGGGTAGGGTATATCAGGCACCAAGTGAACATTTTGTCCTTAAAGTTGGGCAAGTATAAGGATTTAAGCAAGTTTGACAAGAGCCAAATTGTGATGGCTAGATGACTGTGGTCTGATCCAACAGAAGAGTTTCTGTAGCTCAAATTGATAAAGAATTCAATGTTGTTAATGCTTAATGGGTCACCACTGTTTTGGCAGCAAAAGGGGGACCAACACAATATTAGGCAGGTGCTCATAATGTTATGCCTTCAGAATTTATCCTTAGTCTGCCTATTTGTAATCAATTCAGTGTATTCAAGTTAAATAGCTGATCATTGGACCTTAAAAAAAAACAATCACCCAGTGTTTCTCTAAGCAATCCCATACACTCTAATGTGAAATGGAAAGAAAAACGTTTTTTTTGCATGTTTCTGAATGAGTGCTTTCTTTTTACTTAGCCTTGCTAGGAATTCGTCGATCAACCAAAGCGAGAACATTTGTTTCCGATTGTGGGAGTTCCTTGCATGCGAGAAACCTGAGAAAGCATAGTGGCATAAGCAACACGAATGGCCTCGGTGTGAATTCCGAGAGCGATGATGTCTCCGCTATGGAACAGCTTTACGGTGTACCTCAGCGAAGCGCTGCCGAGGTTACTGAGTGAGTGATGTGCTCCAAGTCACCCTGAGTAAGGACGCCTGCTGCAAGAAGGTGCGATTACAGTGATAATCCATCATCTAGTGACAGATTTTACGGAGAGCAGGCGCATGGTAAAGCAGAAACTTCTCATCAGACGTTACAGCATTTCACTAAGACCTCACGCACTCTCTCTAAGCCATGCATGAAACGGAAATCTCATGTTATTCCTGGAGGAATCGCTCTTTAGTTGAAGATTCAGCTAAAGTCTGTGAAGTTTAAAATATAGCTGTGTAGCTAGTTTTTGGTCCAGTGACCTGCTTTTCTAAATTTGCATAAATTTGCACAAATGAGAAAATCACTATAGGCATATATCTGTTACAGGAGCCACAATGAGTAGGTTTTTTTTTATATGTTTAAATGTTTTCCAGAATACTCAGTAAATAGTTTGCATCATCAGCATGTAATCAGTGGCACAACAGTTGATGACCCCTGCTGTAATCTATCAAATAACTAAATGTGTCCTTTGCATGTGTGCAAACCGCACGCAGTGAATTTCCTTATCCTTCCTTCCCAGACTATTAACCGTCTTTTATTTCCATTCCGTACAAGTCGATCGCTCCACCTTCACAGAGAACCCTTTCTGATTCCCAATCAGGGAGTGTAGATCAAAGCTTCTTAGGCTGTAAATAGACAAGAGTGCCAGCCTCCTCCCCTCCCTCTCTGCCAGTTCTTAACCAGATGCTAACATGTTAGCATGCATCTCTCTTTTTCCATTGCTAATGTGATGCATATACTGTATGTGTGAGCAAATATATGTATGAAAGGAGCCAATAATTCAATAAGACACACTATGCTAATGCTTTTAAATCCTATATATTATGATACATATAATTAGATACATTTGAAAGTATTCATTTACATTATACAAATGCCACACCTCCTTCACTGGGACTAAGGCACAATGGCCATATCTAATTGTGAGTACAGATATTTACTTTATTTAGACTAAGGCAAAAAGGGCAAAACTTTACTGGTACTGGTACACAAAGGGTTCCTTCAATAGAAATGAATGAATGAAAGGCCACACTTTTTCCATGTTTTCCCTTTTTTTTCCTTTACTGGGACTGGAAAAAACCAAAACTCCTTCACTGAGTCTGACACAAAAAGGCCACACCTCTTTTACTGGGTCTGACACACAAAGGCCACACCTCTTTTACTGGGTCTGACACACAAAGGCCACACCTCTTTTACTGGGTCTGACACACAAAGGCCACACCTCCTTCACTTAGACTAAGGAAAAAAACAAAACTCCTTCACTGAGTCTGACACACAAAGGTCACACCCCTTTTACAGTTTCTGACACAAAGGCCACACCTCTTTTACTGGGTCTGACCCAAAAAGGCCACACCCCTTTTACTGGGCCTGACAGACAAAGGCTACACACATTTCATGAGCAGAGATGGCAATATTATACACATCCTTCACTTAAGTACAGATGAAAAAGTGGAAGTACTTATGTTTTGAAAGATTCTGGTAAAATTCTGATTCAGATTTTAAAAGTTGAAGTTCTGACTACTTTTTCACTCAAGTTAAAGTAAAGAAGTTTGGGCTCTGACATGCACTTAAGTAAAAAGTAGCCTTTATTACAAAATTTTTTAATGTCACGCTGGTAACTGGACCTCACATCATATTAATATAATAATACAAAAGAATTTCAAATGTTGTTACCTAATGAATGTATCCAGGCTGAACATCCACCACATAGAACACAAGCAGAGAAAAGATGATGATGATCAGGTGATCAGGAATGTCTCTGTTCTTAGTCATGTTTACATCACTGTCTCTCTCATCCACGTTAACTCCATACTTCTTGTTGCCTTCTGCCTGCTCATTGTTGGTTTTGTAGGTTAAACTACCTCTGTGGTGTGTGAGAGCCAGAAAATGATAGGTAGATTAAAAAAGCTGTGCAATGGTTGATGGGCTGAAACCAGAGCCCAATGAGAAGATAGATTAAAGTTAAAATTATTAAATAGGGAAAGTTGTCCGAAACATAAATAGTGGAGTAAAATACTGATACCAGAAAAATCTACTTTAGTACATTAATGAAGTATTTGTACTTAATTCCCACCTCTGGAAATGAGGCACAAAGGCCATACCTCTTTTAACTGGACTGCATAGGCCACACCTCCTTCAGTAGAGATCAAAATAAGGCCAAACCTTCTTCAGTGAAGAACCACAAAAGCCACTGGAAATCCACTGTCATCCAAAAAGCTTCTCAACTGGAATGCTAGGTGTTATCGTGGCCTCAGAAACATCTTGTTACCTGGCCGCTTACCAGTATTCATTTAGCATTAGCAACATTAAGGTGTAAAATATTACACTGAGGCACCAGCCTGGAGGCTTTCTCTATTAGAATTTAGTTGTAAACCTGTTTCACTCATTTGGGACGATCACACTGGCTTAACTATCTCGATAAATCCGGAATGTGATTAGCATGTCGCTGCTGCACGCCACATTTGGTCATTGTTTGCCTTTGTATAAATCTCAGCACTTCTGTGAAGACCCTCATCAAAGTGTTTATACTCTCTGAAAGATTCAGACAGCACGCTCGTGTTTTCCAGGAACCAGACTCTGTTCAGAAGAAAAAAGAAGAAAAAAGATTTGCCAATTGTTTTTGCCCCATTGACTTTCATGGTTATTTAGCATGGCAAATAATGCAGAATTCCACTTTGCTTTCACATGCAGATGGGGATAACAGAGGTGTTTACCTAACCCCGCAGGGCCTGACAATCACGGACGCTGCGTTATAAAACTGGAAATGCGTATTACACCAGGAGCGGAGTGTTCCACGCATGATGGAAAAGTTCTTAAAGAAAACTACGTCAAAGAGTGACACATCTGCTCTGAGTTAGAGCAAACATGAACCATTCACAAGCATCTGCCAGAGGTTAACCATGAAGGAAAATGGGCAGTTCCTGTTCGTCAGCTATAGAGTAATCTGGGAGTAATTTAGCCAGCTGGGTCGAAAAAAAAACCATGCCTCAGATTTATAGCTTTCAAAGTGACTCAAAATCTGCCTCAAGTTTACTTTGGATCCCTTTGGCATTTCTCAGTCATTTGCACCACACATTATATTCATTTTCCACTGTGCACAACAAAGCTTTTGGGTTCCTGATGATAATAAGAAGGACTAGTTTTAATCAAGGGAAATTATACTTAACCTTTATTCAATTACTAAAAATAAACATGAAGGAATAAATATATGCTTAGAAATGCCTATAAAGCTAAAACATATTCCCCTTTACTAGAAGGCTGTTTATTCTGACATCAGTGATTTCTGGTAATGCATACACTCGAATTCTTATCACTTATTGTACCAAGCAGTGCATTTCACCATTTTTACCATTTTAATACACACACAAAAAATAATAATCACGTACATAAGTATTCACAGCCGTTAACATGACATTCAAAACTGAGCTCAGATGCATCCTGTTTCCACTGAACATTCTTGAGATATACTTGATTGAAGACCACCTCTGGTAAATTCAGTTGATTGGACATGATTTGTAAATGCACACACCTGTCCATAGAAGGTCCCACAGTTATCAGTGCATGTCAGAGCACAAACCAAGCCATGAAGTCCAAGGAATTGTCTGTAGACCTCCGAAACAGGATTGTATTGAGGCACAGATCTGGGGAAGCATACAAAAAAACTTTCTGCACTATCGAAGGTTCCAATAAGCAAAATGGCCTCCATCATCCATAAATGGAAGACGTTTGGAACCACCAGGACTCTTCCTAGAGTGGGCCACCCAGCTAAACTGAGAAAACGGGGGAGAAGATCCTTAGTCAGGAAGATGACCAAAAACCTGATGGTCACTCTGAAAGAGCTCCAGCATTTCTTTGTGGAGAGAAGAGAACCTTCCAGAAGAAAAAACATCTTTTACAGCATGGAGTTTGTAAAAAAGGACTTTCAGACAATGAGAAACAAAGAATGGCAAGAGTCATGTCTGGAGGAAACCAGGCACCGCTCATCACCTGGTTAATACCATCCTGACAGTGAAGTGGTGGTGGCAACATCATGCTGTGGGGATGTTTTTCAGTGGTAGGAACTGGGAGACTAGTCAAGATCGAGGATAAGATAAATGCAGCAATGTACAGCACATTTTTGATGAAAACTTGCTCCAGAGCGCTCTGGACCTCTGGTGAGGGTTTATCTTTCAACAGAACAGCGACCCTAACCACACAGCCAAGATAACAAAGGAGTGACTCCTTGACAACTCTGTGAATGTCCTTGATTGGCCCAGCCAGAGCCCAGAGTTGAACATCTCTAAAGAGATCTGAAAATGGCTGTGCTCCCCATCCAACCTGATGGAGCTTGAGAGGTTCTGCAAAAAATAATGGGAAAAAACACCCAAAAATAGGTGGTCAAGCTTGTAGCGCTATCACATCAAATGCTTCTTCCTATAAACTGATTTTTAAATTGCAACCAATCTGGACTACAGAAATCTGCTTTCATGTTTTTTTAGCATAAGGAGCACATGGCTAATTAACGATTAAGACAACCTGCCCATCACGAAGGCAAAAACAAACCCATCCACTGACAAAAGACAGCGTCTGTCAATGAGAGTGACTTATACAAAGTGTCCTTCCTGTCACAGTGCTGAGAAGTGGAAAAAAGAGGAGATTTATCAGTCATATCAGTAACCTTGCTGATGTTCAGTCTGTCTGGAAACCTATGCTATGGATCCGCTTGCAAGTGCGATTACAATAGATTTCAATGAAAAGATATTATAGATGTGAGTCCAACAGTAGCATGAATTGTCATGAGAAAAATACGTAAATATTAGATACTATCTTTACATTTACGGCATTTGGCGGACGCTCTTATCTAAAGCGACATTTATCGCATTTATGCAAATGAGCAGTTAAGAATAAAAAGCCTTGCTCAAAGGTCCAGAAGCGGTAGTTTCGGTGGTTCTGGGATTTGAACTCATGACCTTTTGATCTAAAGTGAATTTTCTTCAATAATTTCCCTATTCTGTAAAGCTGCTTTTTACAATGTCCATTGTGAAAAGCTTTATAAATAAACTTGAATTGAATGAATAGAAGTCCAACAATCTTAACCACCTCACACCCATCCTGGATAATTCCCAGTCTATAACTGTGTACCACGTGATTTGTGTAACTCAGGAACCTATTATAGAGTTAACATTTTGTTCAAATTATCAATTGTTCTCTAAAGTAGCGCAAAACCGTTCATGTCAATTGCTATAGCGAAAGCTACCACAGCGAACAACACATGTTGTGTTTATCCAATCAGGATTCAGGGCTTCATGAAAAATCTTTTGATTCACCAAACCCAAATCAAAGACAAGCTCTGAAAAATACCCAAAGACAGCAAACATAGAGCCACATGCAGCAGGATATAGAGAAACATGCTTGCACGATCCTAGCACGGACCTCACGGAAAACCTCAGGAATGTCTAAGTCGCTGTGCAGCCAGATGTGGAAACAACTCAAGAAAGTGTGTATAGAGAAAATAATAAACCTACACAAATTCATATGCGATAATGGGCTGAACAGATACAGTTGCATCTCAACAGATTAGAAATATGATGTGATTACATGTCACAAATGAAATCGTCTTCTATGAATAGATGGACGGATGGTTGAATCGAAGGATAGAAACACTGATAGACCTTGTCTTTGTCCTTGCACAGTGTTAGTCAAGGTGAACAAAACCCACACAGTAAATTCAATAGAACATTTGATGCATCCCATCTCGAATGTCTTGTTTAAACGTGAATGACAGCTCGCCCTTTGAATATCCGTGTCTCTGTGTGTGTGTGTGTGTGTGTGTGTGTGTGTGTGTCTGAACATCCCAGTGATTCAGGGACAAAAGCATCAGGATGTCACTGCACAACCTCTGGGTATGCAATGTCCTGTCATCTTTTTGGTTTCTGAGATCTGCTTTCTGATGCAGGATATCGGCTAAATATAGCGCTCAACCCGAATCTGCATTTTTCTTTAACCGGTTTGTAGATGTGCACTGATACAAGATCTACCAAACATCCTCGATCAAGCAGCAACTATGTATAGCTCGTCCGAAGTCTACCAGTTTACTCCAACATACTGCACCTACATACGTTCCATAAGCATGTGAAACGCCTTCCTTTAGTAAGACTAAAGAGCTCGCGTGACATTTCGGCAAATAAAAAGGTAATGGTTTCATTACTGATTCATTACATCGCTGAGTTATGAAGTGAATTACAATCTTCCAGACAGTCATTTAGCGTTGTTCACTCACAGTCAGCCATTCACTCCGACACAAGCAGAGTCTCATTCATCATCACGCTTGCGAGAAATTCAACACTGTACTCCGTTACAGATTAAATCAAACACACACATTTTATGCACTTCCCCTCATTTTCCCCCTTTCAACTGAAATGGCTCATGATTCCTAAATAGTACTAAATAATAGCAATTTTAATGATTGCAAACAACTTTTACGAATTGCAAAAATTACTTTTACTACGGACCATGAACTCTAGTCGTTACATCAGGAAGCACTTACGGCCACTTTATTTTCTTCCCTTTAATTTATCTTGGTTTGTTTTGCATTTTTTTTTGTACCAAATGACCTTTTTTTTGTTTTTTTGAAACAATGATGATCTCCAGCATGGGCTGTAATGGAGCCTCTGGAGTGTACTGGATATACTTGGGTTTACTTTAAGCTTTTTTACTTGTCAGATAAAGCACTAATTACAGGAAGCCACTTTACAGCACTGCACTTACAAGAAATGGACAGGGGTCCATACCTTAGAATCATGCTTTCATTATTTGCACTGAATATAGTACTAAACTGTACCTTTTCTTTCTTGTACTATGCCTATGCCTCCTAATGTATGTATTTTAGCTGGAAATGTGGATATATTGTACCTTGAAATTGATTAATGCTGCGTAATTGGACTATAATATGGTCTGGTGTCCTTGAAGGTACATGCGTGACAGACGTACACCAAAGGTACAATATGTACAAAAGGTACAACCCAGCAACAAGTACTCTGAAATGTTATTTTACTATATTAATAAATACATTCATGTAAAAATAAACCAATATATTTCTATTATACTTGTTTTTACAAAGTGGAATGTACTGTATTTGTTTATAGGGTACAGTCTTACAGTCTTAAATCTGTTTTGGTGCATTTACTGTATATATTTATAGATATACAATGTATATCTTGCTGTGTTGCCAGATATTGGAATTGTACGCAGATGTGTGTTCATCTGTGTGATACTAATTAAACATTTACTTTGTACATGAAAAAGAAACAACAAGGACAAGGACTCGGTGCACACATGAATTAAATGTGCCACTTGTCCAAACACAAGATAAAGTGAGACTAAAGACAGAACTTAAATGCCATAGATATAAATGTGACTGTGGTGGAGGGGATGAGTGAAAACTGGCAGCTTTTTAATAGGTGTAGAAGGACCTTTTAAGAATGTTTTATTATATGTATAAATATACATATGTTAGATCTGTGTGTGTGTGTGTGTGTGTGTGTGTGTGTGTGTGTGTGTGTGTGTGTGTGTGTGTGTGTGTGTGTTTGGGGGGGGGGGTACTATGAAGGGTACTATGTATTCTTTACATGTGAAGGTGCAGGTGATGTAGTTTTGGAGTAAAACTGTGGTTGGTCCGATTATGTACCCTGTTTTAAAGGTAGATATTAAAGGTATAAACTGTGTAAATGATGGGTCCACCCAAGCAACAAGCACAAGTACAGCTGATTACTGAAAGATTAGAAGCATATCAAACAACCCAGCATTAACGATGAAGAAGGACGAAGAGGTTTTTTTCTGTTTCCATGTCCCTTGATGAAACTGGAGCTCGTGCATTTTGTTTCCTGCAACAAGTTTACACTTGCACCCTGATCGCACTGTACAGTGTTTTTATGTCTCTTTCTTCTTTTTAGATCTGCCTGATTCATCTCAATGCCCTACGTCTGGATGGCGTTCTCTTCAATTTCAGACCCCTCTGTCCAGCAGAGCATGTTTCCACATCAACAGCCTGAAGGTCCATTATGTTACTAAGCAACTCAGGAACTTTGAGGATGGATTTGGACTGTAGTTTAATATAAACAGTCTATTGCAATATCTTAGAACTGCATTTCTGCATTTAAGCGTCCATCATTGAACAGTACACCTCAACAATGAGGAGTTGGATGGGCATTCTGTGCCACCCAGTTGAGCACAGGTTCCTTTTTAAGTCGAACCATCTCAATAAAGTTATAAGGGTTCATCTAAGATATAAATTCATACTTTATAACCTATTTGTCTCTGTAAAGCTGATGTGGGACAATGTCCTAACAAATACAACTGAATTGAAATAAACTTCAAAATGTGCGCACTGGCTTGAATGTTGGTCTTCACCTGAAACATCACTCAGGACAAAAATTAGCCAACCCTAAGATTTTTTTTTATGGTCGTCATGCCACAGCTCTGTGCGTGTGTGCGCGCGCGCCTGTGTTTGCGGGAGGTGTTTGACCTTCGCGCGCCGCAGAGAACGCGCGAGGAATTTTAATAGAGCGCGTGCCATAAAGCCCGGGGACACGCGAGCGGTGAGACCCTCTGCTTCCTCTCTTTCACCGGGCCTTCAGAGACACAAGCCGACAAAGTTTGCTGCAGTGATTTCCACAAGCTCGAGCGGCGCAATGCAACGATTCCCCACGCAGGACTGATGCACGCGTTAGGGCATTGCGTTCAAACCCTCCGTGTTGCACCGCAACGCCCTGCGTGTCCCCCCCGGTACCCCAGTAGCTCTGTCGCACCGAGAGCTCGCGCTGCCCGTTCCACCAAACTCATGCACAGATTGCATACTATAAAAAATAATACAGTATAAAAAAAAAAAAAAAACAGGAGGTGGAACTTCCATGCAACTCATGTTTAACATCTGGAATGCATTTCTAAATAAAACGCCCTGTGAGTAAGTGTGTGTGTGTGTGTGTGTGTGTGTGTGTGTGTGTGTGTGTGTGTGTGTGTGTGTGTTGTGGAAGAGTCACTTCAAGAACTGCACCCGACTCACCTCTTTGTAGCAAATATTTAACTAGCAGTAACATTCATTGCAAATGATTCATTACAAAATAACAAATATTTACATGACCCCGACCTGCGCATCCCTCCCCCAAAAAAATTGAGAAAAGTAAAAAAAACTGAGAACGAAATGCCTCTGGTGCATGCCATCAGATCTGCCACTCGACAAACACACTGCGCGAGGAAAGAAATCTCTTTAACCCGTTCAGACTACACACTCCACACTAATGCACATATATCAGAAATGCAATTTGGGATCAGATTTACTCACCGAGGAACAAGGACCGGGATGAGGAAGACATCGCGGCTCAGGGCGGAGGGGACAGAAGTCCTTTAGGCTTGGAAACAAAGCGCTTCAATGCGCTACAGCGCGCCAAAGCTCCTGCACAATCCAGCAGCACTATTTTGGATGAGGGAACACACACACACACACACACACACACACACACACACACACTCACACGCACACACACACACGCGCGCACACACACACCAAACAAATGGAGCTAGGTCCCGCGCGCCAAGGACAGGACTTGTGTTTAAGATATGGTGAACGACGCATCCATGTCTCTCCTCCTCTTCTTATGTCCTGCCGTCATTAAAGGACAAATCAGGGTCCCCGGGACGCCTCCATGCGTCCTGCTCGAGAAATCGAAGCGTCCCAGGCTTTGTCCTTTCACGAGCTGATGCTTGGGACTGGAGCGCGCGGTGCTGGAGGAGGAGGAGGAGAAGGATGATGATGCTGGACGGAGGATGGAGACCTCTAGAGTCCGAAGCTCTCGAGCACGCTTGCGGGACAAACAGAGGGACACTATTCACGAAGATCATGCGCGCAGATTGTGCGGACCGGCTCCTGTTTTTACAACACGTTTTTCTACGCGCTCTGCGTCACGACTCCAGTCACAGTGGGCAATGCTAATGGAAGAAAAGCTCTACGTGGTCTTCTTTTCAGGCAGGCAGCACTGCAACACGATACAAATGTTTCAGTGTCTTGAAAAAAAAAGAAAGAAAAATGAAGAAAGCATTAGTCACAGGTTCTCAGACCTGATCCTCATCCCTTCTTCCTACTCCTCCTAAGTGTTAGAGCAGGGAAATGGACACTGAAATGCACAGGACAGGAGGTTCTCCAGGACCAGGTTTGGGAAAATATAATTATTCAATTGAAGAACTACTTTTTAAAATATATATATTTTTCTCCTTCTTCCACTTTCATCATGTTCAAAACACAATTTTACATTATTTCTATATTCTCTATTTCAAAACCTATAGAAAATAAACAATAAATAAAAGTAAAAACCCTAAATAACAATGTACACTTGAAGAACATCTACAAAAATCACCACAGTGTATTTTGTGAGTCTGGCTATTCCATCATTATGGACACCATTAGATAAAAATCATGAAAGACACACAGGTATGCTGATCTTCACCAAACTGTAGCCACACCATTGTGTAGGCTGTTCATCAATGCTGTAATGTTACAATTTTAGATAATTGGATATAAGAGGCCCAAACCTGATCCATGAGCTCCATGAGCTCCATGAATTGACTCAAGTGTCCTATACAGATCCCTGACCTCAATCATGCTGAACAGCTTTTGGAACACCTACTGCACTCCAGATCTCTTCATCCATCATCAGCCCTTGATCTCACTAATGCTCCTCAATGCTGAGGAACCAGTGATCCTTCTTCTCTTCAGGTCTGCCTAATTCATCCCTACCTCTGAATAGGATTCTGTTCAATTGGGGACCGCTCTGTACAGCTGAGGATGGTTCCACATGAACAGCTTTGAGGATCAATTTGGACTGTAATTAATATCAACAGTTTATTACTTTGGCTCAGGAACCTAGTTTGTATGAACAGTCCTGCATTTAAGCATCCATGCCTAAACAGTACACCTAAAAAACGATGGAACTGAAGTTAATGGACATTCGGTGCCACCCAAATGAGACTGGTTTCCCTTTTGAGTCTGGTTCCTCTCAAGGTTTTCCTCCTCATGCCATCTCAGAGAGTTTTTCCTTGCCACAGTCTCCACTGATTCATTAGGGATAAACTTCCAATTATAAGGAACAAACGTATCTGCACTAAACTTATATAATTTTTAAATACAACTTTACAACTTTATCTCTGTTAAGATGCTCTAAAACCATGTTCATTGTTAAAAGTGCTCCAAAATGTCATTTTATTTATTTGGCTGATCAAAAATCCCCATAACCATTACCCAAATCCTAGTGGAAAGCATTCCCAGAAGAGTGGAGGTTATTATATCAGTGAAAGATCCCATGGTTTTGGAAGCGAAGGTCAACAGTTAAGTCTTTCACACTGCCCTGACAAAATAAAAGTATGTAATCAGTGGATTGGTGTGGCACAAATCCGGTAAAGTGTCATTCTCCAGGCATAGGAGGACCACATCACTGTAGAGTTTATGCATCCCAATACATCAAAAACATCTCCATGGGTTAAATTTGCCTGTTTTTTTTTTTTAATTGCAACACAGTGATAGATTGCATTCACTAGGTTAGTACGTAAAACTTTTAGTAACTGCTATTAGTAATCCAGATTAGTCTTGTGGTAGATCCATCCAAAAGCCATCTTGGGAACACTGGGAGCAGGGCAGGAGTGCAACCTGCTTTGGATAACAGAGCACCAGAGCACTGCAAACATGTTTTAGAGAGTTAGGAGGAAACCTGTCAATATGGAGGAAAAAATACAAACAGTGTCACTTTTAACACTGACAGCAATACAAAGCCAATTTTGGTAGAAATGTATTACAGTGAAGCATTAAAAAAAAGACATGGAGAAAGTTAATTACAACAGCCTTAGTCTTGATTGGCATTTCAATGAAACGAAGTCGTAACTTTCAGCTTCTCTTGGGCGAAGCTCTCTTGGGTTCTGTACTATTTAAAAAAAACTGGATTAAAAAAGACTGAACTATTTGACACACTCCCACTGGGACACAAAACTGCAAGAATCAATACAAAATCCCAAACCAGGACAAAATCACATTCTACATCCTTTCCTTCAAAAGAAGATACGTGGAGCATGTCTTTCCCTATCTTAATAAAGCGCCTGACTGCATCTCCACCACCAGATGTTCCAAAGTGGGATTGTAGACAGATTTTATTTACAACATCTGTAAACAAATGTTTAGTTTTGAAGGCAGATACTTTCATCTGACACATGCTTACGCAATCACACACACGTTTAAAAAAAATTGTTCAACTTAAAGACATATTGCAATTCTTGAATTTGAAGTCAAAAATTAAGCTTACAATGCGAAAGGTTTGTACTGTCACATACAATCCCATCCCATCTTTGTTTATTCATTCATCTTCAGCAACCACTTTATCACTCTAGGTCAGGGTCATGATGAGTTTCAATTATATCCTTGAAGGCAGAATTACACCTTTGGATAGGATACCAGACCATCACTCGGGTAACCTCCACACACATTTACACACTGTTTGCACAGTTATTCACACATAGTGGCAAATAGACACAAGTTTAACATGCTACAAGGAAAATTTAAACATTGGTCGCTGTGCAAATTTTTAATATTTTTTCAATATTTAATATTTTTTTATATTAATATTTAAAATATTTGACAAATAATATACTAAATCACTGAATTATTTCTTCAGTCTTTCATGGAAGTGTGAATTACTATTTTGTTAATACTAAAAGTAAGTGTGCTTAGAACAAATGAATCTTTTACTCTCTATATATTTTTCTTTCGGCTTCTCCCATTAGGAGTCGCCACAGCGGATCATCCGCATGTTTGATTTGGCACATTTGGTTTTTACGCTGGATGCCCTTCCTAAGCAACCCTCCCCATTTATCCGGGCTTGGGACCAGCACTAAGGCTTGTGCAATCTTAATGAATGGGGTTGGTTCCCTGACTGGGGATTGAACCCGGGCCTCAGCGGTGAAAGCCACGCATCCTAACCACTAGACCACCAGGGAACTCTTTTACTCCTTATATATTTATGTATGAAATTCTAATATGGTGGAAAAAAAACTGTTAAGGCAACCAAGGAAAAAACCAACAACAGAAAAAACCACTGCATACAGCTGCCATTTTAATCAAAAAATCTAAAAGTAATGTTGTAGTCATTAAAGAAAATGTATTTAGTTTAGTATTTTATTTTATTTTTTAAGTTATAGCATTTATGTAATATTCAGTTTAATTCATGTTTTTGTTTATGTTTTTAGAAAATGGAAAAATGTTAAAAGCCTCAGAGTACAATTTATGACCACTTCACCTATGTTGTTTGTAATACTTTTCATCAAAATTGTGTTTTTGTATTATATTTAGTTTAGGCATAGTCATAGTATCAGTCATCCTTCCTATTGAAAATCCTTCTCATTAGAAGGCAAGTTAGTTTCACAAAGCAGAATTACCTCAGTCACAAAATTTGATTCTGAGAAAACTGAACCTCAACCACCCACATAATGAATCCTTTATTAACAACTGCTAGTTCCAGTGTGTCTATTTCTGGAGTAATAAAACTTGGAAGGCAGTAAAACATGCCAGTTACAGTACATGTCCGAATATTTCAATAACATTGAAACAATGCTAGTTAGTTAGTTCTAGCCAATACTCAACACAAAAATATTTAGCTAGTGTTAGATGGTAGACTCACACAAACACTAGCTTCCTTACAAGCTGGTGATATGCAAATATGTTCTGTAATGTATGCAAGAAGTATGTTTGCTGACAATAGCTAGCTTCATTAGAGGCTATTGTTTGACGTAAATAGAGAGAATAGCCTCCAATAAAGTTAGCTAAAGTCCAAACCTGCTAACAAAAGGTAAGGTAGCTAACTTGAGGAAGAGCATCGAATAAATCAAACTTAGGTCTGAGAATATTTCTTACAAAGCAGCAAGCTAATATCAGAACAGTTAGCCCTATATAAAATTACTGTTGAATTAAGCTAACCAAGGTTAAATAATAGCCTTAAATAAAGCTAGTTATTTAATGTTACTTAACTCTACACTAAACATATTTTGCTAGTGATTTTTGATGGCTAATCCTAGTTATGCATTATGTGATCTGTTTTTAAAATAATCTGATTAACAGGTTTATTTGGTTTATTTTTATTTTATTGAATAGCACTTAAATACATTTTAAATAGTACATTCGAGATTTATGGTTGTAATACTATTACAGTAATTTCTGGACTATAAAGCGCACCCATATATAAGCCACTGAATTTCACAAATATTTTTATTTTTAACATAAATAAACCACACCTGTCTATAAGTTCAGTGTCTACACTGAAACTAATGAACTTTACACAGGCTTTAACAAAAGACAGTGTCTGTTACACGGTGTAACGGGTGAAAGGAGCATAGCGGTATTTTGGGAATAGCCTGGCACTGCATTTTTCCGGTATTACTGCGTGTGTTCAAGACCGAGGAATATGTCCTTATTATTTTCTGATGCTCATTTCTAAGTTTCTTTCATTTCTTCGTGCCTTTTTAAAATAAAAAGGCACGAGTTTTGGAAACCTGTCTGTGCTTATATGATTTCTGTTGCAACTGGAGTTAGCGAGCTCTCCCTTCACCCAGACTCAACGCGCTACAACGGCTTGTATCTAAACAGTAGCCGTCCAAGAAAAGTCATTGTTTACTGTCTTCCTCACAACTATTTCTCTCAGGAGTTTATCTTTTGGCATCGTCGTGCATTTAAAACCCGATGAAAGTTTTTTCTCCCGAAGCCGTGCAGCTCAGAACACAGGTGAGTTGTGTTTTTTCGTTTCTGTTCGGAAATTTCATTGGTCTAATGTTATGTCGCTCATTTTTTTAGCTTGAAGTTTGTGAAAAACCCAGGAAAAATCCATAAATTAGCCGCTTCGTTGTTTAAGCCACGGGGTTCAAAACGTGGGAAAAAAGTAGCGGCTTATAGTCCGAAAAATACCGTATTTATTTTTTATACCATAGCATATAAACCATCTGCTACAGATGAAAACACAATTGAGTATTTAGTAATCCACCTCTGTTTCTCTGGCTGGTGTGTAAAATAAGATGTTGTACAGATTTGAAGTAACTCGAGTCGTCTTTCATCTTCCACCAAAACAAATAGCATTTTGCTTAACTGCATAATAATATAAATATAATCTCTTGCAGGTGAATTGACAAGTGAAAATTGAGTTCACTTCAGAAATGTATGCTTTCCTTAAATAGCACTGCGTCTGAGAGAAGCAGCAGCAGCACACAGCTCGATTCCCTTTAAGGCAGTGTGGGCTCGTGATTTATTTATTCCTTTGGTTTGTTGGCTGAGATGTGAGCGGGCGATGCGTGTTAAGTAAACAAGCTGAATAAGAGAGAAAGTGCAGCGGTGCATAGTCTCCGGTCACATTAATACCCAACTCGACTCTCTCACAACAACCTGCCAGCACTGCACAAGTCCTGGGCTTCCTCATCTAAAACAGTACTACACACACACACACACACACACACACACACACACACACACACACACACACAGACACACAAGGGTACATGTTCACAAGCATGGACATTCATCTGCGCATACACACATTTATCAAGGTTCCTGTTCCCTTTCCTTCTAACTATGGATCATCTCTGGATCGTCTTTCATATGTCTGAAACTCAAACAACAGTATCATATCACCAATTTTTCTATTTTTTAAAGTAAATGTTTTATTTATAAGTCCTTGAACCCTTTGTGCTTATATATAATGATGGGTATGTGGTTTTTGAACATACTATTCCACCTCCGTTATGCTCCATTTTATTGTTATAATAACCTCCATTCTTCTGGGAAGGTGTTCCACTAGATTTTGGAGTGTGCTTGTGGAGAACTGTGCTCAATCAGCTTATTCGGCATTACTGAAGTTGCACTCAGTGTTCCAATTCATGGCAAAAGTGTTTGATTATGGTTGAGGTCAGAACTATATAGCAGGCCACTCAAGATCTTCCACTCCTCTTCTTCTTTTTTCAGCTACTCCCATTAGGGGTCGCCACAGCGGATCATCCGTCTTCATACCCCCCTGTCCTCTACATCTGCCTCTTTCAACCCAACTACCTGCATGTCTTCCTTCACCACATCCATAAACCTCCTCTTTAGTCTTTCTCTTTTCCTCCTTCCTGGTGGTTCCATCCTCAGCATTCTTCTACCGATATACCCCATGTCCATCCTCTACACATGTTCAAACCATCTCAATCTCGCCTCCCTCACCTTGTCTCCAAAACGTCCTACATCGCTGTCCCTCTAATAAACTCATTTGTAATCCTGTCCATTCACGTCACTCCCAACGAAAACCTCAACATCTTCAGCTCTGCTACCACCAGCTCCACCTCCTGTCTTTTACTTAATGCCACAGTCTCTAAACCAGATCTTCCACATCAAGATCTTCCACTGCAAACCATGTAAAGCTTATCTTCCTGGAGCTGGCTTTGTGCATGTGGGCATTGTCATGCTGTAACAGGTTTAAGTATCTTTGTTCAAATGAAGGGAAAATATATTGCTACCACCTCAAAAGACATTTTATACAAGAGTGTGCCTCCAACTTTATAGTAACAGTTTGGGGGAAATATACTGTATAAGCACAAATCAACAAAACAGTGCATCGGTTGAAACAACTTAACAAACAAACAAACAAACAAATATTTTTTCCAACAAAGTGAAAATTTCATAACAAAAAATGCAGATTTTCCCTTTTTTTTATTGACCATCTGCACTTTTTTGTCTTAATAAGTTTGAGAGAAAAACTGAGGCTGGTGAAGAAACATCCACTTTCATATATTTTAAACCATTAAATGTAGTAATAAATTATTGCAATTATAATGTGTTCTTAATTATTTTAAATAAAGACAATTAATAAGTAAACACTTTTTTGACATATGCAGTAATAGGTGAATAATAGATAAGAATATTTTCCTATAACAGCATGTCAACAACTTTATTGTTCTTCAATTTCATCTGTAAAATCACTGCACCATGAAAACATCGATAACATAGGAACCAGGAAGTGATAACTCCAATGCATTGTATGCAGCTTGAGTATATTCATAGCCTGTGTGATAAGTTTTACCTTTCCATGCACTGTGACTGATGATAGCATAACGTCAGCTGTCTAATCTGTCAAAGCTTGAAGGTAGGCAGTTTGTCAAAGTCAAAACTGCATCACAACACACACACACACACACACACACACACACAAAACACAGCCTACTGAACACAGCAAAAAAAAAAGGTTGTAGAAATAAAAAGCCTAGAATCTTAGTTGATGTAAAGTTTGACACTGAATAATATATTTTAAATGCAGAGTGAGTTTATTAGTTTATGTGATACACAACATTATATGGCTCAGTAAAGGATTCTGGGCAAGCAGCTCTCAAAGGAGCTGGACATGTTACAGAGCATGACATGAGGGACGTCCTGTCAGGATTCATCTGCTATCAAAAATCTCCGATGTAAAAGTCAGGCGTGACACAACAGGCAAACACTTCGGCAGTCGAGCTTCATTTTCTACAGATAAAAACACAAAACAACACACTATAAAAAAAAAAAAATAACTAAGGGGTTGTTTTTTACTGAATGTTGTTTATTGGTCAGTCATTATAGAAATAATCCTGAGCTAAAATTGAGGCATTAAAACATCGATTTTTCATCTATTAACAACAAAACCACAAATAAAAACAGAAATTAAATGGATCAAACTTCTGCCAATACAATTATGTTAATATGTATAGCTATATTCATTGTTATAATGATATTTGTAATTCCATTTTCCTAATACGATGATGATGTATAGATGTATGATGATGGTTAGTCATATTTAAAGGTCTTGTATCCAGCTCTTGAAGCCAAACCAGTGGGTGAGCCATGATTGTTGAATGGGTTTAAAAACCATAGGGTTAATATTAAATCCTGATTGGATTATTTTTTTTTCTGAGAATTTTATTTAATTTTTTTTGTAAGATGCTTTTAACAATGAAATAACAAGAAAATGTGTGTTTTTCAGAATTCTCACGTCCTTGAGGAGGTTTTCAAGACAATGTACTAATCCAGCTGCTTTTTAGAGAGCGCTGATTTTTTTCCTGTCACTTTTTTAACTGAATGTCCTGAATGTAATTTTTTCACCTAAAATGTTTGCCAGCCTCAATAAAAGATACAGTTTGATGAATTTAACTACACTTATTTACATTTACAGCATTTAGCAGACACCCTTATCCAGAGCGACTTAAAACTGAGCAGGGGAGGGTTAAGGGCCTTGCTCAAGGGCCCAGCTTGGTGGTGGTGGGATTTGAACCTGTGATCTTCCGATCCAAAGTCCAATGCCTGAACCACCTCATAACTTGAAAACATTGTAAGTCGAGACATGACCTTGCCTACCCAGAAATCTTAAAGAATAATGATCAGTATGCAGTAGTTTACTGTAATTTGTTGATAATTCAACAAATTTAAATGTTGTAAATTCCAGTACATAATTTAGCAAAATAGAGCGCTTAACCTATTTTCCCCAGACAGTGACCTTTGCAAGGGGAAGTGGAAGACTCTTTAATTCTATGACATCAATGACATCGTGGACGAGCGCCGGTTCGCCAAGTGAAGGTCGGAGCTTTACGCTGCTACATTTTCCTGCCGCACGAAATGTAAAATATTTTTTTACAATTTTGTCGTATCACTCTTATCATTGTAATATATAACACATTTTAGCTCAAACCATCATAACTCTGGGACTATATGTATATTTCTTTTACTTATTTTACAGAAATAAACCTTCTGCATTGTCCAATTACCAAGGTATACATCCTTTTTGCATCTTTAAAGCCCCTGATTAACTGTTAGTAGGCTAGTTAGTTATTTCTCACTCTCCAGTGTTCTGTATTGTTTAAAGATTTAAGATCACAGTTGTAAGGGTTCCCCTTTTGAGTCTGGTTCCTCTCAAGGTTTCTTCCTCATAACATCTAAGGGAGTTTTTCCTTGCCACAGTCGCCAAAACTGCTCATCAGGGATAAATACACACCGTTCACCTTCACTGTTAAATTCTGTAAAGCTGCTTTGAGACAATGTCTGTTGTGAAAAGCGCTATAGAAATAAACTTGACTTGACTTATGCATATTTTTCTTTTAACATGTTCTAAAACTTTTAATTTGTTGAACCATTTGTGTAAAAAAAATATAATTGATAAGTCTGATTCTCTGTTATTATATTAATATTATTATTATATTTTATTATCTGTACCTCTGTACTAAGGGTCCCTTTGAGGTAAATAGCTCATAAAATATTTACGTGAAGGAAAAGTACCAGTGAAATAGTCTTTGCCACAAAGTGTAATAAACCATGCAAAATCAGGAACCCACACTATTTTAATTGTATCAAATTTTCAATTGATTGTTTAACTTTATTCCCTTGATTTTGTAATTCTATTTTTATGTCATAAAACACAAAATAAAATCATTTGGCTGTAGGGCGTACTGTACGGTTGTGTATGTGACAAATAAAGAACTTGAACTTGGATTTTTTTTTTTTTTTACCTAAATGGCACACTTATCCTCTTTTCCCCAGACAGTGACCTTTGCAAGAGGAAGTGGAAGACTATTTAATTCCATGACATCAATACGTTGGGAAATGTATGAAAATGCAATCTATCCTAAGTGCGAGAGTAGCGCGAGTTTTTCATCAAGACACGACACAGCATCCCTTTTAGTCAGGAGAATTTCATATGTGCCTTACGTAGATTTGCAATGCTAATTGCTATGAAACCTGCATCGCCGGCAGTGATGATGAAGATGCTGAGCAGTCCTTGGTTAAGAAAGACACACCCGCAACTATACACACACATGCCACGGGAAGGTGACCCTATCCGAAGCTGACATCCTGGTACTGATGCAACGTTAAAAGGCTTCCTGGGAAACAATATGCATCTCTTTGTACGAGGCGCTATTTTTAGCTCTCTGCCAAGATCTTTCAGTGTTCGAGTTTCACGGCTCATGGATCTTTTGTAATTTAATGAGGGAAGGGACGGCCTTCTGAGATTTATGCTTGAGGGCTTTGGGCTGCGATGGCCTCGCGATTTATCGATCTGCATTCCATACTTGTTTATGAGTCAGTAACATGCAGTCATATTTGTTTAAATGTAGCCAGGACCTCATCAAGGTCCTGCCCTTTTTTAAAACCAGTCACACCCTTTTGCTTGTACCTGTTCGTCTGTTATCGCTGCTCAGATGATACGAGAAAATGCGTTGTTTCTTGTGTTGTACAGAAAAGGACCCAGTCAAAAAGATTCAAGAAGAGCAAGGGGACTTGTTGTCATCAGCTTCTGCTCTGAGCGCAGTAAACAGAGAAGGTTGTCTGATCTCTTCTACCAAAGCGCTACTGGATTCAGACAATCCACATTGTTCTTTTTGGTTCTGTTTTATTTATGACTGCTTTGGATTAGATGCTTTCACAAAGAGCACATGTGATCAGGGAAAAGGGGAAGGTACTGTGTGCCATCCAAAAATATGTACGACATAATAATAGCTTTCATCGTATTATTACAGATGTGAACGAGTACATAACCAAGCTTTTATCTTTTTACATTTAGGTGGGTACATTTTTCTATTGGAAGTGATGGTCCCTGGGGAATTCCAAGATATTCCTAAACCAATCGCAAGATTCATTTCCTCTTGAGGCTCTGGGGGGCTGCCCCAGGGTCTCCATAAGCAGGGTCATGCCTTGTACAGCTCTAGTCGTTGCATCGCTCCAAAGTTCCTAAACCAACATTCGAGCTTCTCATGATTTGCGAGACCAGCAATTATCTCAGCAACCCTCTGAAGGAACCTTATATTTACTTCCTGTATCTAAGACCTTCATTTTTTCACTCATTAAGCAGATCTCATAACCATAGACGGCTGACCCAATTTATTCATGCACTTCACACTCCCTAGAAAGCATAGAATAGTCGAAGATTTGATGCTTTAATAGGAGGAGCCTGATTCGACTACCAATTTACAGACGAATCTTCGCAGAGGTGCTATGAAACAAGGATCATACCATTTTGGTTAATGGGGTGCTCAATGTTGGTTTTCACATAGAACTAACAGTTTTCTCCCAGTAAGTTTATACACATACAATATAATTACCTATTATTATAATGCTGTAAATAAATATTTTGAATGTGTGTGAATAAATCCAACCTCCCCCCATGACAGATTTAAATATTACTTTCCATGATCCGGGATGGCACAGGAACATCTTGGCAGGGATTGAAATATTAAACAATGCCTGGGGAATTCTGTAAATGTATTTTATGTTCTAACTGAATTCTGTAAATCAATTTTTGATTGTTTTCCATCGATGTTACTTAGAGCTCGCTCGCACAGCAATTTAGCTTGTTTAATTTGAATGAATAAAATGTGAAATGCAAATCCTGGCTGCAGTGTAGCCTTTCTACACTTCTACACATCTGTATTTTTTAGATTCATTGATGCAAAATGTTTTCATCTGTGTCTTTGTGTGATGTTCTGTACATCATGGCTGTGAAATGTTATGAGGAATCGTTTTATGACTAACTAGTGGTGTTGTTGTCCAGCCCCCAGTCTTCATGAGGTCATGAGTTCAAATCCCAGGTCCACCAAGCTGCCACTGCTGGGCCCTTGAGCAAGGCCCTTGTTGTATAAACTATGTTGGAAGTTGCTTTGTATAAGAATGTCTGCCAATTGCTGTAAGTTGTTAATGTAAAAGTCTTGACAGTGCCTTGTCAAGAGAGGAGCAGAAGTGATTCTGTCTGCCATGTGTTGATTGACAGAGGTGCTCTTAAAATTCTCCTTTAATCGATTTACTTCTATTTGGGGGTTGATGCAGTCGAGGCGAATCATTTTTGCTGCACGATACATGACATTGAATTTGCTAGAGTGTTTATGTTTAACCTGGAATATCCATACAATATAAACCGGTGAAGGAAAACTGTGCTATAACAATATAATTGGTATTAGTGTTCATGTGTTTCATATAATATGTTTTACTTTGTAGCTGGAAATGAACAGTTATGATACTAAAGGAAGGTGAACTCATGAGACAAATGGTTTCATTAAAATGAATGTTATTGGTTTAAGAAAAGGAGAAGCCTTATTAGTGAGCAATTAACTAATTAGGCAGTAGAGAGCCCTAAAAACTGTAAACAGGCCGTTTTATGGCATTTAAATAAATTATTTAGTCGTTCTGCTTCTTTGAGGTTTCTCTGCATTCTCTTTAATGTTTACATAAAATATAATTTTGCAAGGTTCATCCGTTCTAATTGCTTTTATTCCTAACGATTTTAAATAAAATGTTACTCATCCAAATCCAACTTGTTGCAAAGTAGTATTATGATTAATATTTCTGTAATATCTGGTTTAGCACATTGCAGGTAGCATCTTTCTTGCTCTCTGTTATTGGTCTTTGTTTGCTGAACAGATTGCCTTAGTCCTGCACAGGGACAAAGATGCTAATGAGATGAAATCAACTGAGATGGCCACCAAATTGAGTTACGGCATTTACAACCAGATGTGAGCAGTTGCTCATGCATCTTCACCTGCTTTTCTAACCTCACTACAAAGAGAAACAATCCCAGTCAGCAGAACTGATTGGATGACTCAGGATGATTGGAAACTGGAAACAATTGCAGTGCGGTAATTAAGATACTTGCATCTTGAGGTCCTCATTGAACCAAATGAATTAGCTGAAAAGCCTTCAATTTAAGCTCAGATTGAATGCCGTCCTTTGCATTGATTATTTTTTAGCCTTTTACAGTTCTTTAAAAGCTCGAGCTGAAAGATGATGGCGTGGTGTACCTCAGAGAGGCCGCAAATTGTTTGATGATGCATTAGTGATGCTTCAGAGTAACCTTTAAATAAATTTTACAAATGTTACAGCTAATGAATTTAATTAAATGGTGCAATCATGTACATGATGAAATGACAAACTAAAGTTGATGTCTGTATAACTGCATCAACACTTGATAACAGACACTGTTAGGCTCTCGCGCGCTCTTGAAATGTAATTAAGTCCTTATCCGGATAGATTAAGCTAAGACTAAGATAGACTTCTATTTAGATAAAACTTCTATCTATAAAACCGCTTACTTACAGCACATTTCTCAAAGTATTGATCTTGCCTGCTGGTTGCCATTCTGGCCACATTAAAAGCTTTACAGTGAATGTTTGTATTTACCTCTTCTTCTACACAACTGTTGCATTCTGCAGCTCAGGAAATAAAATCAAATTGATTTAGTTAAAGTTATTCTGTGCATATTTACATGATGTTAGAACATTATATATTGTATATATCAAGTATATTAAATCATTTATAAGAAACTGCAGGAAAAAAATATTTCAGATGTGTTAAAGCAGATGTATTAAAATACTGTATATCCACATGTACAGTATATTCTTTATCTGAACAATGAAAACTGAACAAACTTTCAACACTATTATTTTATTAATGTTTGCCCTTATAGCATAGGCCTGCAGATGAGTTATGATATTTAATCAAACTATTTACAGTTAACAAGCAAAGGATGACTTTCTTTTTTGAGTCTGGTTTTTAAGCTGTCCTATTGAGTTTTTTCATGCCACTAGTACTTCTGGCTTTTTCAACCAAATCAGATTTATGTAAAAATGTCTACAATAAAAGCCCCTAATGGCCCCAAAGTGTTTTGTTAGCACTCTGGGGTCTATAGCTTACATAATACTATCTATTTAATACAATGAACTATGATATAATGAGTTTAAAATGTGGATTTTTAGATAAATATATTATGCATAAATGATTAAAGTGTAGTTTTAACCTACAATATGTCCGAAATTTGGAATCTAAATCTAAATATTAAATTGAATATATTATGGCCAGTTTATATTGTATTGGTAATGTGTAAAATTTAAGACCATATTGAGAGTTAAAAAATTAAATGCAGCTTACAATTATCTCATTTATACAACTGGGATATTGAGGGTTAAGGGTCCAGGAGATGCTGCTGGGTGATGGATTTGAACTCACAACCTTTTGATCAGAGGTCCAACATCTCAACCACTGAGTTACCACTGGAATGTCTATGCTTAGTTTTTTCCTTCAGATTATGCAAAATAGTTTAATGTAATTCATAACCACAAGGTTTTTTGAGTAGAAGAAGATTCTGGATCACCATCTTAAACTCATGCCTTTAAACCAGAAAAAAATAGCGATAGAAATAATTAGTGAATAAAATAGTGAGTGTTGAACAATTTGTAGTCTTGCTGACAGAAAAAAACTTTTTTTGGAGCGATGTTTAGGTATCTATGATGCAAAAAAAGAATAAACAAACTGAGTTGTAGCATTAAAGAAGTCTGGCATGAAAGCAAGAATTCGGATGCTGCAGTAAATCACACCTCTATGAGGAAGTGAGAGCAGCCAACCCCCCTCCAGCACTGGTGTATCAGCTCATGAATCAAGCACCTCTACAAGACAATGAGCCTTGGCTTTAAAATGAAGTACAGGAGATTTATGCAGTGTCCTGTTCACCCAGTCCACGCCAGCAAACCAACAGCCCTTATTCATCAATTTCATGTGGTAACATCTGAGCACAAAATTTTGTCAGTCTCCATATATGTCAGTTTCTTATACGGTGTATATAAAGGATCAAACTCATTGTTGGTGCCATGACCCACATTTGCCTTAAGATCATACACTTTGTGGATCTCATATCTATTTTATCCTTCATTGATATTAACTATGGTTAGTGGTGGACGAAGTACACAAACCATTGTCAGAAGTGCATAAGTGGTCTATTTACAATAAATAAAAGTAAGTAGTAATCTACAGGGATGAGGGTGAATAATGTACAGAAGGTGCAGTAGGTAATAATATATGGTATATAATGTAATATACAATGTACAATATACTGTGCAAAGATTATGCAGAGATTAACATGTCAGGAGATTATATACTCAATGACATGTTATAGTTATGTACAAGAATGAATGTATGTATTATACAATATATACAGAACAAATATAGGTGGAATGTACAGCAGTGCAAATGTGAGTTATGGATATTGCGAAAAAGAAACGTGTAGTAAATAAGCAGTGCAAAATACACAGAAAGTGACAATGCAGTATTAAATCAACTGTTCAGTGCAGTAACAGACACAAAAAAAAGCTATTCTTTAGTGTGTTTGTGCGGCTCTGAGGCACCTGTAGCATCTGCCCAATGAGAAAAGGCTTTTACTCAGTAAAAGTAAAAGTGGTTTCACTTGAGTAAAAGTAAAAAAAAAAAAATTCCTTTAAATGTACTTAAGTATCCAAAGTACTATGACTATTATTATGGCTATAATGTTCCTATTATCCTATTTGTCACATGACGCTTTGCTTAATCAACTCAGTTTATGTGAAAAGACTCTCAGCACACCAATGTATTAATAAAATTATATTAATGAGCCAATCACTGATTGATAACTAATACAATTGTTGTTGTGGCAAGTCAGAGTCGGGAGTTTCTCACATCATTTATTCCTCATGTTTTGCTTGCTGTTAAACTGATGCTGAAATGTATGTTGTTGCTAAGTGGATACCACCAAGCAGCAAACAAAACAAAGCACACGCTCTACACTGATTGGTGACTTGCTGCGTGCTTGACCAGTTTTTATCCACTAATAAATAAAAAGAAACAACTGATTTCTCACAATGTAGCTGATTAAAAAGTACGATATTTGACTTTACCACAAATGAGAACTGTCTTTTTTACAGTATGAAACCTTAATATCAGTTTGAGATGCATTGGCTACTGCTGCTGAGCTGCCCTCCAGCATTTAAATGCTCTCCACTAATGTGACTTCAAGCTCAATCAAACCCAGCCATTAAATACCAGAAACAGTATCTGCTTAGGGCTGACATCTCTTATATTTAGTTGATCATTGCTAGTATTGCTAGACTTCTGCTAGTATCTTTTCCATAGCAATAACTAGCTGAGTCACCATCTTTTTTCCACTGCTGCACTGCAGCAATCTCATCTTTGCTTCTCATCTTGCTTTCTTAACAGCATTTAGCAGACACCAGTTACAGACAGCAGTATTTTTCTAACATTAACATGGTTAATTAGCTGGCAAGCTAGTCATTTAATTAAGCTAGTAATTTAGTATATAGCAGGTGACAAGCATTATTCAGAATCAGAATATTTTTTTGATCTCATCAGGAAATCTTTTGGTTGCATTTGCTCACAGTAAAACATTTTTACACTTAGAAAAAAAACATGAAGTCCCTAAAGAGTTCCTAGACAAATACACAGTTATGACTTAAAGCTAAATCTGATAAACAATGCTAAATGGTCTCCTAGGTTTCAGTGATTGTATGAACAGAATTGACATAACAGCACAGTGTTAGTGAGGCACTGCAGCTCCTGGTTCTCCAGAATGATTCTGATCTTAGTTTAGTTGGGTTTTTTTTTAATACTGGGCCTTGATAACAGTTTTTTATACTGGGCATTGGTAACTCAGTGGTTAAGGCATAGCTCACTGGTCTTTCCCAATTTTTCCAAATGCTTTCCCAAGTGCTCAGTTGTATGCAGTATTCAAGTGTAAGATCTGTTGGATAATATAATTTAGCAAAAGTATAAATGCTGGTAGATGGATTGGCTATGCTAATATCCACCTATAGGAGTATGTGTGTGAAGGGTACTCTTTAATCGTCAGGTGTTCCATATAGGTCTCTTCTCACCTTGCACAGGTGTCCTAACCATCTAAAATGGATAACTTGGTTACTGAAAATAAAAGAAAGAATATGGTACCTCAGAGAGCAATTGGGGCAGGCTATATCTCAAGGGTGTACATTGTGCTGCCCTACCTAGCTTGCTGTAAAAAGTCTTGTTTGAGTAGTGTGAAGGACAAAATTGGAATTGTTGGGTAAGTGAAAATTAAGGCTGTTGCCCCTAGTGGTCTCTGGACTCTGTGGAAGCTTTGGTAGAGTAAGAAGAATTATGATACTTGGTGCAGGTCCTGATGGACCTTTATTCTTTCATTAAAAAAAAAAATGAGTGTGGAGAAAGAAAGTGGTCCCAGCTCTGAAACCCCTGTCTTGGGTCCATGGGAGTCGGCTGTTGAAACACTCTGCTAGTTTCCTAACCTACTGAAGGCTTCTTAACTAGCTGAAAGCTTGATGTCAGAGTGCATACGGCATCCTCTTGTGTATCGGTGCGGCAAGCTGTGAGAGGGCACAAAAGGCCTGCTTTCAATTTAGTGTGCTGGAGGAAAATGAGGGGCGTCATATCTCAGTTTCTATAACCTTGTTTAGCTGGAGAGAAAGCCTGAATGTGCCAAGATAACCATGGGATTCACTTTGGCGCCTTTATAATTGCAGTGGTGCTAATTATAGTCATTCCTGTGCATTTTGTGCTGCCCTACTGAAGGTTATTATGTGATCGAACGAATTTTACCAAACTATTTGTTATATTGTAAAATGCTGGAAGGTGAATGATTTGGACAGCAGTATACACACAGTACCTGCCTTCTGTACTTCAGCAGTGATGAAAAGCTTTTGGAAGCTCTGACAAACCAGTTCATGGCAGTTTATTTAAAACATAATAATGTTAACGGACAACAGAGCTACAATGAGATCTGTCTTCTCCTTTTTTGGTTGTAGGGAACAGGAAAACAAGTTGGCAGACTGGTATGCCATCTTCCCCAAAAGGCTGGTGATTTTCCAGAAAGCCTGCAGTCTCAAGCGGGATGTTGAACACAGCGCAGCCAAGCAAGATCATCTCTCTGACAAGCCCTGGAGTGGCAGAGGGACAGCACATGAAAAATTTAAACACAATCAAATGATATACCCCATCCTATCTTCAGTCCACCTCAACATGTCTTTCTACCACCACAGGGATCTATTAGATGGAGGCACAGTGTGTATGATATGAAATCTTATATGACTTACATCCACCGGTAATGAGCATGTGGGAAGGAGAACAAACAGTCCCACAATGATGCTTCAGTAAACTTTGCTTAGGCTTGTGAAATATCAGACATTGACCGTGCCAAATATAGCTCTTCCTGCAGTCAGAGGGTTCAGGTGTCCTCCTAAGTAGAAAATGGACAATTAAAAAGAACAAATCGACTTGTTTTTGTTCATTTATTTATTAATTTTTCCTCAAAATACCAAAGGTTGTTAGGTTTAGACATGGCTAGCTTGGTGGAATTCTGAGATTTATGCCTTAACACCCTGGACAGCTCCCATGGGATCTCAGACATTTAAAAAAAATCAATTAATCCATCCACCCATCTATTATACGACCTCCCTGATGCGCTTACAGAACGCCCGCAAACCCATAACATTTAACATAGTTAAAAACCACTGAACGATTTGACAATATTTACATTTTCTTCAGACTAATTTGAATTAATGATTGAGTCAGAGAGGATTGCGGTGCAACACATTATTTCTAAGAAGACAGATCTGGTCTTTTTTTTTTTAGAACGTATTAATAAATCTAAAAAAAACGCTGTTATGCAAAATATTGATTATGCATTTTTCAAATATCTGTACTTTATTAGAGTATTTTCCATTTTGCATAATTGCTTGTACAAGGTTTTTATACACTACCTTTGAACATCCCATTTAACATTTAATGCCCATTTGCTGTTATAATAAACTCCAGTCTTCTGGGGAGATGTTTTACTAAATTGTGGAGTGTGCTTGTGGAGATTTGTGCTCACTCAGCTACAAGGGTGTTAGTAAAGTCAGGAACTGAAGTAGGTGAGTTAAGGAGGTCTGGAGTGCAGTCAGTGTTCCAGTTCATCCCAAAGGTGTTCAATAGGGTTGAGGTCAGAGCAGCCTTCTTAGGATCTTCTACTCCAACCTATATAAATCATATATTAATGAAGCTGGCTTCAGGGGCACTGTCATGCTGAAACTGGTTTGGGTGTCCTGTTTGAGTGAATGGAACATTTAAAGGTTCCACATCCAAAGATGTTCTACTCCAACTTAGTGGTTGCTGAATCCCTTATGGCTGGGAAAGACATGTGTCCCAATACTTTTGTCCATATAGTTTTGGTCAATTTGAAATACATCTGCAGTTGTTTACAGTGGAAATACATGTCACATACATAGGTAATACATATGACCAAATTTACCATCATATACTGTGTATGGTCAATTAAATAAGGTGTTACCAATCTTTTTTCAGTCTACAGGCTTGAAGCACTTTAGGGCGATGCCCTTGATCTGAGCTTGTGTTAACACAGCGGAAAAGCCTGTGTAATCGTTCCTTTTAAAATCCATTATGTTGCTAAATAGCACAGACAAGCTGTGAAAGACAAATAATGAATATCATTTATCTTCGGTCACGATCTACAAATGTCACCTTGGGCACGTCAGAGTTCATATTGCAGTTAAACAGACGCTCTATCGATGACCAAATGCTTCAGTCTCAGCTGAAAGGAGGTGAAAGAGTCAGTGATTAACCCAGGTTCAGATTATAACCGCCTTGATTTACAATGTCAAGTCGTGGACACAAATCTGCCTCGCCAGCTTCTGACCTTTCGGATTGAGCACAGGTTTCATTTATCAGCGCAGTAAAAATAGAAATCTCGATAGATTTTCTCCTTGGATGAGGAAATCAGGACGTTTCGTGGCATTGCCTGTGACAGGATGGCGGAACAGAGAGCTAAATCAAATCGACTCGGCCCAAGGCCTCGAAGATTCGAGGTGCAGAGACCTGGGTTTATTTTATTTCTTTCTTTTAGCTCCATACCTCAATTTATTCTTCTTTCTCACTCAGTCTTTCTCCTTTTTTTCTATTGTACTCGACATCATTTTGCCTCAGTTCTTATTCACTTGGATTTATCCGCATGGAACCCCCCCCGGACCCTATTTCAACATTCTCTCAATGAAGCAACCTTCACACCAGGAAACTACATAACTAGGAGGAATATTTGTCAAGTCCACATGCATGCTTTCCAATCAGACAGGTAATGAATATGATAATGGTGGACAGAAGGACTGCGAAAGGAAACGAGTGGGCGAGTAAGAGAAGGAGTGCAGGATGGGGGAAGGAATAAGTCTTTAGGGGAGACAACACAAATTGAAGCAGAAAAAGGAAAAGGGCTCTTGGGATATCAGAATAAGAGACAGGCTCTGGGGTTGAAATTCAGGACTCATTTAGATGAATGCTCCTGCTGAGATCTGAGAGGACTTTGCTGTTTGTGTGTGTGTGTGTGTGTGTGTGTGTGTGTGTGTGTGTGTGTGTGTGTGTGTGTGTGTGTGTGTGTATGTGTGTGTGTGTGTGTGATATTTCTGTTCTTCTTTGTATATAAGATATAAAAAGGTTTGCATTATACATGCATACATTACATTTATTATAATAATAATAATAATACATATTATTATTATTAATATTGTTGTTGTGATTATTTTTGTTGTTGTTATCATGTTTATTAAGCATTCATTAAATAAGTCTCCAATGTCCACTTTGTAACTATAACGCTGGGGTTTTATGCTCTTTGCCACAAGAAAGTTTACAGGACAGATAAGTTCCTGGTTTTGTTTGTAACATGAGATTTTCTTTTTATAAAAAAGGGATCATTAGGGTGCTATTGATAACAACTGTTAGACCTTGTGGATGCGCCACAACATTCACTGTAGCTTTATATTCATAAACAGTACAGTATGTGCTTTCTGAACATACCATTCCACATTTAGTCCTCATCCTTTACTCTTCTGGGATTATGTTTCGCAAGATTTCAGAGATGTTGTGGAGATTTGTGTTCATTCAGCCACAAGGGTGTTAGTAAAGGCTGTACTGATGTAGGTGAGGTGATGAGGCCTGGTGTGCAGTCAGTGTTCCAATTCATCCCAAAGATGTTCAATATGTTGAGGTCAGAGCTTCATTGCAGGCCTCTCAAGATCTTCCATTCCAAACCATATCTTTATGGAGTTGGCTTTGTGCACAGGGACATTGTCATGCTAGAACTTGTCAAAATGTAAATTCTACTGCACCAAAGACGTCCTATTCAATGGTACGGCTTCAACTTTGTGTTACAGTTTAGGGAAGAATCCGACATGGCTGGAAAAGTGTAGATTTTCTTTTGAAATTATCGCCCAATTTTACATAACACATCTGCACAAATATGCACTAGAAATACATATAACATACATAGTAAATAACACCAAAATAAAACAAATAACAAAAACTTACAACACCATATACTGAGTATGTTCTATCAATCTTTCAATTGACAACAACTGTTAAGTCTTGTCAATGCTGCAAAACATTCAATGTAGCTTTAAATTTATAAAAGGTATGGTAGGCTGTTTATTGTTTAACAAAAAAATCTTAGCCCTGTTGAAACAATATTAATTGTATTTATATTTATACAGTAATAAAGCCTATGGAGTGTGCCGTTATATATGCCGTTCAAAAATTGTGAGGGAGAAAACGCATGTACTTTTTGTGTATATGCAACAAACCAGGTAAAAAAGCAAAAACACAGTGAATAATTGGAAAAACGTTCTGAACCCAAAATTAGACACTTACAGATCTTATGTAAGAGAGAAATTAAATGTCAAACAATGAGGTGTTTGAAATTCGTTCTGGGTAAAATGAATATCAAACCAACATGCCTATTTTTCCATACCTCAACACCATGGTCCACCAAGTCCATCTAGAAGGGAAGTCCTTCGAGAGCAAAGAGTCAACTGGAGTTTTATATATCATGGAATGGCCTGCCCAGTCACCACACCTAATTCCTATTGAACTGCTCTGGGACAAACTGGATCACCAGGTCAGAAAGAAATCTCCATCTACTGTAGAAGTCCTTTGGCAAGTTTTACAAGAGGCATGACAAAGTATATTAGCTGAATGTTTGGAGAAACAAACCTTCCGAATGCCAAGAGCGTGAAAAGCTGTTATAGAAGTAGTAGTTTTATAAAATATAAACCACACCTTAGGCTCCAAGCAGGCAGATAGCTCGTGTTGAACAGGAAAATCGCTTCAGGCTGCTTTGTCACTCTTGCAGCTCAAATCTCTGCATGGGGATAATATGATAGAGAAAGTCTTTGAGTATGTGAAAATATAAGAACAGACTGAGTGTAATTGGGTCTGCAGGGATTTCATTATAACAGCAGGCTCGAACAAGCTTCGTAGAAAGTAAGCACGTATCGTATGCTGAATTGTTTGAACAAGACCACATTTTTCCACATTTTGACACGTTTGACATTCGCTGTAAACTTGCAGCAGAGTTATGGGTCTTTAGATTCTTAGCTCTGAATTTAAGGCTGCAGAGGTCAAAGAAAAAGCAAAAGGAGGATAAAAGTCAGATATATGGTACTGTGACTCTGCAATTGGGCTTTATATTGGAACAAAATTCTACAGGGATTTTCTTCCAAACACAAAGTCAAAAGACACAAAGTCATAGTGTACACAAAAACTCTGAGGTGAATTTTCAGCCTGGTCTCTAAGTGTTTTGAAAGTTTTCTTTAAATGTATTGGCACAATGTTTACCAAAGTTTTGTTAAAATGTTCAATTCTAATTGGTCAGAAACTGTTCAATGTTTCATTAAATATATCAACTCTGCTAGGGGACAGATAACTTAAAAAAACTTTTAACTTGGAAGGACCTTTTGGTGTTGCACCTACCAGCAAGATGCTTATATATTTATTTTGCCTTATTAATATATAGCACATTGTCACAAATAAAAATGTATGAAAACTAGTGCATTTGAAACAGTCTTTCATAAAGAAGCAGAATACAGAAAACACAGGTGAAACTGTACGGCAACAAGATATACAAGATGTGATTCAAAATGCTTTGTAATTCTTGAAACAAGACACCCAGAACGTCACTTTGCAAGAATATGTTAAAGGATGTCTTTTTGTGTGTATGTGTGAGATTGTGTGTATAAGTAAACACACCTGTGTTTAATTTGTAGCTGAAAGATGGGGAGAATACAAGTGTGTATCGACATTACACAGTTTCAGGCTGTCCTGACAGTACATAACCTATAAATATTACTATCAATGAAATATAAATGTATAAAATCTAGTTCTTTAAACATTGGCCATTATTGACTGCTTGCCCTTAACAGTTAACAGCATCCAGCATTGCGTAGCCATGACATGCTCTAGGGATTAACATGTGCAGAAAAATTATTTATTTATTTCACTGTCAGTTTGCAATTATTTCTTTAAATATAAGCATCCCAAACCTCATGGCAGCTTGTCATTCACACACACATAAATCACACTTGACAATTGGTACTATGCCAGCTCTGCAGCTTTCCTCAAACTTAACTGAAGATATTTTTTATACAATTTAAAACGTATGCTATTTTCTAACTTGTTTCCATGAGGCTGTATGAGGGACTGGAACAGCAAACCAATTTAATGAGAATGAGTGAGAGAGAAAGAAAGAAAGAAAAAGAGAGAAAAAAATAAACTTTAATGCACCACTTCCATGATGTCACTTATTTAGTTTTAATAGCACAGTGAAATTCTTTTTTTGTATATCCCAGCTTGTTAGAAGAGTTGGTAGCTTAATGGTAAAGCATTGTCCTTTGGATCAGATAGTCATGAGTTCAAATACCAGCCTCACTAAGCTCCCACTCTTGGGCCCCTGAGCAAGGCCCTTGACCACTCCACTGCTGGGTTAAATGATGAGGGTGTCTGCCAAATGCAGTAAATGTTAGGAGGTTTAGGCACAGATTCAGCCAGGCATATGTCTTGCTCAAATTCTCAACAGTAGCATTTGATAATGCTGGGGCTTGAACCCCCTGACCATCCAAGAACCTTCACCTTTTAAGTATATGCAGTTTTTCTTCATATGATGATATGATTAGAAAAATAAATTAATACATCACATGTTGTTTTGTGGAAAATTCCAGAAAATTCCAGATATTTCCACAATATCTGGTGAGATTCCAGATATTTCAGTGTATTTAATTGTGCGACTGAAATTTTCCTTACTTTTGTGATAGATAACATCTGGAGAGCTTGAAATGGATTTTCAAGTGTTTGTGTTACATATGTTACATTTATTACTCACAAATCTTTCAGTCAATTAGTTGCATTATTTGAGCGCTGTATTCTGTGTTGTCTTGATTGTGTCCTTCCATGGTTGTCATTGCTTTGCTCTAATTCAGGTAATGGTCATTTTCTTGTCTAGGTCTCATGTAGGGGGGAAGGGGAAAGTGATAGCTCAGTAGAAAAGATGTTGGAAGGTCTTCTGATTGGAAGGTCATGGGTTCACGCATCAGCAACACCAAGCTTGTCACTGCTGGGTCCTTGAGCAAGGCCCTTAACCATCAATTGCTCAGCATTGTATAACTGAGATAACTGTAAGTCGCTCTGGATAAGGTGGTCTACCAAATGCCATAAATGTAAATTATTGTTTTATTTCATAGTCTTTGATTCTTTGTTTTGTATTTTCACTAAGAATTTAATTCTCTGCACTTGAACTCACCTTTATCTTGTTTCCTGACGCTGCAATATCGCTATAGATTTAACAGGTTTTATTACTTTTTCAAGTTATTTATCTAAAACGTGCGCTCTAGGACCCCAAGAAACATCTTTCACCTTTACATACGTACATCTGTGCAAATGTCACCCAAACTGCAAAATAACAAATGGATATTATATTGTTATGACAAGGTACCAAAAAGAACCCACCCACGCATTTCTCTCTCTGTTACCTACACACACACATACACCTTGTTTGATGGAATTAAATGCAACTAAAATAAGAAAAAGAACATGAAATAAGCAACAAGCCCACACTAGGCCTGCTGTAGTCTTGACAACACAGCTAAGTGTACAGCAGCGCAATGACCTCCATGCTCTCATCAAAATAACGAAAAGAAAACGCCATATGCTGAGTGTAATTACTCCCGTCAGACCACACACAGCAAGAAAAAGCAGAACCATTATATCAGCGGGCACAGATTTTTTACTCTTTCTTTTTTCAAAAGAAGTCCAGGAGATGGGCCTTGAGTGCTATTACACACTGGAAGAAAAATAACCCAAATTAGCCAGCATGAATATTGACACATGTGAATAGCAGTGGGCTAAGGGCTGTTATTATTGCCAAAGTATGGGATAATCTATTCGCCAAGACTCATTGATGCAGAAAGCAAGATAATTCCCAAACCCACTGCCAGAATTGCTGAACAATGATGCCAAACTTCCATAAATGGGTCAAAATTCAATAAAATCCAAAATGTTCCCCTGAGAAATTTTAACAGTGTGCTTCCAGCCATGACGCAAGTTTGCATTAAAGCTGCATTATGTAGTATTTCCCTTTTATAACACATTATTATTCAATCAGGAGAATAAAAATACTCTGAAACTGTTCCGGAGGTCATCTGTGACACTAGAATAGCATTAATTCATCTCTATTAACTCCTTTATCCTGGTCAGAGTTGTAGTATTTGCAGAGGTGTAACAATGGGATATGCAGTATAAGCAGTGTGCTATCACATGCAGTGTAATAATTCTTGTATTACCTCGCTTTTTTGTAGGGGGGACAACCATGATCTTGCATACCATCTCAACAAATGTGCAGTTGCACCCCTGTGAATATGCAGGGTCTATCCCAGGAATGCCAGGCACAGGATCAGGAAACACCCTGAGTAGGATACCAGACCACTGCAAGACATCATACATGTACTATACATATTTAGTGTTTTTAATTTTTGGGTGGAAAGAAACTGGAAACCAAAAGAAAACCTGAACGTATATAGAGAGAACAAGTGACACCCACACAGAAAATATTCCAAGCTCAGGAACAAACTGGAGCTGTGATTGGTACCAATCTCTGCTACACGTCATAAAATCTACCTTTGATACATAAAATAACATCTAAGATATATCTACTTAGCTGCACTATATGGACAAAAGCATTGGGACACCTGCCCTTTCCTGCCATATATGGTTCTTCTCCAAACTGTAACCTAGCATTACTTCAAAAAAGATACAGTTGGGGGACATATACAGTGCAAGTAGAGACTACAAGCTGGAAACAGTACATTTGAATTGAACACATCTGCATCTGCACTGCAATTTTACCTGACATTGTATCTTAGTATATTTATCATTTTATATCCTTCTTCTTTTTCTCCCATGTAAGATATTTGAAGGCCAAGCTGCAGCATTCATTAGCTGTACACCTCCAAGTTAATCTGGCCAGAATGCACATGAAGCAAAAGGCTTAAAATAGCTCTGAGCCAGAAGCACTCATTCCACTTCTTCAGGCTGTGTGTGTATTTTTTTGAATGTCTGACCTTGCAGACAGATAGGGAATAGTGTGAATATGTGTGTTGACTTCTGGAGTTTTAGCATCGTCTAAAATGAAAATGAGAAAGAGAATGACAGAGAGATAGAGAGAGAATGAGAAAAAGATAGATAGAGAGAGAGAGAGAGAGAGAGAGATAGAGAGAGAGAGAGAGAGAGAGAGAGAGAGAGAGAGAGAGAGTGTCTGCAGTCTTGCTGGATATGTGTCATCTTGGGACTCGGACACATACTGCTGTGTGTAGGGCAGCAGGCGTGAGTGGAGACTGGTCAAAGGCAACGGCTTGCTGGTAAAAATAGCCAGCCTCCCTCGCTCCGCTGCCTTTAACACTTTCACTAATATGAGTAAACACATTGAGCTCAGGCTCCAGGCGAACAAAGCGCTCACTAACTCCAACCACACGCTTTTCCCTCTGCTCTTTTCTACTGCTTCTGTTTACAACTAGAGTAGATTTTACTACAACTGACTGACAATGAGAGAATAATTTGCAAGCAGCGTAGAACCTGCTGATGAAACAGAGGAAGAATGCAGTGGCTGCTGAACTAGCATTTCCTAATAGCATTGTCTTTAGTCACACTTTCTGAAGAATTGCCTGCGTTTTATCATTGATAATCATTAGCTAAGCTAGTTCTCTAAAGAATTATATGTGAAGATGGCTTGCAAGCAAACATACATTGAAAATCCTTACTACAATAATAGCATCTATTTAAGGTCCTTATGACTTTTTTTGCAAACGCTAGCATTAATAACAATGTAGCTATATATGTATGTACATATATAGCTACATTGTTATTAATGCTAGCTATATATATATATATATATATATATATATATATATATATATATATATATATATATATATATATATATATATATATATATATAACAATGTGTAGCTACATTATATAACCAAAGGTACTGGAACACCAGACTTTTTTAAACTGTTACATTTTATTTTGTTTGGATTTTACTACATAAAATATTTCTTACACTTAAACTAGGAGACCAAAACGAGTTCTAACATGACAATGCCACTGTGCACAATAAAGCATCATGAAGATATGTTTCACCAAGATTGGAGTGAAAGATCATAAGTGGCCTGCTATGGAGCTCTGACCTCAACATACTGAACACCTTT
Organism: Silurus lanzhouensis; assembly: GCA_039877035.1. Classification (NCBI taxonomy): domain Eukaryota; kingdom Metazoa; phylum Chordata; class Actinopteri; order Siluriformes; family Siluridae; genus Silurus; species Silurus lanzhouensis. The sequence goes on along the minus strand of JBCEWE010002369.1, from coordinate 15,144,686 downwards.
GGGATGAATGTAAAAAACATTGACTGCACCCCAGACCTCCTCACCTCACCTACATTAGTACGTGACCTTACTAACACCCTTGTGGCTGAATAATCACAAATCTCCATAAGCACCTTCCAAAATCTAGTGGAACATCTGTCCAGAAAAGTGGAGGTTATTATAACAGGAAAAATGAAAATGTAGAATAGGGTGTTCTAAAAATGCATGTCTTATGTCTCATGTCTTATGTCTCCACAAGCTAATGTCTATATAGTGTGTATCTATCCTTGTCCTTTAACAAAAATATACAGTATTCTTTAGGTCTCTAAAAGGCTCTTTCACTTCACTTGGCTCAGCACTGGACTTCTCGTGGGTTACGCTAGCCAATTATTCTGACATCTGTCAAGCCAGTTAATAACCCCACATTTAGCTGCAGATCTATACTCACCTACATCACAAATCTCTAGGGTGTGAAATAAAATATGTCAACACAAGAGGATTTTCAAGAACCAAGACTAATGTTTTAGTGTGATTTAATAACATCTGTGCAAAAAGTTGTCAAATAATGAAGCAATATACGTTGGGCCGCAAATGGGCTGGATTTTGCAGCGTCTGGAAAATCTCATTATATTCAAGTTCTATTAAAATAATGATAAAAATGCGATACAAATGACCTGCATTGAAGTCAATCATTTAAATATTTATTTCATAGCAATAAAAAACATTTATGCATATATTATTATTAGGGCTGTCAAAATGAACGTGTTTTAAATAAAAATGAATGCAAATTTCAGGTTAACGGCATTCATTTGATTAACACATGAATAAAAACCTTGAACGGAACACACATTTATTCACAACGTCCTTTCATTATTTAGATATTACAGAAAATATACTTCACTGAAAAAAAATTTAATCACTAAACACTTGTTTTGTGGATTCACCAAGTTTCAAATCAAGCAACCCGGCAATTAAAACCGTCCGTGTGGAAACATAGCAAAGGTTTTGTTTGCTGTCCTGATGTTTTACGTCATTTAAAACACCGTAAATTAAAACATTACAAGAGTATTTTTACAAGCTGTTTTGTCATCTAAAAAAATGTAAACAGTCTTGTGTAAGTAAATTTCTTTTTTTTTTTTTTAAAGAGAAGTAATGGGAACCTGGTATTTCTATTTTCTCTTTTTTATGTGTCTAATAGACATCAACATGTTCTTGTACGTTCTACAGTATGACATATGAAACATGTTTAGTCTTCATGCTATGTGTTGAGTATTGTTTCACTAATAATAAACATACATTTGCATAAACATAGATAGATAGACAGACAGATAGATAGATAGATAGATAGATAGATAGATAGATAGATAGATAGATAGATAGATAGATAGATAGATAGATAGATAGATAGATAGATAGATAAATAATATATAATTTATTACATAATGTTTGATTATCTCAAGTGAAGTGCACCTGGCAACTTCATAATACCTATTGGAAATTATATATCTATATATTTGCCATATTTTTTGGATTTCCCACTGTGACTTCACTTTCCCATTCACTATCCCATTTTCCATTCATAATTTATAGATATCAATGGAAATCCCATGATAGCTACACCCCAAAAGGGCATACTGTTACTAATTTCTTTTTTTGTTGTTGTTCACGGTATGCTCTCATCACAAAGTTTGCAAACCCTCCGACTCTCAGAACACAACTGTCAATATCTTCCAGTCCTGTGGCTTGGGTAATTGGATTCTTTGGTTAGTGGTTTCCTGTTGTGAATGCCATTTTTGATGAAAAGCACTGTCATTTTTATGCCTATATGCATTCGCAGTGGGTGAAAAAGTGAGCACGCAGAAATCGAGAACTGCTTAACCAGAGGTGGTGGGATTCATTGACGTCTACAGTGCCATGGAATTAATTGCTGTCCCACTGTGGTGTCAGACCTAGCAGTATGCTTTTATGATTCCCTACAGATGGAAAATGGATTTTCTGCTCACTCTTTATCTTGAGATTTGTGCAAGTTTGAATGAAATCCAGGCGTGATTACTGGAGAAGAAGGAAAACAATTAAGGGATTTGGCATGTGAAGCAGAACAGACATGGAAATATGAAGTTAGCATCTGCTGCAGTTTACTAATATAGATTTAACTACAGTGGTGGAGATATGGGTTGGTCAAAATAGGACTACCAATAGCTCTAATTAAGACTGTGTTTACCCAGTACTGAGATCAGTACTCAGATCAGGCTCTTATAAGCTCTAAAAGCTGACTTGAATGAGACAAATTTAAATGAAATTTTAGGTTCCAGATGATCTTCAGCTAACCTAGCATCACGGATATAATGAAAATATACAAAATGTTATTTGACACCTCCTCTAAACATAACTAAAGATTGGTGGTCAGTGTGGCATATATACAGTGTATAGAAGGAAGGGTCATTTTTTTGTCACTTTTTGGATGTGTATTTGTATTTATTGTGGCTTGCACAACTTTGGCTAAAGGGGGCAAACACATATAAATAATCCATCTTGACCCAAATGTGTTAAAAAAATGCCTTTAAGCACCAAATCCAGAGCACACAGTGATGTCCAGGAATCCAAATCTTCTTTCCATTTCAGTGACTGATTCACAACAGATTCATAAGTTCCTTTTGCCTCCATGCAGAGAAAAAATAAACATATTTGATCAGAAAGATTGCAGATAAACCACAGCTCAACTACAGATTCGGTCAGCTCGTGTTCTACTCATCGTTCTAATATGTTATTGTTTCTATAGTAATGGCGTACATAGGGAATTGTAGCGCAAATGCTCCCTATAATTTAAAGTTTATATTGAATATATATAAAAAAGTAGTAAATTTAAAATGAACAAGAAATATGTATAAATGTTCCTATAGTGATGTTTTTGTGTGAGTTTTTATCCCTTACTTAGGCTTTACAGTACATTACTAGTCTATAAATATCCCAGAGTTAGGATTTCTCTTTATTGTGACCCGATAATAAAAATATATTATATAACAGCATACATCTGTACATGTGATAAATTCTTACTCTTCACCCTTTACTTTTAGAAATGGGTTCTTATGACAGTCCATTCATGGATAGTTTTTTTTTTTACATTTAATACAAGACAGAATTTGTCATCCTGAAGTCATATCCTTGCTCCTTTCTTAGGTCAGTAGAGATCAGATTAAGGATGAAGGCAATAATCCCTGGACTGTGCTTAATGGCAGCCAACAATATTTTCAGTGTAATGGCTGTTCTATTTGAATCCTCATTAGTGGAGGGTGTTGAAATGAAAAAACGCAGCAGTCACACACATTTTCAACCAGCAGAAGTGCTCAGAAATGTAAGGGAATTAAAAAATAAAGAGAAAATGAGATACTATTCCAAGTGCTAGTTATGGGAATTTTTTAATAGGTAAATTAGCTTCCTGGCTGCAAAATATAATTTAAGCACCCACACTTCGACAAAATGTGTTGTCAAATTTAACCCGTTAATATCCTGTTAATGCAAATTAATTTTAACGCCACAAATTTTATTGCATGCAGCGCGCATTTCTGTTTGAACAATTTTATTATAATAAAAAATAAAGAAATATATAAAAGGCGAAATTAAAACACAACACGTTTATTCATGACGTCCATCTTTATTTAGATGAAAAAAATAAAATTCCTCTGAAAAATACTTTTTAACCAATAAACTTTGTTTTACTGATGCGCCAAGTCTCAAATCAGCACCAAAATCCACCATGATGCACACATCCGGCAATTAAAACCGTCCGTGTGGAAACAGCTAAATTTCCGTTTGGTGTTCTGATGATTTACATAATTTGAAACACCATAATTACTTTAAAACATTTACAAGAATATTTTGTCTTTATGCTCTATTTTGAGTTTGATTTCACTAATAATGAACACACATTTGCATTAAGCAGCAATATTTGTCTATGATCATGTTGATTAGAGCATTAAAAAAAAATAATGAATTACATAATGATACTCTAAATAAAAATTAAAAAGGACTTGAAATGATAAGGCTTTCTGTTTATGTTTACAATATTTATAGGCAACATGAAACCTTTTCAAATAGGAAAGTCTTTAGTCAAAGGGCACTGAGGTTTAATTGTAACATTACAAAGGTTTTTTTCAATCTTCAAGAAAAAAAAAGGATAATATTCTATAATTAATTATAGCTTATAAATTATATATTGTATTATATTACAGTATATATAGTATAATTCTACATTTCAATTATTTTATTGTTGGGAGAAGGAAAATGTCTTCATAGAGAATTTGCCTTGATATTAGAGTAAAAAACTTCACCACTTTCAGCTGTTATTGGAAGAGAATCCACTTCAGGGTTGATTGTTCATTATTCAACAGCTATATCATCTTTTTTCAAGTCTTGCGACCCTTCATAAATGTCTTACCCTAAAGCTTGGAGAATTTATTATTTAGATAAACGCTTTAATACTCTTTACAGTAACATAAACAACAGTTGCTGGGGATTTGGAAAACGTAATAGAATATCTTCTGCTGCCTGTAAAAGTAAAACATTGAGCACTTCTGAAGTTGTAAACTTCCTTATCTCATTTGCGAGACTTTATCCTTTTTTAAGTGTTACCAAACTTTGCAGAATTTGAAATAAATCCAAACATTCCTACATTAAGTGTGATACATTTTTCACGGATGGAGAGGGAGGGTCTTAGCGTGGCTTTTTTCAAATCGGACAACTTGCCGGGTGAAGTTTTTCCATGTCAGTGAAATTCCAAGCTTTAAAGAGTGGAGGAATGCCCTACATAGTAGATGATCAGTCCTTCATTGCTATCTTCTTTTCCTTCTCACCCTCTCTCCACCACAGTGTGGGTCAAAGGGCCAATCTTTTTAACAGTGCTGCAGAGAACAGATAAAAACCAAGTCCATTCGGGCAAATTAATCCCTTTCCTCCTCTGTCTGTTTCTCCCTAGTGCTCCGACTCACCTCAGTAATGAGAAAGATTAGGTTCTTCACAGGGTTCCTTCAATAATATTCATTTTTTTTTTCTTAAATTCCATTGATATATACATTTTTTATTTAAAAAACAAAATGTACTAAATATCACATATCTATATCTATATCCATATATATAATCTATATCTATATCTATATCTATATCCATATCTATATCCATATCTATATATATATATATATATATATATATATATATATATATATATATATATATACACACACACACATATGGTCCCCGAGTTATGACAGTTCGACTTACGATTTTTCGATCTTACGATGATGAAAGTGATACAACAAAATTGTAAAAATATTTGCCATCAGTGTACGTTGTTGCTGGGATAATCGTATCTCTCGCCCTGTGAGTTGCCCCACTCTCGCTAGCAGTCGACAGAGTAAACTTGTCTCAGTGTGAGTGTGTATTTTTTTCTATTTCAAACAGTTTCAAACAGCAATTTTGGTGAGAAAAGCATCTTCAAAGCGCCCAAGTATATCTCCTGCTGCTAGTGAAAAAAAGAAGAGAAAACCCATCAGTTTAGAGCAGAAAATTTAAGTTATAAATCAGCATGAATCAGAAAAGGCTCTCACAGTCAAAGCACCATCTTTGACTTACGATAGTTTTGACTTTCAATGGGGTCATCCTTACCTATCTCCATCGTAAGTAGAAGACTACCTGTATACAGTGAGGAAAATAAGTATTTGAACACCCTGCTATTTTGCAAGTTCTTCCACTTAGAAATCATGGAGGGGTCTGAAATTGTCATCGTAGGTGCATGTCCACTGTGAGAGACATAATCTAAAAAAAAATCCAGAAATCACAATATATGATTTTTAAACTATTTATTTGTATGATACAGCTGCAAATAAGTATTTGAACACCTGCCTATCAGCTAGAATTTTGACCCTCAAAGACCTGTTAGTCTGCCTTTAAAATGTCCACCTCCACTACATTTATTATTCTAAATTAGATGCACCTGTTTGAGGTCGTTAGCTGCATAAAGACACCTGTCCACCCCATACAATCAGTAAGAATCCAACTACTAACATGGCCAAGACCAAAGAGCTGTCCAAAGACACTAGAGACAAAATTGTACACCTCCACAAGGCTGGAAAGGGCTACGGGGAAATTGCCAAGCAGTTTGGTGAAAAAGGTCCACTGTTGGAGCAATCATTAGAAAATGGAAGAAGCTAAACATGACTGTCAATCTCCCTCGGACTGGGGCTCCATGCAAGATCTCACCTCGTGGGGTCTCAATGATCCTAAGGAAGGTGAGAAATCAGCCCAAAAACTACACAGGAGGAGCTGGTCAATGACCTGAAAAGAGCTGGGACCACCGTTTCCAAGGTTACTGTTGGTAATACACTAAGACGTCATGGTTTGAAATCATGCATGGCACGGAAGGTTCCCCTGCTTAAACCAGCACATGTCCAGGCACGTCTTAAGTTTGCCAATGACCATTTGGATGATCCAGAGGAGTCATGGGAGAAAGTCATGTGGTCAGATGAGACCAAAACAGAACTTTTGGGTCATAATTCCACTAAACGTGTTTGGAGGAAGAAGAATGATGAGTACCATCCCAAGAACACCATCCCTACTGTGAAGCAAGAGGGTGGTAGCATCATACTTTGGGGGTGTTTTTCTGCACATGGGACAGGGCGACTGCACTGTATTAAGGAGAGGATGACCGGGGCCATGTATTGCGAGATTTTGGGGAACAACCTCCTTTCCTCAGTTAGAGCATTGAAGATGGGTCGTGGCTGGGTCTTCCAACATGACAATGACCCAAAGCACACAGCCAGGATAACCAAGGAGTGGCTCTGTAAGAAGCATATAAAGGTTCTGGCATGGCCTAGCCAGTCTCCAGACCCAAACCCAATAGAGAATCTTTGAAGGGAGCTCAAACTCTGTGTTTTTCAGCGACAGGCCAGAAACCTGACTTATCTAGAGAAGATCTGTGTGGAGGAGTGGGCCAAAATCCCTCCTGCAGTGTGTGCAAACCTGGTGAAAAACTACAGGAAACGTTTGACCTCTGTAATTGCAAACAAAGGCTACTGTACCAAATATTAACATTGACTTTCTCAGGTGTTCAAATACTTATTTGCAGCTGTATCATACAAATAAATTGTTAAAAAATCATACATTGTGATTTCTGGATTTTTTTTTTTTAGATTATGTCTCTCACAGTGGACATGCACCTACGATGACAATTTCAGACCCCTCCATGATTTCTAAGTGGGAGAACTTGCAAAATAGCAGGGTGTTCAAATATTTATTTTCCTCACTGTATATATATATATATATATATGCACACACATTGTTCACCTTAACTGTTAAATTCTGTAAAGCTGCTTTGAGACAATGTCTGTTATAAAAAGCACTATAGAAATTGTATCAGCCAGATTTCTGGAAGATCATGTGAAGATGAAACATTCCTTCTATTCTTTTTCTAAAAAGACCACATTGAAACTACTTTCCCAAAATTCCAGCCTAAAAAAAAGGTTTATACTGATTTTACTGATCATAGTCTTTAAAACAATACAGAACACTGGAGAGTGAGAACTAACATGAGCACTGGAGTGTTTGATTATGAGTAATGTTCTTTCTACAGTCTTACACAGTCATTTGAGGTTATGAAACCAGGAGCTACTGAGCAACTCATAAAATAGCTCAACATGTGTGATCATCACAGATCCAACACCAGCTTCTTCGTGCCAGAGAGTTTAAACACTTAAAGATTTCCAATGTCCAAACTCCACATTAAATGGGATCTTAATGGCGCTGGTACGTCTCTAGATGGTTCGGGATGTTTGCGGGGTCGACATCTACTTCTTTAAAGGTCCATAATCTTCATGAGGTGGGATGTGAGAGTAAAAAAGGAATTCATAATAGATCATTAATGGAAAATTGTTCAAGCATAAGATTAAAAGTATTTAGAAATCAATGCAAAAAAATAATCAGAGGATTGACATTTGAAGGTTGATGATTCAAGGTGAATCGTTATAGTGGACTGGGACAAGCAGAAAATGCTGTTTTCAGCAAAAACTTTATTAATATTTAATGTTGGCTTTCTAAAACACGCATGTATGAGCAATTATGTTCAAACTGTCTTTTAAGTTTACATATTTGCAAATATAATACTGTTCAAATATTATGGAATATTACATGTGCTGTGTGCTACTCTTAGTATTTGGTAATATGAATATGTATTCTGCCCTAATAAAGGTTTGTCCTATTTCTAAGGCTCTCTGATGGACAGCATCAGAATCTGGTAAATGCCACACATAATGAGAGTGAGTCATATCCTGATGTGTTCTTATCTTTTCTATCACCAGCATTCATTTCTCTTGTGTTAAAGTCCTCTTTGCAGTGGTGCTTGCCAGGTAGATTTGGCCCCCTTTTCTCTTCCTGTTGTGTGAGCTCTATAAATAGGCGGCCATGTGGGCTGGGCCACCAGAACCATGCAGGTCTCAGTGGGCTCAAAATGTTCCTCCATGCTCATGCAGGGAGAGAGAGGACTGTGCTTTCATCCCCTGATGAATATCAACATGTTTCCTGCTTACTAACTTTACTCAGACCGACTGTTGTGTAGTTTGTAGACTTAGAGAAAATGTGATGCATACAAACATATATGGTAGGTAATAATATGAGTCATTAAAAATGGATGAAGGTCCAGTAGCATGAACTTTCTTGCCTGGATAAGTTAGTCTTCATTTTTCTTAACTAACTAACAGGATGTTTATCTCAACTAGATATGTATTTAAATTTCCTGTATCACAGGTCAGTTTAACACACTCGGAAAAAAGCATCAAAATGAACAAATATTTTTTTTTATTCATTTTGTTCCTTTGATCAAAAATAAAATAAAATGTTACATTTTCAATACGCAGATGCCCTAACACATTTACATACACAGAATTTGACCTTGGTTTGAATAATAATGCGTTATATATGTATATATACTGTAACTGCCTAGCATATATGGTCATGTGACAAAAGAATAAACGACTCAGACCAGAGGAATCATGGAATGAACCACTTAATTTTGTTTTCTGTGTAATGCACTGCATAGCGTATGGTAAAAGAAGGAATGATAAAAGAAGGAATGATTAGAAGCCCCAAGAGCATTGAGAGGTCAACTACCTAATTCTGTTTCCTATTCATAACCTACAGAGATTTGCGATGCTTTGCTCATGAGCGCACAGTAGTAAATCAATAAATGACCCATAACTTCCATCTGTCCTCTTCCACATACATGAGCTCACAGTCACATGCAATTGGTTTGAGTTGCTGTGACTGACAGGAGAAAGAGAGAATGGACAATATTACCTGACTCCCATGTCTATGGCATTCCTGGTTTTAAATTTACTGAAGGTCCCCGAGTTACGATGTACGGTACGTTGGATGTGTAGCTGGGATGAGCGTAACTTTCGCCCTGTGAGATGCCCCACCATCGCTAGCGGTTGAAGGAGTAAAGTTGTCTTAGTGTGTACTTTTTTCTGTTTCAAACAGCAATTTTAGTGATAAAAGCATGTTTTCCAAGCGCCCAATTATTTCTCCCGCTTGTAGTGAAAAAAGGAAAGCCATCAATTTATAGCAGAAAATAAACATTATCATTCAGTATGAAGCAGGAAAGGCTGTCACAGTCACAGTACCATCTTCAACTTAAGATATTTTGGACTTACGATGGGGTCGTCATAACGTATCTCCATCGTAAGTAGATGCATGCATTTAAGAACTTACTTTGCTTATGTCAATTACTGACTATATCTATAGTAGAAATATAATTGTACAACTGTATACTGTATGTTACATTTCACCCCACTGTTCATTCTTTCCCTATTACAGCACAACACATACACCAAGTATTTCCTTCCCTAAACAGTACTGTATGTGCATAAATGTCGATGAACAGTTGCCTGATTGCAGGATGTCTTAAGTTATGAAGATTGAACAACATAAGTCAAACTCATCATAAAATAAACTCTTTGTAGTTTTATGTGTCTGGCTTACTTCTTCGAATATATCGCATGGAAATGCAAAAAATGGGAGGAAAAGTGCTGGAAGCAGTAAAACTTGCCAGGTAATTCTAAAATAAAGAGATGAAATGGGTTCCTTTTGCCTTATTTCAAAATGTCTTGGTTTTAACTTCACAATAATGCACACTGACATATAGTAAATTCCTCAGGTTCTTTGACCACTGTGTGAAACACAAAGATTGAAAACATAATGTGTGTAAAGACTTTAGTGTATAACAAGGCACTTCTTTGGGCTTTAATGAGTTAATAAGGAAGTGAAGGTTAAATAGTTTCATCCGAACTGAAATAATGCATTGTACGCATTTCCTTTACAATAATGCATGGTGTTGTCTCTGGTGTTTCTATTCTCAATTACTCATTCAGTTTTATTGTCATGCCGGGGTTTGCATTTTGCCTCAGTGGCATTTATTCAAAGATAAATTATTGAGGTAAAAAAGCTGAACAGCATCATACTCATTTTAAACTGTTAAATTGAACTGCAGTAATTAAATTTTGATCTATAATGTCTGTGTTTATGAAGAATATTGAGATCTGAGGATGATGATCTCAATGCTTACATGAGCAAAATGAAAGTATTGCTCAGCATCTCAGGAGGAAATCTTTATAATTTAGAAGAGGCAGCATTTCCAACCAACATCCTAAAAGATCTAATGGAGTTTCTGGGGAAGCTGAAAATCTTATATTAGCTATGCAGGCAAAGTGTTTTGGAAGCTGTAGGAGGTGAAACAGTTGATCTTTAGATTTAAGAAGCTTAAAGCAAGTTGCCAGTTCCAACAGCTTTCGAATTTCTTTGCAGCTATAAATGTACACAGCTATGTCTTCACTATGTGACATATATCCACATTTTAAAAACTTTTGAATATCACTAGCCATTATTTTTGACGCCTGGAAAGTCACTATGTTTTTCTTTCCTTCTTTTTTTATTTTTATTTTTTTTTATTTTTATATACAAAAATGTTGAGAATTATTTGGATTATATTCATTTTTGTAAGGGCTATAACACTTGGGTTTCAAGAAAATAATTAGCAAAAGGTGAGTGTGGGTTGACCATCCCTCACATCGCTCTATTTTTTCCATCTTATAAATTATACAACGTTGTATAAACACAAACAGCAACATTGATTATTCATGTTTCTAAAAATTCTCTATAATGTAGACTTTCTCATGAAAAACCAACTTACGGTGTTGCCACTGGACATTCCTTTTATGTTAAACTATTTTATTCTTACAGATAATTTCACCAAATGTTATTTTTTTATTATTAGCCTTAGATTCGAAAGGGATATGACATACATGGATTTATTAATATAATGACGATATTGCTAGGTGTCTAATAAGCCTGTTGAATTGGTTGCTGCCAAAGTAAGATCCAAAATATTAAATGTTCAGTAAAATAATATATTTATATTTTTTCTCTAAGTTAATGAGAGTATTTTTTCCGATCCCCAGAATAGCTCCAGGAAAAGAAATCCCCCCTCGGTAAAAACGACTAACTATGGGCCATGATATGCGCCATTCATTAAGGACAGCTCTATAAATAGAAAACACTAGACTTAATGTGATCAAGTGTGAATGAACAAGTATGACAACAATGTGGATCATTTAAGCATTAATTGTCTTCATGTGAAAATGAAAGTGTATCTCCAGTTAATATAATTGGGTGGAACAAAAACTACATTTATCTGAATAGCAAATGCAGATCACACATCTGGATGTGAATATTTGATATTTTATTCCTTCTTGGTCCTGTGTCTTGAGCAATATTTTGAACCGCAGAATGTTTGATGTAGGTACATACAGTATGTATAACACTGTATCCTTAAAATCATCATTAGGAAAATATTGGGAATTATTATTAGGAAATTATTGGGAATTCCCATCATATAACTGTGTCATTCCCATCAAATAACTGTTTCTATCCCAGAGCTGGACCATTCCAATCCAATGACTGTGTCTTCCCATTACACAGGTTTGCAATTCCTATCACATAACTGCATTTCCATCACAGAGTGGTGCCCTTTTTAATCACATATCTGTGTCATTCCTACCATATATACTGTAACTGTGCCCTTCTTATCACATAGCGGCGTCATTCCCACTGCATAACTCTTCTATTCCAAAAACAATGCTGTGTGATTCCTATAACAAATCCTTTCCATCACATAACTGTATAAAGGGAAATAGATTTTGGACATTGGATCTGAGGGTCTAGAGTTCAAATAACAGCACCACCAAGCTGATGCTGCTGAGCCCGTGCTCACTTGTATAAAAGAGATAATTGCAAGTCTCTCTGGATAATGGCGTCTGCTAAATACCATAAATGAAAATCCCATCACATAGCCGTGTCCTTTCCATCACAAAGTAGTGTTCTTCCTATCAGCAAGCATTTCGATTTGTGATTTTCATTATAATACAGTGCCTTTCTTTTTACAGAGTAAAATAAACCTCAGCCCTTTTTAAGAGCTGTGCTAATCATTACTTTTTTTAAGAACTTAAGGATTTTATGCCTTTATTTTAAATGAAGACTAACATCTAGTGGCATCAGTACCGTATTTCACTAGTGTACTGTGATTTACTTGAATTGAACTCTATAAAGCACCAGCAAGGACCTTCTGATGTGGGATTGATTGTGCTACTGCTGAAACAGATACCTATTAAACACCCATTTAGCATGAATTTAGCGCACACCGAACACACATAGAGATCGTGATGAAAAGTGACACCAGGGCTGTTTATCGATGGGGAAAAGATCATGAGGAATTGGCTTCATCAATCTCTGATTTATTTTTTTCCCCAGCAAGAAGGAATCAAACATCCAGCCAGACCACAGACATACTCCACATACGGTCAAATGTTTTCTGCCTTGCAGCTTTTAGCCTATTTGATCTAAATTGTGAACTGCTCTTAAAGAGAACGCCACTTCACTGTTCATCTTCTCTCGTCCTTGGACGTAATTACGCCTCACGACCATTTCTATATCAGATGAAGTAGCTCTAACTTGTGCGGGCAACAACAGTTTGAATTAATGCTATATTACCAATTCTATTGCTTGTTCACAAACGTAAGATTGCACAAATCAGACAGAAATGAATGATGCAATTGAAAAAGTAAATAAATAAATAATAAAATAAAACATTTAATGAACTAGGAGGTCATGTCCAATGACGAAATCTCAAAATATCAGATTATGCTTATGTTGCTATACATTTTTTTTAATTATTCTTAAACATTGAAACAGTCAGTCATCTGGCTTTCTGGCTTTCTCCTTTTTTCTACTATTGATCTTTTCCAGACACTTGTGACTTCCTGGCTTCCAAGTGTACAGAAGATCTAGTAAACACTTCTAAGCTCTCTTTTCTCTGTCTCTCTTCACTGTATCTGTGGATTCAAAGCAACAAAGGCAATAAAGGCTTATTGATTTTTCTCTCCCCCTTTTTTCCTGAAGGACAGCGAAAGGAGGATGGTGGCAGTTGCTGTGCTGCACAGGATCCAGCGGTTTTGGTTACCGCGTCATTCTGAGATTTTGTGCGAATGGTCCGCTCGGGTCCTTATTTTTTTAAGTCCTCTTCTTCCTCCATAACCTCATCCTGAGTTCATTTGTTTCAATTTGCAATCAACAAAAGAGAGCACTTTCTCGGTGCACAAGGTTGCTTTAATTAGCGCCGCAACCTCAGTGGCTAACGAGGATAAGGATGAGTGGTGTGTTTACTCTTTATATTAGAATAATAACTCTGCCAGAGAGGTGTGAAGCCGGTGTGTGAAATTAATAAAGTACCTGGAGTTTCCCTCGGGCAAAGTCATTTGGAACAGGCAATAAAATAAAATTAAAAATCTTAAATAATGGGGTATATATATATATATATATATGGACTAATAATAAACATAGCCACTTAACCCCTTCAGGATTTATAATAGAGTCCTATAACTTGAAGTGCATCTCAGGTCATCACAGAAAGCATGTTTGGGTGTGGTGTAAGTAGAAATGAACATGATGGGCGTTTTCAGACATATTAGCTGGTGGGTAAAAGAAAGAAAAACAACTACCCACTCATATACGAAGCTTGGGATCACTGTAGAGAAAAAAACCTTTGACTAAGGTTTGGTGAATATTTAATTTCACCCTGAGCTCACAGGCTAAAATGAGAGGTGGAAAATACCCTTCCTGGAAAGAATTCCATGAATCATGTGCTAATGGTGCAGTGACTCCTCAAAGTGTCAGGCCAAAATGAATCCTGCAGGTGCTATTAGTGTAATTAGCTTTTCTTGTGTGCTGGGTGGGCATTGCAAGGAGGATTGTTTCAATCAATCATGCACTCAGTCCTGATTCATTAACAAAGCAAAATGGAGGCGAAAACTAGCCATAGCGTATGAGTGGCACTTCAGTCCCAGTTGAGCTTGGGTTAGCTAAGCATGACAAACAGGAGAGTGCCTCTCGAGTTGAAGAGATCAACAGGGTGACCTCTGCTTGATGGCGGCGTTTCAATTAACCCTTTTTAGGCGAAAGATGAAGAGCTTAGCAATCTCATCTGCTTTTAATTACCTCAGGGAGTTGTGGTCACCTCAAGACCTCAGTTCCATTTAGCCTCTTGGGAGAAACTGAGGTGTGTGGGTAAGGTTTGAACATTTACATCTAGAAATATAAACAATACACATTGTTTTGTAAGGACCAGATTTAGATCTCATCACAATTTCCCCCTTGTAAAACTTGCTCAAATTCTTACGCTTGCCCATTTTTCCTGCTTCTTACATGTCAACTTTGAGGGCAAAATGTTTACTTGCTGCCTAATACATGAATCCATCCACTAACAGGTGCCATGATGAAGAGATAATCAGTGTGATTCACTTCACCGCTCATATTGTTATAATGTCATGATATTATGCCTGGTCGGTGTATAATGTTACACTGCTAACACCTAGGATACCTGTTAACTCTGTGAACCTATCATGCTATGCTCTATATTATAAAATCAAGGAGAAATTGAATTGAAAACACAAGTCTCAGAGGGTCCCGTTGCTAACCCAGATAAAAGCTCTCTGTGCTTACTATTGTAGCGCATTGAACAATACTGTGTGTGTACTGCTTTATTAAACTATATTCATAGTATCAATACAATAAGATCCTTTGAGACAGAATAATGTACCTATAAATATTTTCCCAGAATATCAAGCAGGCTGCAAATATTACACTTTAAAACACATGCATTGTATTATACTGCTTTGAGCAGAGGCTAGCTACAGGGTAGGAGCTTTACATTGATTTTTTATTTTATTAGTCCCCTTTGGTCTGATTAGTGGAGTGATGTATGGTTTGTTTATTTGAAAAAAGGAATATAATAAAAGAAAAATGTTTCAAGATGAATAGACATGGATATGTAGTTATCTAGCACACCAAGACTCCATATTCAGGACAGATGTGCGTTTTTTCCCCTCTGGGAAGTGGTAGCTTAGTGGTTAAAATGTTGGACTTTTAATTAAAGGCTCATGACTTCAAATCCCAGCACTAACAAGCTGCCATTGGTGGGCTCTGGAGAAAGGTCCTTAAAGCTTAACTGCTAGGTTGCATGAATTTGATCATTGTAAGTCGCCCTGGATAAGGGATCTGGCAGATGCCTTCAGTGTGAAGTCAAAAGTAGGAATGTAAAGTACCTGCATGAATTAATATTACTGCATTTTATGAAATTGTACCGTGACATGCTGTTGTCATTTAATCATGTTGATTCTTATCTGTAAAAACCACCTGCCTAATATTGTGTTGGTCCCCAGAACAGTCGTATCCTATTACCCATTAACAGCATGAACTTCTTCATCAATTTGAGCTACAGGAGCTCGTCTCTTGGATCAGACCACACGGACCAGCCTTCACTCCTCACATGCATCAATGTGCCTTGGCAGCCCATGACCCTGTCGCCAGTTCACCACTGTTCCTTCCTTGGACCACTTTTGATACTGACCACTGCAGATCAGGAACATCCCACAAGAGCTGCAGTTTTGGAGATGCTCTAATCCAGTCATCCTAGACATTACAATTTAGCCCACTTCAACTTTAACGACAACATTTTTTTTTTAAACGACATCTACTCACTAACAGGTGCCATGATGAAGAGATAATCAGTGTTCTTCATTTGACCAGTCATAATGTTATGCCTGATCAATGTATAAGGATTTGCTATCAATTTACAAATTTCAGTTATGCACGCTTTATTGTCGTGCACATTCCCAACCAAAGGCAATCTGGAAATAAAATCTGAAACAGTCTTTGTCAGAGATGAGAACAAACACTGACACACTCACAATCACTAAATATGTCCAAGATCAACTCGGGCTGCTGTGTCAATACACAATGACTGTGCAGAAGAAGCAGATTGATTATCATATCAGATTATCACAGGTTTGCTTACACAAGAGATTCATTTGCAAATTAAATCGAGCGAGACAAAAAGGTTAATTGCGGCACGGCACCGCTTGAATACTTCAGTGTCAATGCGATCAGAGCGAGCGCCACATGCTGCTTTAGCTCATCTAGTTATAGGATTCGCTTTTTATCCGTGCAAAGTATCAATAAACCAGAGCGTGTGGACCTCATCCACATGAAAAATGATTCTGAACGCTTTCAGATATGTATAAAAGCTTTTGTGTATTATTAGAGAAAATGCATTGCTGCATTTAAACTCAGGCCACAAATGGGATATTTTATGGACAACAAAATAATATGTGGATATACAATCCTTAGCATGTGGTCTCAACACAAAAATAAATGGCATAACATTATGACAGATGAAGTAAATAACAGTAAATGATTATCTTTTAATCATGGCAACTATTAGTGGGTGTGATTTATTAGACAGCAAGTGAACATTTTGTCTTCAAAGTGGATATGTTAGAAGCAGAAAAAAATGGGCAAGCTGAAGGATATAACCGAGTTTGACAAATTGTGATGTCGAGACAACTGGATCAGAGCATCTCAAGAACTGAAGCTCATCCTGTGGGGTTTTGCCGGTCTGCAGTGGTCAGTATCTATCAAAAGTGGTTAAAGAAAATAAGAGTGGTGAACTGGCAACAGGGTCATGGGCAGCATAATGCATGTGCGGAGCAAAGGCTGGTCCGTGTGGTCCAACAGACGAGCAAATGTAGCTCATTTTTCTGAAGTTAGATGGGTCATGACAGTTTTGGCAGCAAAATTGGAACGTGGTCATAATGTAATGCATGATCTGTATGTATATATTTATTGGTGGCCATGCTGTCATATCAGCAATTATGCACCAAAAAAGTCAGTCTAATATGGACAGAGAGTGCAAATTATCCTTAAATAGTGAATATTATCTAAAATATCAATTGATCCAAACCTGCTATACAAACCTTCTGACCTGCAGACCTGGCAGCACCTAAAATACCTGACATTTAGCCTGGCAAGCAGGACACTAAAGTGTACACACACACTTTCTATCCAGAGTCATTTATTTTTACCTGGCCCTTTGCTGGGATGTTAATTGATGGTCATGCCTGGGTCACAGAGATCAGTGAAAACAAAAAGCATGAGAAATGGAGCGATCAGGTGTGTGTATATGAATGAAAACCAAAGAAACTGACCCTCTAGGGAATTTGCTTTCTGGAGTATTGCATCATACTGGGTCATTTCCTGGGGTAATTAATATACTGTAGCCTGTGTTAGGAATAAGTGAGTGGCAAACATCATTGTTAAGACTTTAAAAAGAATATGAGTGTTTTGAATTTTTGCTAGAAAAATAAATGAGAATTAAGAGAAACACATTCATTCATTTATTCTAGTGATGGAAAGATCGGATCATTTTAGTGACTTGGTTCTTTGAATCTCCTTCATCAAAATTAACAAACGGAAGGCATGTAACAAAAGAACTAATCTCCTGGAGGACTGAGATGAACTACTCAATTCTGTTTCCTGTGCATAACCTACAGAGATTATACAATGCTTTGTTCATGAGCATCCAATAGAAAATGAACAAATCACTCTTTCAGGCTACTCGTTCTTCTGAGTCACATTAAAGACTCATTAAAAATGAAGTAATCATTCAGGAATGACCCACCATTATTTCATTCATTTACCCATCCATCCATTTTTCCTGGTAAGCCTTGTTGTAAATCAGGAGCCAATTCTGGGTGCAAGAGAGGAATGTAGCCTGGATAAAACTCTAGTTCATTTTGTGATGATTTATACCAGGGTTACAAAATGTATAGACTACAATAGGATAATTAAAAATGATAATTGGACTAATAGATTAATAAATGACAAAGCTAGACTAGTAAGAATCAAGAGATGGGAAAGAAGATACAATTACATGTTTCTTAAACACAATACAAATAATAGACTACAAATGCATGAGAAAACTAAAGATCACAATAGCAGACAAACATCCAAGCCATTAACTAAATCACATGCAAACTAAAACACTGCTTAACACTCTACGAACCTTTGGCAATATCAAAGAGCACAATACACACTCCTGACCTTCTCATTCACCCCTGGGAGAAATCAATAGACTTTAATCCATCTCACACTTTGGCAGAGACACTAGAAAACCCAGAGAACCCTGCAAGAAAACTGGGGACTCCTGAGCTGTGAGACAATCCACTAAAACTAGCCGTGAGATTTACCAGGATTAGACACTTCAGATCATTTTGCTGTGAAGCATTACAAACCACCTCATCATGAAGTGACTGTGTTCGCTTGCGATATCAATCAGGAACGGAAATAGTTTTTTTTTTATTATTGCAAGGTCTATGACAGAGTACAAAGCTTTCTTGACAGGAAGTGCACTGTTTACAGCCGCCTGACATCGTTTTCTCTCTGGAGCACTTAACATCAGCCTCCATCCTGCTTATTCTAACTTTAATCACAGACCTGGATGGAGCTCTGGAGAATCTCAGCTTATATAGGACATTTTGCAATGGTACTGAGATTGGAGAGGTGAAAACACTCACACACACACACACACACACACACACACACACACACACACACACACACACACATACTTGACACTGACAAACATTTGACTAGTCCCTGTGGTTATCGCTGCTGTTCACTTGCCAACATGGCAGGGTAAATTTTTGCCAGTCCACAGCCACCGACTCAGAACATTTCCTTACTCAGTCACAGCTCTCACCTTGGACGTGAGCCAGGGGAGCGATAACTCTGTGCCACATGCAAGGCTGGCCGAGTGACATAAAGCAGAAGAGGCAGATTGGTGATTCACGTCAAATGGCATTGATTAAAACATTTTTCATGTTGCTCTGTCTGGAAGTTTTGGGTTGACAGGAGAGGCACAGGGTGTGCTTTGAAGTTCTCGTTGAAGGAAACAGTAGATGGGATGATGGTTTAAAGAGGAAGATGTACAGTATTAGATTAAAAGAAAGGCACATAGAACAATGTGTCAGCAAAAACAGACGGAATACTTTTTTGACAGTGTTTGAGCAAGAAGTTGAAAAGTAAAGTTAAGAAATCAGGCAAGAATAAATAAAGGTGAAAATGTGTTTTGCATGTCACTGCAATAACATTTACAAGAGCATTCATGTAAAAGGAGAAAAATTTTAACTATCTTAAACGTAATGGATAATAATTCGATTGCACTGTTAGCTTTTAAACGCATAGCACTGATTAGATTAGATTGGATTCAATTTTATTGTCATTGTGCAGAGTAAATTTTTTACTGAAAGTGCCTTGTGCTCCTTTTGGTTGCTGTAAGGCGCAACCAAAATATAAATAAAATTTGACTTGACTTGACTTACAAGTACAGGGCAAATAGCAACAAAAGTGCAAATATCAACGTATATAAAAAAATAAATCTAATATTTATTTATATATATATATAGAAAGGCTTTTGCCAAAAGATCCTGACAGCCAGAAGCTTTTGGGGTCTCCGCCGAGGGGGCGCAAGGGTGCCCACCCCTTCATGGCACCCCCAGGGGATCGGCACATTAACCCTGCCACAAAGAGTGCTTCAGGGCATAGCCATCTCCAGCGTGTACCCCTTTAGCGTCTGCCTAAGAATTTAGCAGATGGGTGGCTCGCCGCCTCTCAGGAGGCCCCTAGAGCTGCACCAGGGCATAACCCTGGCTCTAGGTACACCAAAGGTCAGTCTCGAGAGACTTATTCTTTTAAGAGACTATCTGGCAGACTGGAAACGATTAAAGGAATGTGTTTCAGTAGCATACGATTCAGTTGGTGTCTTGTCCGCTCCGGTTAAGTGGGGTGTGTCCCACTCTGGTGGGGCCTGAGCAGACTCTGGTTATGGAACAAGAAGTGGAAACTCTCTTGAGAAAGCAGGCCATCAAGGTGGTCCATACAGCTGGTAATTCATAGTTCCCATGAGGGATGGGGGGACTGTGTCCCATTTTGGATCTACGTCAGCTGAACTGCCCTGAGCTGTCGAGGCTGTGGCTCTGGCCCCTGAGTGTATCTCTGGGGTATCTCTCCAAGATATTTGCAATGCTGCAGGCTGGTCCACCCCGCTGACCTTCGTCAGGTCTTACAGGCTTCACCTTAGTGCCACTCCTGGCCCTTCTGTCCTTTGACCTAGCTGTGCCCATCCACACTATGTATGTAACCCTGGTTCTCTGAGGGAACGAGACCCTGCGTCTCCATTCCACACTCCCTGAATCCCTTCCTTCACTCTCGAAGCTAGCACCGTTTCCACCGCCTATGTTTTTATAGCTTACATGGTGCTGTTCCATTGGACAGATTACACACGTGAGTCAGATCGTGGGCACGCGGAAAGTGTTGTTGACGCAGCGTCTTGTTCCCTCAAAGATCCAGGGTTACACACGTAACCTAGAAACATTCTGCATTACTTTGTAGTGGGACCAAGACGAAGAGGACATTGGCTCCTCTTTTTGAGAGTGCCTTGCTTTTAAGGAATGTATCCAGACAGTTATTACTGCTGCTATTCTGCCATCATGACCTGAGGAGGTTCCAGCAAGAAGTGAGCCAAAACAGTTCCTTCCTTACTTTTTAACTGATAAAAAAAAAAAAGAGAGAGGAAAAATACAGATCTGGTAACTGACAGCCTGTCTTTCTGTGTTTGTGTCATGAATTATTTACAGGCTTGTGGTTTTCTTGGAACAGGGACACATATGTCATTTTTTTTATACATCATCCACCTTACTTTGCTTACCAGAAATATGCTGAACAAATATTTTACATAAATTGCAAGGACTTTAGTTTTGGATGACTCTGTTTAGTGACAAAGGAGATTTTTTTAGCAAATCAACAGACATCTGAGTCAGCCTGGGAATTATACAATCAAGCACTCATATTATCTTGAAACAAATAAAAACATGATCAGACTTGTAGATAGGATTTCTTAAAAGTTTGGTGCTTATGAGTTCCCCTGCCACACTGTGAACAAAAGTGATTTGCTCCAGCGTTGCTTATATGGAAATCTGATATATGGCCATATATATATATATATATATATATATATATATATATATATATATATATATATATATATATATATATAAGGGTTAATGTCTCTTGTTTTTTCTCAATTTTTCTTACTTTTAGGTATGTGAGTTTTGGGAGAGACATTATTCTTAAAGAGACTGCATCCACTCCATGCAGTGTTTTTAAGTTCCAGATCAGGAATTCTTTTTTTTTTTTTTTTTTTTTGTACATTATGTTTCATTTAGATTTGGTACTTTGTCGATCCCTATTACTCGTTTGCACACATGTTTTAAAAATT
The DNA here is from genome assembly GCA_039877035.1 of Silurus lanzhouensis. Lineage (NCBI taxonomy): Eukaryota > Metazoa > Chordata > Actinopteri > Siluriformes > Siluridae > Silurus > Silurus lanzhouensis. The sequence goes on along the minus strand of JBCEWE010002369.1, from coordinate 15,122,941 downwards.
GCTTAAATTTAAGTATTGCATTATGTCCTGCTGCTTGCTCTTTTTTCTTTTTTACTCTGAAAGAAATTGAAAACCAACAATAATTTTTTTAAATTAAACATATTTTGACCATTTATTTAATAGAATTAAGGAAATGCAAGGTAGTTATATAAAGTAAGTAATAAAAGTTATTGGAAAAGAGTACATTTTATGTATTACACAAGCATAATGTGTGTGTGTGTGTGTGTGTGTGTGTGTGTGTGTGTGTGTGTATTATAATTACAATGATAAACATCCTTTATCCATATATGAACATTTATTCTATACGCATATATGTGTCATATATATACAAATATCTGACATATTTCTATATCTGTGAAATCCTGTGTACTGTGTACTGTTTTACTGTGTACCATTGTGTATAGTAGAAATGACAATAAAAGCCTCTTGACTTGACGACTTGAAATCCAAATGAACATGTATGTAATATTCTGTATGTGTTTTGCATATATTGCTATATATCAGATTTCCATATATATCCATGGGTGGTTATAAGGTTGTTGTGTGAATCACAGACATTTGTTCTATAAGAGTTAGCATGTAATCCTAGCTTTTCATTTATGTTCATTTTATACCTTTCAGTTTTTTACTATATGACTGGCTTTTTATCTTATCAGTGGTGAGTGGTTACCTGGTCATTTTCCCTCTATGGGGACATGTTTTTTTGCCAGTTGCATGCCAATTCCTTCTTCTCTTTTTCATCATCATCATCATCATCATCATCATGATCATCAGCAGCAGCAATGAACCGTTTAGGTTGTCTATATTGGTTTCTCAAAGGAGTCTTTCATGTTGGGTATTCCAGGAGCAGTAAATCCTGGTCATTGATATATGTTCTGTGTAGTAGAGCCTGCTAGAGAGTTGTTGCTCCATCAGGAAACCCTTTCCATAGTATAATGGCCAATCCAGTCAAACCCGGACTTTTGAGTTTATAACATAAAAGAACAAGTTGCAAGGAGTGGAAACTGCATTTATTTTTTGACATACGCCCCTCCTATATGTATACACTTATCTCAGCATTTAACTAACGCCTATAAAGATTTGGCATAGAAAGTTTTGTCAGTAGGCCTCAACCATCTCAGTACAGCGCGATTCACTTCGCCATCAGGGAACCATCACTGACAGACGTATGGCAATCTTTGAAACGTTTACACCATTCAAATTACTGCAGCTGAGGGTCTTCTCACCATACTGTGTTATTTCTGTAGATATCAATGTGTTTGATGCCTTTGTTCCCAAGAAATTTGGACCGCTTTTCCTACCAGACTGACTTTTGACTTTTCTTTTGCTACTTCCATTTTGTGTTTAAGTTATTCTGGTTTCAAGAGCCAACTAACTTTGTACGGTGGCAGGATTGATTTATGACTCTTTCCTCAAAGCTTCAGGAAAGGCACCAGTGCATTCTTTCCTTTTCATCAATCATGCTTAACACTAGTAATGAAATCAAAAAGCTAATGATCATCAAGGAGCACCGGAGCAGGTTTTTTTTTTTTTTGATCCTGGCATTTGCATGATTTAGTGTGCATGTAATGTGCCTGTAACATATGTATGTCTTCCAGTGGATCCACAATGATCAGATTGAAAGGTAAGGAAGAACAGGGACCTTCTGGTGTGACAGGTGTTCTTGGCCCTTGCCAGTGCTTGGCACCCTTTAGTCACTGTTGATCGATTGTGGCATCCTATAGAAAGCAATTGTTTATACTGATGGACGGGGCAATTGATGCAAACAGCACAAAGGCTAACAGGGGTGAGCTGCTGTGATGCCTTCCTGGCACTTTTTTGTGGAATATAACATGAATTGCATGATTAATCACCCCGCCTTTAACTTCCTATATAGTGTAGTGTTATCACCTCAACCTAAAATGATTAATTGTGATTATAGGTCACAAATCTTCATCAATATAACGCATACAATGTGATTGGTGGCAAAGATATCTAACCAGTTGCCTTCAAAATTGCATTCATAATTTACCTAAAATAAGGGCAACTCAAACAAATCTGGGACAAAATTCTGAATGAATATCAGATGTTGCACTGGATTCACAACTGTGAATTTTTTTCCAAAACATATGGATTGTCAACCCATTTTGATATTATTGAATGCAAATTCATAACGTTTAAAACAGGGATCTTCAACTTATATACCTAAAAACAAAAATGGATGCTTTTTGCCAGACTAAAGAAATTAATGTCGACAACATTTTAATTGGACAAATTATAAATAAATAAACTAATTAAAAATAAAAGATAAATAAAAGAAAAAGATAAAGTGCTTTTGAGATTACAGATCATAAGCAATGAACACATACCTCATTGGTGAGAAAAAACGGAAATATTACATTTTATATCACATTTTAACTTTACACGTAATGTCTCTAACTAACTAAATGTATCTCATGTTTAACATTGCGCTCTTGTCTCTTATCTTCAGGTTGCATTAGTAAAATATCATCAGCAATATCATGCAGAAACACGATCAGGCAAAAATAAAGTGCCAGTGTTGGAGAAAAGAAAAAGTGCAAGAAACCCTTTATCTGTTCATTTGTACAGTTCCTTTAAGTCCATAAAAATGTAAATAACCTCAAATAAAAATGTAATAAAATCATCTGTTAGGCTGAACTGAGCTGAACTCAAAGATGGAAGCATCTCAAAAAAACTCGGTTTTCAGCCTCAACTTCACATACTTTTGAGAATGCCGTTGTTTTTCACTCACTGAAAGTTTCATCTATTTGCACATCGCTCTCTGCTGCCTTCACTGCATACACAACAAGCTTGGTAACTGCAGTAGCGACCCGTGGCGCCGTACAACCCAAACGACTCTACTGAACTGACCTGGATGTGACTGATATACAGTAAATGAGATTTTATTAGAAAATCTTGCGGTCCAGATTCGGACCAAAGTCCGCCAGTTGGCAACCAATGATTTAAAACATATTATCTTAAATGAGTATAAATTCTACGTTGTAACAATGTCTAATATGGATAAGTTCAAGGGGGGGTAAAAACCTGTGCTATCAATTGTAGGTTGTACAGGGGTAATTATGATGCATGCCACCACTCTCTTTATTATTAGTAAATATGGCAATAATGCCACTCAGTCTTGCGTGAAATTGAACTAACATCCAATGTTTACTTTTTCATTTTTCCTCCCTTTGCCTTTGTAAGTTCTATACCAAGCTTTATATTTATTTCTTTATTTTTTGAGTGAGGTGCTATTTTGAAGGGCCTAGGGGTTACTGGTGTGTGACTGCCCTTTTCCACAAATCAATTCACCTCTTAGACAGCCGGTTCCCTCTGACTAAGCTCCAGACAAACAATGTGTTATGTTGGAAGGGACGGCTTTCTTTCATATCTGGGACACAAAGCTTGATTAAGGTTAAGGAAAAGCTTTTCAGAAGAGAAAAACTAAGTCAAGCCAAGATCAAGTTGAGGCATGGGGCGGATTGGTGGTGTTCCTCATGCCCACACAAATGTTTGGACTGGACTTTCTTCTGCAGACAGCTTTAGACAACAACCTCTGCCAATCAGCCTTTATTTGTGCAATAATATTTACATAATGAATAAATCCGCAGGCAAGCGTGTGAGCACGAAGCTTATGTAAATCACAACAGCAATGCCGTTCATCCCCCACTGGTTCACAACTGTGCAATTTGGATATGCTTTCTGAATTACTGACACAATCTGGTATTCTTTCAAATGACAAAACCCTGCAGATTGCAAAAAAGTGAACCTCAAATATTTCTTCACATAAATAATACTAACAGGTGTGCATTCCTTTCTAAAACTGTAGAGAGATAGATAGATAGATAGATAGATAGATAGATAGATAGATAGATAGATAGATAGATAGATAGATAGATAGATAGATAGATAGATAGATAGACGGACAGACGGACGGACGGACGGACGGACGGACGGACAGACAGACAGACAGACAGATAGATAGATATGATAGATAGATGGATAGATGGATGTCCAGGGGAATATTGATTTTCATATATGTGAATATGAATATGAACTCAGGTAATATGAAATATTCCCTGGAAATTCACTCCACATCACAATTTTACCTTCTGCATTCTTAAATAATTTTATTCCGATGAAAGATGAAGTCTTCATCTTTCATCTTTTTTTTTACAGCTTGAATGATCCTCAGGTTATTCCCATTAAAGTGCTCACTTGCAGTCCTTTGTACTCAGACGTATAAAGATGCCACTGATTCTCTGGCCTCCAGCAGCACAGAGGTGAGCATCTAATGGCTTCCTCTGCCAGACGTGGGTCTCAGGGTCAATTTAGGCACGCTTGATGAGATTTTGAAGTGCGCCAATGGCACAGTGGCATGTCAGCGAGAACTTTCAGGATTGACTCTTGTCATATCTTTTTGTTTTCATCTTTCACTTTGTCTATTTTGTCAGGTGTCATCAGTGCACCGAGTCTCTTCCAGACTGCATTCCTGACCTCAGCTCAGTAAGACGTTTTGTTCTCCCCTGTCAGAACGTTCCCTTGTGTCCTACCCTATTTTCTGGTTCCATTACACTCTATCCCTATTGGATTGGTTTTTAAGTGAGTTATACTCTCAGTTCTCCCACATTCTCCTCACAAACTTGTTATAACTTGTGATGGAGATTTTATTTTCCATCATTAAAAAAAAAAAAAAAAAAACTTTTTTATATATTATATATTTTTCATATTAGATATTTAGATTTCTGACCCAGGTTACTTTAAAGATTTAATGCACACAATGGGTGCAATGGATCATATTTCTTTTTATTCAGAACTTATTTAAATGTATGCATTAATCGTTTTCAGGAGGAAGAAATGTGTTATTCATGAAAAGCCAGAGTTTGTAGCCTACAACAGTTTTTGACTGTGTAAATGTTTGCACATGGAAAGTCAGTAGCATGGATTCAATTCTTATGTTGTTTAAAAACACAAAGCCAAACATAAAAATGGATAAACCAAGAAATTAAATTAAAATAAAGAAACAAACATAAAAATATATACAAAATGATTTAATGAATTTTGCCTGGTCAGTGTAAAGACCACAAAACTTTACTAGATGAATGGCTTTGTCCTGGACATGGCCCTGAATATCAGTGTCCTTGAAAATTGTTTGTAGTAAACTGAGTGCATGCTAAAAATGTATATCCAGTAGCGATGAAATCTCTAGTTGATGGAGCATGTTAATAAACAATACAGGTTTCTGATTGGTTTCATGACACAAACAGGTACTTGTCTCTGTAAATCTGAAACTCTTCTGTAGCGATCTATACGTAAGGTTGATAGGACTAATGTGGAGAATAGATCATCTGTAAAAAGGCCACTGAGAGGGTGCATGAAAGGGAACAATAGGAAATAAGAGAATCTCATGCTATCACTATCATCTGTGTTCAAGTTGTTTATTTGATGGGACGAAAGAACAGAGCTAGAAGGCTAAAGCTGAAATCACTGACACTAGCCAAGGGGTCGAAAATGGGTTTAGTAGAGACGGGAGTGTAGACAGACATTTCATTATGTTGTGGTCGAACCTAATGCCTTTACTGGGGTGACTGTACCAATTATAGAGTTGTATAAATTGCTTATTAATAAAAAAAGACATAATGTAGGTGGAACTAATTGTATTGAAGGATTGATTGTAAAGTTCAAATCTGCATACACAAAAAGACATGAGAACAAAAACACAATGTAGCATAGAACATGAAAAAGGACAACCATGGAGGACAGCTCACATTTACATTGAGACAATGTCTGTTGTGAAAAGCGCTGTAGAAATAAACCTGACTTGACTTGACAGCTGTGAGGTGGAGAATGTGGAAGGAGTACCTTTAGTGAAGTGTAGATACCTTACTGCAAATCTTACTACAATTAAAGTTAAAAGTCACCAATTGCAATATGACTGGACTAAAAGTAAAAAGAGTATCTGATTTGAACAGTACTTGAGTATGTGACTTATATTGAATGTAGACTCAAAGATGCACTAGCCTTCAACACCAAGACACATGTAAGTGAAAAGCCAAAAGTAGTTGATTTGTGGGGTTTTGTTTCCTAAAATAGAAATCAAATTGTACACAACAGACTCTTTAACATGCCGGAATGATATAAAGATCAGTAAAAAAAAAAAAAAAGACAAAATAGTAAAATTAGTAAAATAAAATAGTAAAAAAAAAAAAAAAAATCTTCAAATAACTAATAAAATGACAGTATCATGTAACAAAGTAGAAAAACCATTAGTATTCAATGAAAAAGAAAATGTAAATAAATAATTTTAGACAAAGTAAAAACTAATATTCAGAGCTGATTGTAAGTTGATGCCCTTCTCAGTGTCAGAGAGGAAACTGGTTCTCATATTTTTTTGAATTTATTTGAGCTCTTTTTGGATTGAAAATGTGTCCAGATGTGCTAAAAAGTCACTCACAGGCAGCAGATGTGTGTAGCGGAGTGACATCTTCAACAGAGGTGCAAAATGTAATTGGTAACAGTCATTGTCAATTGAAAAACAGCTGATTAAAATCTTTTGAATTATAAATGTAGTTGAGCAGAAAGTAAAAATCTTTGATACTCAGTAAAATTAGAAAGTAAATAATCCAAATACTTTACACCACTAGGGGCAGAGTACATACAATAATTAGATATGAATGTGAATCAGATCAATCAACTGATATGATTCTTTGAGGAGCAGTGGCTGATGGGCAACATAGTTCCACTGCATATTTTTGACCAAACTGTTATCACAAAGCTAAAGCCACACAATTGTACAAGGTGTCTGAATGCAGTAGCATGAAACTTTCCCATCACTTGAACTTGGAGACCGAAATCAGTTTCAGCATGCCCCTGTGCATAAAGCAAACTCCATGAAGATATGCTTTGCATAGGTTGGAGTGGAAGATCTTCTGTAATAAGGCTATAACCTGAACTCTATTAAACAGCTTTGGGATGAATTGGATCATTGACTGCACCATGGGCCTCCTCACCTCATCTACATTAGTATCTGACACCCCTGTGTCTAAATGAGCACAAATCTTCAAAATCTAGTGTAAAATCTTGCTAGAAGAGTGGAGGTAATTATAAAAGCAAATTAGGACTAAATGTGGAATGCGATGTTCAAAAAGCACATACCATACTGACGACCAGGTTTCTACAATCTTTTGGCAATTGGGCAATATAGTGTACTTGTTCATTATATTTTTGCAATAATGAGTTTCTTTCAACTTTCCCAGAAATTCCATAGTTTGCATTATGCAACATGCCATTCATAACCACAATAACTAATAATACCGTATTACTGAGAGTAACTAGATGGCTTGCTTCATCATAGGGATGCGGTGGTCATTATTAGCTTCACTTTTAGCTACACCTATGGATGTCCAGGAGAGCAAAAATTTAGCTGTAAAGTATATACATCTCTTAAGATGTTTTGTCTTTGGAGGATCTCCAAGAACAACCTATTCTATGTGACATAAGCGGAGCAGCGTGATTAATGGCCAATGACTCCATTACTGAGCTTCGGACTCAACACTACTCTCCTATCTGCATGTGCCGCCTTATCAGTTGACAAAATTGCATGTACTCGGTTAGAGTTAGTATACTGCAGAGACAACGGAGACAGAATGTCTGAAGATTAGACTATTTATTTGGTCAATTGGCTGCTTGAGGCATAAGGAACTGCAATGGCATGGATCATACCATGTTAATAAAATAATTGTGTCACCTTCCTACTGGAGGATGAAGAATAATGTTGCATCATAGACATATAAACTCCTTGAGTTATAATGAGCTCTGGCAGTCATTTGCCAACAAATACGTTACGCGCCAGGTTAGCTTTAAAAAGTCATGTCCTATTTCCTGAGATAGCAAAATGAAAAGCGGCAATAGGAACAAATGCTCGTGAAGGCAATGCGTGCTACCAAAAATAAACGAGGGAAAAATCGAATCAATTTCATCATGCATCCAAGAAGAAAGTGTGATTGATGGTGTGATTCTATCTGAGGCATGTGCATGGGTTGGCCCTCTTATGATTTCAAGTTTCTTTTCATTAGTTTTATTTTGTTTGTCCTGTTTTAAAGTGCTTCCTTTTTTTGCAGCTGTGTGGTCACTAAACATGGAAATGCCAAAAGACTCATGCAGGCTCCTCTTTTGGCCCCAGGGTAGAGGAGAACTATCTGAGATTTGCTTATTACTATTCTTTCATCTCAGCAGAGCAGAAAAAAATGACAGCAACCCACATTTTTGGGTTTATGATATTATCTCTAAACCTACGTGTTAGCTGCTTTTAGGCCCCTGTGCAGAATGAGACAATCCACTGCAGTGATCCCAGAAGATCCCATTATCTATCTATCTATCTATCTATCTATCTATCTATCTATCTATCTATCTATCTATCTATCTATCTATCTATCTATCTATCTATCTAATCGATCTATCTCTCTATCTGGACCAGAGAAGTACCGGTGCTAGTTGCTGGGAGTTTCCTGGTTTAAACTGGCCTGCGGGAAGATGCTCCTACTCATTCTTTCTGTATTTGCTTTTAAGGAGCGGAAGCATCCAAAAAAGTCCACTTTTAGGTTGACTGAGGTCTTCCTGTTCATCTGACCGCACCAAACTCTGGAGGGCTTGCCTGTCCGGCACGGTGCTGTTCCCGAACCAGGAAGTGATGCTACCCGTCAGGACGCTTTTAATGGTGCAGTTCTTGAAAGTCCTTATCCCCTGTTTTTAAGTTTTAAGTCCCTTAGGCGTCTCAGATGGTACAGATGCTTCTAGGCTTCTTCACCAGGGTGTTAATGTGACAGGAACAAGACAGGTCCTGTGCGATGTGAACACCTAGGTACCGGACACTGTCCACTCTCTCCACTGGGGTCCCATTGATCTTTAGCGGTTGGTATGACCTCTCCTACTTCGTGCTGAAGTCCACTATCAACTCCTAATTCCTGCTGACGTTCAGGAGAAGATGGTTCTCCTGGTACCATCTCTCCAGTTTTTTTACCTCCTGTAGGTAGGCCATTTCTTCGTTGTTGGAGATCAGACCCACCACAACAGTGTCGTTAGCAAACTTGATGATGGTGGTGGAGTTTTAAGTGACCACACAGTCATGTGTGTACAGTGAGTACAGCAGGGGGCTTAGAACACAACCCTGAGGAGCTCCAGTGCTGAGGGTAAGGGTGGATGATGTGTGTTTGGCCACCCGTATGGCTTGTGGTCTTTCTGTCTGTCTGTCTGTCTGTCAGGAAGTTGGAGATTTATTGACAAAGGGGTGGTCTAAGTACCAGGAACTCAGGAACTTAGAGGTGAACGTGGAGGAAATTATGCTAACCTGTAGCCCACAAACAGTATTTTTGCATAATTCCCTTTTTTACATGCTACCAAAAAAAAACCATACTTAGATGTATAGTCAGTTGGAAAGGGAGTTACAATAGACCTTTTTTAAAAAAAAAATAAAAATAAAAAAATAAATTTAGCATTTCTATGTGACTGTTCAGTGTCACCCCATAATGCGAGTAACCTATTTGTACTGGTATTTAAGTTGTAAAGGTGCAAAATAATATGGCTTTTTTCACAGAACGTTTATGCTAATTAGCAATGTAGGCTTGAAGGTTTAGCAGGTAGCAAATTATATCAAAAATATCTACAGGTCTACTGTTCTGACTATAATAAAACTGGTTTGATCAAAGAATTTCCCTCATAAGATGAAAGTTTCAATTCAGGCACAGCAAATGAAACGCTGGCAAGGAACCATGAGATAAAACAACAATATGGATAATTTGACAAGCGTAGTTAAGTGGCAACACAACACGCAGTTGTTATCTCTGGCACCGCTGTCTCAACATCATGTTTAATCTCTGTCAGGATAATTAGAAAAATGATCTGCAGTGAGAAACAAATAAGAATAAGAATGCCCAAGCTGCTCCTGGTACTATACCAAAAGGATATTTACTGTAGGCACACAGCAGCGATTCCGCTGGCACGTTTACCCCACATTACCCCACTTAAGAGGTCTGAAAGTAGCTCCCTATTGTGTGTGTGGTGTGCAGTTAATACAATGTTGAGTGCTACTTATTCTGACCACATTACTACAAAGAGTGTGTGATGTGAACAAGTCTTTAATAATACATTCACAATGGGCTTTTTAGCAAGCATGCATCCTGGTCGTGTAGCACCACAGTGACACAAATGCACTTTCTGGTGTTTTTCTCTCATGCTCTGTAGCTTAGTTTGTGGCGTAAGACTTTAAGAATTTGTTTGCCAAGTAGGAAACAGTTGTTTACAAATTCACAAAATGCCATATGCATATTTTTGCTTTGTTTGTTTTGAATTTCCACTCCACATCCTAGTCACTAGTTTGTTTCCTGATTATGTTCACCTGTTCCATATTCTCATTAGTGTGCCTATACAGATGGTCCATGAGCTATGATTAAGAACTCACTGAAATCCTTCCACTCGCCCATTTTTTCTGCTTCTAACACAAAAAGGACAAAAAGTTCACTTGCTCCCTAATATATCCCACCCACTAACAGGTGTCAGATTATATTGTAGAATATATTACAGAATATAGTATAGTACTATAAATTGCTCTGTTTTGCTAAATTACGTACTGTAATGTGTTAAATTATTAACAAATTACAGTATACTACTTTAAAGGTTCCCTGGTGGTCTAGTGTTTAGGATGCGGCGCTCTCACCACTGCGGCCCGGGTTCGATCCTCGGTCAGGGAACCAACCCCAGCCACTCTTAGTGCCAGTCCCAAGCCCGGATAAATGTGGAGGGTTGCATTAGGAAGGGCATCCAGTGTAAAAACGTGCCAAATCAAATGTGCGGATCATGAACATGGATGAACCTTTGTGGCGACCCCTAATAGGAGAAGCCGAAAGAAAGTTAGTATACAACTTCATACTGATCACCATTCTTTAAGACTCATGGGTAGGTTAGGGCATGTCGCTAAGTTATGATAGGCTTACCGGAACACATCTCCATCATAAGTCAGGAACTATGCCGTCCCTCTGGCATGGCACCTGGCACCCTTTATTAAGGCCTGTTTCAATGTATTTGGAATCTGAATATGTCTTCCTTCAGTTTTCCTCCCTTTCCAGAGTGACTTCCAATTCTTATTAAAATTATCTTATTTTTATACAGTTTGAGCAACTGCAGGTCAATGGTCTCATTCAGGGACACAGCCATAACATCCATAACTTGGTGTTACTGAGATTTAAACTTACGATCTTCTGACCACAAGTGCAAAACCTTACCCGCTGAGTTACCACTTCCCAATTACATAAGATACAGTAGAGAAACTACTGAAAATGCATTGTATTTTAGACTTCTGTTCGCATTTTACAAGCCATGAAATGATCCATGCCCCTTCTGCAGCTGCTCAACTCTGTCCCTTTTGCCTTTAAAAGTCAAGATAAAATAAACTTTACAGTTTTAGTATTGTAGTAACACTTTTTTATTTCAGACATCATTAAAAGCAACAGTCACCAGCTTTATAGAGCTATTAGCATAAACTAATGCGTTCAATGTAGGGCCACATCGAGCTAATTACATGCTCTAGTCCAGGGGTATTCCCTGAGGACCACTACCTTATTACCACTTTTGTTCCATTTTAGCTTTCTACTAATTCTGTTACTTGAGAACTATTAAGGAGAAGATTATTAAATATTACACATCTACATCAGACATGGAAGAAGCAAAGGTATAATAAAATGTGTTAACCTCCAGGATATGATGGAAAATTCCTGGAAATGAATAACAGTATTACATGTCGACTAGTCGATGTTCATAATATAGCATTAGAGTTCAGAATTAATAAGCGTCCTTGCCACTGGCTTGCTCATTAGAGAACCTAGATCTGCATACAAGAACTATTTTATAACTACATTTCTTGTCAGAAGCACTAAACGGGTAAATATAAATCATACTGAATGAAATGACTTACATTGTTTTTGTTAAACAATATGTTTGTTTTTTTCAAAGATACTCTAACAGTGTGCTTGTGCATCTTTTATTGTACAAGGCTTATTAAGAAGAGAAAAATTAATTGAGCAAATAAGTCAATAGTCAGTGACGTGCCTGGAATTTGAATCGCTATCAAGTAGTTTTCTGAATAAATCACAGCATGCGACATAAACTCAGACAAAATGTCCCATTAACATTTACCCAAGTAGTAAAATAACATCATGTACATAAGTACACCAGTGTGCCCAATGCAACCCATCTGTAATTAAGCTGGAACCTCGCTGTAAAATACAGAGAAAATACATCACACTTAACTACACACACACGCACACACACACACACACACACACACACACTTTCTCTTCCCAGGTCTATTCACTTATGAGAAAGAAAATTAGAATTTTGTATTTTTCATTACACAAAGTCAATCACTGTAATCATATAAATGTGCTCCCATTCTTACCTCAGACTTTACCACAATATTATCTATTAAATTGCTGTTTTCATTTAACAGATATGAGGCCTTGAAAGTGTCACCCATAAACTTCAGGGTGTGTGTGTGTGTGTGTGTGTGTGTGTGTGTGTGTGTGTGTGTGTGTGTGTGTGTGTGTGTGTGTGAGTAATGCTATCAGATGTACATGTGATGCCCTGCAGTGCAGCATAAATGATTTATGGTGCTCGCTCATGGTGTCTGGGTCTGCCATATGTAGTTGGTCCTCTCTCTCTCTCTCTCTCGCTCTTTCTCTCGCTCTCTCTCTCTCTCTTTTGCAAACAAACATATTCCCATGAACAAACACAGACAATAATCATATTAGCAATGGAATGTAAAGCAATGGTTTGTTTTCACAAAGTTTTTGTTTTATAGTTCACTTTAGAGGTAATGTTCATGTGAATGATCTATCTATCTATCTAGCTAGCTAGATAGCTAGATAGCAATCTATCTATCTAGCTATCTAGCTAGCTCGCTATCTCTTTCTCTGAATACACACACAGAGTTTTATGTGTGTGTGTGTGTGTGTGTGTGTGTGTGTGTGTGTGTGTGTGTGTGTGTGTGTGTGTGTGTGTGTGTGTGTACTATATATGTATACATGTACATTATCTCACAAAAGTGAGTACACTTGTCACATTTCACAACCACTGGATGTTCAACATGGCACCTCCTGGCAAAAAGACTCTCTGAAGATTTGACAATTTGAATTGTTGCTCTCCACAAAGATGCCTAGTCTCATAAGAAGATCAGTATAACCCTGAAACTGAGTTTCAATACAGTGGCCAGGGTCATACAGAGATTTCCTGAGACGGGTTCCATTTAGAGCAGGCCTCGCATGAGTCCATCAAAGAAGTTGAGTCTTCATGCGGTGCGTCAGGTGCAGAAGCTGTCTTCAAAAAAGACAGCATGAGACGCATGAGTGCTGCAGCATTGCTTTATAGGTTACAGAAGTGGAAGGTCCGCGTGTCAGTGCTCAGGCCGTACGCCACACACTGCAACAAGTCGGTTAGCCTGGCCATCGTCCCAGAAGGAGCCTCTTCTGAAGCTGGTTTACAAGAAAGCCCACAGTTTGCTGAAGACAACCTGTTCAAGAGCAGGAATTACCAGAACCATGTCCTGTGGTCTGATGAGACTAAAATAAACTTGTTTGGCTCAGATGCTGTTCTGCATGTGTGGTAACACCCTGGTGAGGAGAACCAAGAAAAGTGTGTATGTGTGTATATATATATATATCAAGTAAGTACACCGCTCACATTTCAGCAACTATTTTATTATATGTTCTCAAGAAACAATGAAAATTGTATATACTGTACACACACACACACACACACACACACACACACACACACATACACACACACATACAAAGTCCTCAATGTGTGAACGAGTTACATCCTTGGAGCATGTTTGTAAGTCAGATTTTTTCGTGAGTCCAACAAAGTGAGGTTTATACACCTTTGACACAAATATATTGTGCAATGCCTACAAAAAAAACACAAAAATGCTGTAAAAAAAATATTTTTACTCTTAAAGAACCTTTAAATGGTACTACAGTACAACAGCTAGCATACAGCAGCTGGCATGGTGTACAGAGACAGATACGTTTTGTTGGCATATCTGAAATTTTCGCATCTCAAACGTTCGTACATACATAAAGCATAGATAGATAGATAGATAGATAGATAGATAGATAGATAGATAGATAGATAGATAGATAGATAGATAGATAGATCCATTTACCTAATATATAAATCAAACCATAAAACTTATTTAATTTTCAACACATTTCAGTGAAGAAGCACTAAACTGTATAACATAACCTTGACCTGTTCTTTGAGTCAGCTTGCAAAAGTCAATATGCAAATCTGCTTTCTTTTTCTTTTCTTTTTTTTTTCCCTGACACAGTCTCAATGATGACTCCTCTTTCTGTTTGTCACCAGGAAGTGCTCCTATGAATATACAAGCATGGACAAAGACAGTGATGTGCCCTCCATTATGATGTTTTAATATTGCATTTTATCGGTCTCTGGCTGATTTGTCCTGCACTGAGACTGCGTTTCTGTCCTGCTGACCTCTATGGTATTCTGAATCTTTATTATTTATAGTTTTTTAGTTTGGGAAATTAAATTCATTGTTTTTTTAGATTCTGACTATTAGGAAAATGTTATAGTTGTGATGCTATGATCCAAGTCCAGGAGTAAGACAGCTGGTCATGATATTAAATAGGTAAGATAGAACAATCCTTCTATGTATATCAACACATATAAGAGTGGCTGCTCTGTGCAAGGTCCTCCAAGCCCAGAAAGTGGCGCTTTCACCCTCAGGTGGTGAAGCAGATTTGGGAGAAATCTGGCAAAGCCCAAGTAGACCTGTTCGTGTCGCCTTGTCCACTGTGGTTCTCTCTATATCCACCAGCCTCGCTGGGACTGGATGCCATAACATCCGTGGCCGAGGCTGCGTCTTTACGCCTCTTCCCCGCTCTGTCTGAGCCCCCCTTCGAGCCTTTGGCCGAGATTTAATGGAGGCACTTGTCCGTTAAGACCAGGTTCTTGCTGGCTATCTGCTTTCTGAGGAGAGTAGGTGATTTACGGGTTACGTCCCCAAGGTGCCCTCGGTCATCCCACAACCTGTCAGGCTCCAGGCATCCAATCCTCCTTCTTTCCAGACCCCAGACCAGGAGAGATTAAACCAGCTGTGCCCGGCCTGAGCACTGGACTGTTATATCCACGGGACAAGTCCTTTGAGTAAGTCAGAACAATTGTTTATCTGCTACAGGCCTCCGAGGAGAGTTCTTCCTGCTCATAAGCAGACCCTCAGCAGATGGATTATTGACATTATTGCGTTCCTTTTACGGATTCTTTGGTCTCCCCGCTCCATTCGGGGTCAGAGTGCACTCGACCTGGAGTGTGGCAGCCTCTAAGGCTTGGTCCTCTTGATTGTCCCTACAAGACCTCTGCAACGCTGCGGGCTGGTCCACCCCACTCACCTTTGTCATCCTTTTACAACCTTGACCTCTGTGCCACTCCTGTCACCTCTGTCCTTCGACCTAGCTGTTTTCTTTCACACAAGTCAGGGCCTGGTCAGTGTGGCGTATTGGACTCTCATTCCCAAAGCATTCCGACACAGCGTGTGTTCCTGAACGGGAACGTCTCTATGTTACGTATGTAAACCTAGTTCCCTGAGGGAACGAGACGCTGCGTCTTTATGCCTCACCTCCGGCGTCCCTTCAGCGCTTCCTTCTCTGTTACAGTTACTGTTACCCAATACTAGTGTTTTTCCAGAGTATGGTCATAATCTTCTGGTCTTTGCTTGGAATTTTTGTGTCTTATTGGCATTGGTACTCTGTCTTTCAACATATTGACTTGTCCAAGTAACTGTATGACTTGTCTTTGTGTTTTTTTTCTTGAGAAATATATATTTTTTTTAAACAGCCTAATTAGTGAATTATGAATGCATGGCCTTGGACTTGAAAATGTTTTTGATGTTATTTTTAAGTCTTGAGTTTCACTCGGGTTTTACATCTAACCCTTGAAGAGAAGACTCATCTATTTCTGACGCTGTCTTGCCAGTGGTGGTCTTGAATACAGTAGTAGCTCTTTCTCAATCAACATGCCATCAACGTCAGATGAAATAATTTTATCCTGGTGCACAAATATAACCACTTGACAGTTCTTTCATTTAAACTACAGTTTGGGCTTGAAAGAACTCATTCTGGACTTTGTTTCTTCATACCATTTCTTCACAGCATGATACAGAATGTCATTTGAGGTATTTAATCCCTTGTGCTATACTTCCTTTGTCGTGTTTATATGTAATCTGAATTATACATAATCTTCATTATAATCTGAATGAACTAAACATATATTTAAACAATGTATTAAAATCATAATTACAAGTGACCCAGGAGGGATTCAAGCATAATTTGAGCATTGTATCTCAAAGTAGCCATTCATGTGACATGCTTAATTTAAATTATATATTTATGTAATAGACATTTAGCAACATAATTAGATGATAAATAGTCCTCTAGCACAATTATGCACAAACCCGTTGCTGTGCTTGCTGCTTCACTGAAGAATAAAGCAGGGTGTTTGTGCCATGGGTGACATTTCTCCCTCATATATGACCTCTGAATATAAAAATAAATATTTCACGTTGCACTATGGGGCCTTAGACAAATATATGTGGACATCCCATCAATAAGTGGCTGAAAGATTGATTAAATATGATGGCTGGGAGCAGAGTGTGAAGCATGGTGTGTAGGCGATAATAAACAAGTGATTTTATTTTTGTGTGTGTGTGTGTGTGTGTGTGTGTGTGTGTGTGGGGGGGGGGGTGTTACAAGTTTGTTTGCTGTTTTACCTCGAAGCAAGTCTGTCGAGTCACAAATGGAGATGCGCATCATGGCAGCCTGGTAAATTAGAGGCAACAGCTGCAAAGCAATGTTCTGTCTCACTGTGTCTAGATGAATGCACTGAAGTCAGGGCAGTGAAAAAGTTTTCTCTAGAGGCGATGCTAATCCTGCTGCATATATATATATATATATATATATATATATATATATATATATATATATATATATATATATATATATATACTTCAGCCCAGTCTCATGGCATTTCGTGATATAGTCACGAAATATAATCTATTAATAACAACATTTTAAGCAGGAGATTTCAACCTTGTTTTTATTGCTTTATATTCTGTAAAAAACCCACTATTAAAGACCATCTAAAAATAAACAGTAAACATATTTTCCGGGTTAATTAAGAAGAATGCGTTAATTAAAGACATACACACATTTATTACAATATAACCCCTACCCTAACCCTTTAGTCTTATTCTCTGATAAAATGAGGAAAAAAGATTACCTTTGGCATTTCTGTCAGCATTACCCATGATCCTCTGCCTCCATTGCTATGGAGACAGAGCCAGGCGGCGAAATATATAAATGCATTTGGGAGCTTTTATATTTGTGAAGCCAATTAGTTCAGTTTCACATTTACCAAAAAAAATAAATAAAAAAATGACCAGCAAAAAAAACAAATTATATGAACTCATTTTTGTGGGCATCTGACCATATGATTCGTATGAGCTTTTTGAACATCCTATTCCACACTTCCATTTGCTGTTATAATAACCTCCAATCTTCTGGGAAGATGTTTCACTGGATTTTGGGCTTGTGGGAATTTGTGTTCATTCAGCCACAAGGGCAATAGTTAAATCAAGTAATGATGTAGGTGAGGTGATGAGGCCTGGGGTGCAGTCAGTGTTCCAATTCATCCCAAAGGTGTTCAGTAGGGTTGAGGCCAAGGCTCTATAACAGGCTATAAGACCTTCCAATCCAATGAATGTAAAACATATTTTAATGAAGCTGGTTTGTTGCACAGGGAAAAACAGGTTTGGGTCTAGTTTAATCTAGTTTAATTGAAGAGAAAATTCACATTCAGATAAGTTTTTGAAGTTTGAACATACAATGACTTGTATATATGACTTGTCATCTTGTAGTTTATTTGGTGGGACAATTTTTATTGTTACTTAGCCCCATAATACTGCACTGCATTCTGGGATTTGAGTCCAACATTTGTTCTAGCATTTCCAAAACTTCTACAATGGATTTCCTATTAATAAGAGACTATGGCAGAATATTGCCAATATATATATATATATATATATATATATATATATATATATATATATATATATATATATATATATAGTTGTCAGGGATCCACCAGCCACACCTTCACTTATCACTCCAAGCCACTCTCCCACTTACTAATCAGCTACACCTGGCCCTCATCAGCTCCCATACTATATAACCCCTGTTCCTCCACCAGCTCATTGTCCGTTCTACAGCTTAGGCATAGAACACTGTCGGACTACCCAAGATACTCAGTATTGTGTTTTCATTGACTACGTGACTCTAGGGGGTTTTTGTTTTGCTTTTGCCTGATCACAGCTCTTACCTGGTTTAGTAAACCTGGGGTTTCCTTTTTTGTGCTTTGCCCTGTTCTTTTCTCATTAAAAAGCCTTGTGGATTTTACTTCGGTTTCCGGCACGTTCTTTTGCCTGACAGAAGAACAGACCTCCACAAACCGAGGGGCACGAAACACGGAAGGAAGGAAACCGCGTTACCTCAGCATGGAGGACCAGCCCGCTGCTGCGTCCGGGTTAGCGAAGGACCAGCCCGTTGCCACGTCCGAGTTCGTGAGGGAGCTCACCGCCGCGCTTCGAGAGGCTTTCCGGCCGGAAGCCGCGCACCAAACTCCTCCACTATCTGGCAGCCCGATGGCTCTCCCAGCGTCTTTTTCCGGAAACGCGGCAGAATGTCATGGCTTCCTGCTCCAGGCGGCCATCTACATCGAGATGCGACCACAGTGTTTTCCTAGCGAACGAGCCAAGGTCGCGTTTCTGATTTCGCTGCTCACTGGAAGAGCGCTAGCGTGGGCAAGAGCGCTCTGGAGCGCAGCGAGCCCGGCCCTGACGTCATACGCCGCTTTCACGAGTCATTTCACCGAGGTATTTAGCACCGCCCCCGGGGATACCTCAACCGCTGATCAGCTGCTCAACCTCCACCAGGGGACAGACAGCGTGTCCAGTTACAGCCTCCGCTTCCGCACTCTGGCGGCATGTGCTGGTTGGGATGAGAAGGCGCTGTTGGCTGTATATCGCAGAGGCCTAAATCAGGAGCTCCGGCTGGCGATGGCCACTTATGATGACTCTCTGGGGCTTGAGGCTTTCATTCAGAGATCCATCCGAGTCTCTCATCACCTGGCCGCCTGCAAATCCTCCGATGTCGAACCAGCACAGGCTAGGGCAGCGCAAACAACTCCAGAACCCGAACCCATGCAACTCGGGTCACAGCGGCTGTCTCGGCAAGAAAGGGAGCGCCGGTGGGTGGCTGGAGCTTGCCTCTACTGTGGAGAGAGAGGACATCGCGTGGCCCAATGTCCTGTGAGGCCTCCTCGTAGGACGGTGAGTACTGTCACGCTTTCTTCGGACATTACTCATCTGTCTACGCTCAGGGTCACCTTGGTAACCCCTGCTCTCTCTCTATCGGCTACTGCCCTAGTTGACTCAGGATCCGCGGGGAACTTCATCTCCCAGGCGTGTCTAGAACGCCTCCAGCTACGCCGGCAGAGGGGATCCCAGGAACTGGCCGTCCAGACCATCCAGGGATGACCATTAGGGAAGGGCAAGGTGAAGTACTGTGCTCCACTTATCGTCCTCCAAGTCGGAGTGCTACACCAAGAAGAGATTCGACTTCTCGTACTGGAGGATTCGACAGTGGACGTGATCCTGGGTCGTCCCTGGTTAGCCAAGCACTCCCCCACTTGTTCCTGGGACCCGTGCGACATCTTGGAGTGGAGCCCCGCCTGCCGGCAGAAGTGTTTACGTCCACTCCCGACTCCCCTCAAGACCGTCTTAACCCTGGCAGCTACTCAAGTGGAAGGAGCTCCCCAACCCGCTCAGGTGGAAATCCCGCATGAATATCAGGCCTTCTCTGACGTCTTTAGTGAGGAGGCCGCCACTCAGTTACCCCCACACCGGCCGTGTGACTGTGCCATTGATCTAAAGCCTGGGGCTAAGCTACCAAAGGGCCGGGTCTACCCCTTGTCAGCCCCGAAACACCAAGCAATGGAGGGCTACATCCAACAGGCCCTCCGACAGGGCTTCATCACCCAGTCTTCCTCCCCGGCGGCCTCTAGCTTCTTCTTCGTGGCAAAGAAGGACGGGGGATTGCGCCCTTGCATCAACTACAGGGGCCTTAATGCACAGATCGCCCCGCTTCCGTACCCGCTCCCCCTGGTCCCAGCGGCCTTGGAAGAACTACGTGAGGCTCGCGTCTTCACCAAGCTGGATCTCCGAAGCGCGTACAAACCTGGTGCGCATCCGCGAAGGGGACGAGTGGAAGACGGCGTTTATTACTCCCTCTGGTCACTATGAGTACCGGGTCATGCCGTATGGCCTTTCCATTGCGCCGGCGGTCTTTCAAAACTGTATGAACGAGGTTTTCCGTCCCTTCCTCCATCGGTTCGTAATTGTTTACATCGACGACATCCTGATCTACTCCAATACGCTGCCAGAACACCACAAGCACGTCACCCAGGTCCTAACCCGGCTGCGAGAACACCGACTATATCTCAACCTTCCCAAGTGTGAATTCCATCGCTCGGAGATACAGTTCCTGGGTTACAACATCAACGCAGCAGGCATCAGGATGGATGAAAGGAAGGTGATGGCCGTAAAGGATTGGCCCGTTCCCACCTCAATCAAGGAACTCCAGAGGTTTCTTGGCTTCGCAAACTTCTACCGCCGGTTCATTGGAGGTTTCAGCCTGGTTACCGCCTCACTCACGTCTCTCCTGCGAGGAAAAGCCAAGACTCTCTCCTGGACTCCAGAAGCACAAAAGGCCTTCGAGGAGCTACGCACGAGGTTCTGTGCCGCTCCGCTTCTCCGTCATCCTGACCCCCAGCTCCCGTTTGTTGTCGAGGTGGACGCGTCTTCCACGGGCGTAGGGGCCACCCTCTCCCAGCAGTCGGGGACTCCCCCTCGACTCCATCCCTGCGCCTACTTCTCAAAAAAGCTGTCTCCAGCGGAACAGAATTACGACATCAGTAACCGGGAACTCCTAGCCATCAAACTGGCCCTGGAGGAGTGGAGACACTGGCTGGAGGGGGCTGTCCATCCTTTCATAGTCATCACGGATCACAAGAACCTTCAGTACCTCCGTGAGGCCAAGCGCCTAAATCCCCGTCAGGCACGGTGGGCTCTCTTTTTTTACCCGGTTTAACTTCAGCATCACCTATCGGCCAGGATCAAAGAACGGCAAGGCCGATGCTCTCTCCAGGGTGTATGGACCTGAAGAACCCACCGAGCCCGGGCCTATCTTGCCTCCGACGATCATTCTGAGCCCGATCATATGGGAGTTGGACGAGAACATCCGCAGGGCCACACGAGGAGAACCGACGCTTCCTGGTTGTCCCGAGGACCGGACCTTTGTTCCTCCAGTGTGTCGACAGGCCTTACTTAGAGCAGTTCACGAAGTCCCCGGTTCAGGGCACTCAGGCAGGAGGCAGACCCTGCGTCTGGTTCAGGGGCGATACTGGTGGCCAGGTATGAGCAACACAGTGGCCGAGTTCGTTCGAGGCTGCAACATCTGTGCCATCTCAAAAACTCCCCGACATCTACCAATGGGCAAACTAGTCCCCCTACCTACTCCACAAAGGCCATGGTCACATATCGGCATAGACTTTGTCTGCATTCTTGTGGTCGTCGATCGGTTCTCCAAGGCCTGCCGCTTTGTCCCTCTCCGAGGCCTCCCCACAGCTCTGGAAACCGCGGAGACGCTCTTCCATCACGTCTTCCGCAACTTCGGCCTCCCGGAGGAGATAGTGTCTGACCGGGGCTCTCAGTTCACCTCACATGTATGGAGGGCGTTTTTCCGACTACTGGGAGTCACCGTTAACCTGTCGTCCGGTTACCACCCCCAGTCGAACGGCCAGACCGAGCGAAAGATCCAAGAGCTGGGGAGGTACCTGAGGACATATTGCCATCAGGACCAGGAGGAGTGGAGCCGGTTCCTGCCCTGGGCGGAGTACGCACAGAACTCGTTGCGCCAAGACACCACAGGTCTCACGCCTTTTCAATGCGTGTTGGGTTTTCAACCCCCACTGTTTCCCTGGTCCGATGAGCCCTCCAATGTGCCCGCGGTGGACCACTGGTTCCGGGAAAGCGTCCGGACATGGGAGGCTGCACACACTCAGCTGCGCAGGGCAGTGAGGGAAACCCGGCGACATGCGGATGCACGAAGGTCGGAAGCCCCCGCTTACAGGCCCGGAGACTGGGTCTGGCTATCCACCAGAGATCTCCGACTGCGGCTCCCCTGCCGGAAGTTGAGTCCCCGGTACATCGGGCCGTTCAGGATCGAAAGGCAGGTCAACGAGGCGGCATACCGTCTGGAACTCCCGCCGCAGTACCGGATACACCCCACCTTCCACGTGTCACTTCTCAAGCCACACCATCCACCGACTGCCCAACGCCCCAGCGAGGTCAGGCCCCCTCCGCCCGAAGTATTGGAACAACCCTCGGTCTATACGGTACGGGAGGTGCTGGACTCTCGTCGTCGGGGCAGGGTACTGGAATACCTCGTGGACTGGGAGGGCTACGGCCCTGAGGAACAATCATGGGTGGCAAGGCAAGACATATTGGATCCAGCGCTCCTGGAGGAGTTCCACGCCGCTCATCCGCTTCGGCCAGCGCCCCGGGGTCGGGGTCGACCCAGGCACAGGGTTAGGGCGTCGGGAGCCGCCCCTGGGGGAGGGGGTACTGTCAGGGATCCACCAGCCACACCTTCACTTATCACTCCAAGCCACTCTCCCACTTACTAATCAGCTACACCTGGCCCTCATCAGCTCCCATACTATATAACCCCTGTTCCTCCACCAGCTCATTGTCCGTTCTACAGCTTAGGCATAGAACACTGTCGGACTACCCAAGATACTCAGTATTGTGTTTTCATTGACTACGTGACTCTAGGGGGTTTTTGTTTTGCTTTTGCCTGATCACAGCTCTTACCTGCTTTAGTAAACCTGGGGTTTCCTTTTTTGTGCTTTGCCCTGTTCTTTTCTCATTAAAAAGCCTTGTGGATTTTACTTCGGTTTCCGGCACGTTCTTTTGCCTGACAATAGTACAGACCAAAAGTTTGGACACACCTTGTGTGTCATCATGGTTTTATGATGATATATAAACTTTTGGTCTGTACCGTATATATATTATATATACGGTACAGACCAAACGTTTATATATATTATATATACAGTACAGACCAAAAGTTTGGACACACCTGCTCATTCAAAGAGTTTTTGAAAATTGAAAATTGTAGAGTCACACTGAAGGCATCAAAACTATGAATTAACACATGTGGAATTATATACATAACAAAAAAAGTGAACTGAAAATATGTCATATTGTAGGTTCTTCAAAGTAGGCATCAAGAGAATGCCAAGAGTGTGCAAAGCAGTAATCTAAGCAAAAGGTGGCTACTTTGAAGAACCTACAATATGTGACTCTACAATTTTCATAGTCATGAAAATAAAGAAAACTCTTTGAATGAGAAGGTGTGTCCAAACCTTTGGTCTGTACTGTATATAAATACATTTTAATTTGATCAAGTGAAATAAGTATTTGATCCCCTACCATCCACACACCCAAATGAGTCCTGTTCCTTTAAGACACCTATCACAGAATCAACCTTTTCCATTCAAACCTCTCCACCACCATGGGAAAGACCAAAGCACTGTCAGAAGATGTCACAGACAAGATTGTAGACCTGCACAATGCTGTAATGGGCTACAAGTTCATCAGCAAGAGGCTTGGTGAGAAAGAGACCGCTGTTGGCACGATAATTTGAAAATGGAAGAAATACAAGAGAAGCCAATCACCCTCGTTCTGGAGCTCCATGCAAAATCTGACCTGATGGGGTGAGGATGATTCTGAGAAAGGTGAGGGATCAGAACGGAATTACATGAGAGGAGTTTGTTACTGATCTCAAGGCATCTGGAACCACAGTCACAAAGAAAACCATTGGTAACACACCGAGTTCTCTCTGCTCAAGAATACACATGAACAGGCCCATCTGAAGTTTGCCAGTGAAAACCTGAATGTTTCAGAGAAGACATGGAGAAGACCATGCACTTTAGAATCTTGGATGAGAACCTCCTGGCTTCATCCAGAACACTGAAGATGGGTCGTGGAGGGGTCTTCCAGCAATGACCCAAAACATATAACCAAGGCAACAATCTGATGGTCTGGTAGCACATTCCAGCATTGTGCAGGTCTACAATCTTGTCCTTGACGTCCTTTGTCAGCTCTATGGTCCTTCTCATTATGGTGGAGAGGTTTGAATGGAAGAGGTTGATTCTGTGACAGGTGTCTTTTATACCCATGAGTTGGTATTAGGAGTTCTTTCTTAAAGGGACAGGACTAATTTGTATGTGTGGAAGTCAGAAACCTTTCTTTAATGTTTTTAATGGAGTTTTTTTTAAATATTCTGTCTCTAATTCTACCATAAATTCTAGACTGTTTATTTCTTTAGAAGGGAGTAAATTGACAAAATCAGCAGGTTATTAAATTATTATTTCCCCCACTGTATATGATAAATGTAGTATTATATACATTGTATAGTTTCGTATGCATTCTCTGTTTAACTGATATACAAAAATGGGTGTTTCTTCAAAAATAAAGTACAGTCTATAGTATCAAGCCAATAACTACCATCTCTGTAATATATTTAAAAAACATTTGATTGCTTCAGATAGTATTTCTCTAAAAAAAAAAAAACTTTGTTTAACACATTTGCAGTTTTGAGATGGAGGTCAGTCTCTTGAATTTGAATAAACTCTTATGCTTGCTACATGGCCCATATCCTGGCTTATATAACATTAGTTTCCAGGTTAAAAACATATTCAGATTGGTTTAATGTTAGAAATCCGTTTTAAATTCATGCTTGCTACTGAGTAGGTGTCAGTGCTTCAGGGTCTGTCTGGACGCCAACTGAATGAAAGTCTGGGGCTGTTTGGATGGTGTGCAGAGATTTGCTGATGAAGCGAACTAATGCTGTTTTGATCAAAACTTGATTTTGATTCAAATAAGAACACCTAGGCATGCTCTCAGTGGGCGGAAGCATGCTTGCTCTTTGGTTGGCAGACTGAAAGCTTAAGGAAAAAAAAAAAAATTCTCTACAGGATTTTTACTATAACTTTCATTTCAATGGTGTCCAGAGAACAAAATTAAACAGTAACAGTCCAAATGCAACAACAAATATTACTTCCCATATTTATGTTTGTTATATCTATCGATAAATCTGTAGCCTGTAATCATAAATGTTTCTGATGATTGGGTTTTGCTTCACTGCGAGAAATCACAGCATGCAAAGCCACTAAAGGCCATATTAAATTAATAGAGCAGTTTTCATTGCGTAAATGCTGATGTTACAGTTTCTTTCTTGCTAAATATGCTGTTTCGACTATTCCTGAAAACTTTTAATCATACAGTAGCTGCATACATTTGCACCTGGCCTGTCTCTTGAAAGAAAAAATAAAATACAAAAACTATATAGATAAGACACTATGTGAAGGAAAGGAAACAGGAAGGCCATTAAAGAGTTCATTGATTATTAAAAGCTTGGCTTAATTCTAGTCTGGGAAGTTTGTTAGTCAATTCAATTATTCCATAAAGCAATTAATTTACTCACTGAGCTTAATGGAGAAATCTTAATGAAGAAGATTGAGGAGTCCGTGGCCTTGTTTTCTACTTAATTAAATGTAAAACTAGCCTGACAAGTGTATAAGTAAATAACGCTTGCATTTCTTAAATATTTCTGGTTTACTGACTGCTAAAGTTTAAAAAACACTATATGGAAAAAAACAGTGTGTGGACACCTGAACATAGGGTTCATTGAACACCTTGCCCTATGATCATCTTACACCACATTTAGTCCTTATTTGCTGTAATAAGCGCCAATCTTCTGGGAAGATGTTCCACTAGATTTTGTGGAGAGACTTGTGTTCCAATTTATCCCAAAGGTGTTCAAAAGGGTTGAGGTCAGAGCCAAGATCATCCACTCCAACACATGTAAACCAGATCTTCATAAAGTTGGCTTTGTACGCAGGGCATTGTCATGCTAGAACAGATTCTCCTAGTTCTAGTGATGGGAGGATTTCATGCAACCACTTTTAAAGACATCCTATACAATTGTGTTAAGTGAAAACTTACCCAATACTTTTTTCCATATAGTGTATTTTCTTAGAATTAATCTAAAATCATTTCTCTTGCCTTCTTTTTTATTATTATTTGTACTCTGTCACCACTTTGAAAAATGTTTTCTATCAAGAAGACACATGTACCGATATGACCATACTGTCGACTAGGCATGGATTCTAATGCAAATTGTGGATTTACTTAAACCAACAGGGTTAGTTGTAATTTTTCAACATTGAATGTAAGAACATGTGTACCGTATTTTTCGGACTATAAGCCGCTACTTTTTTCCCACGTTTTGGCTTAAACAACGAAGCGGCTAATTTATGAATTTTTTCTGGGTTTTTCCCGGTTTCACAAACTTCAAGCCAAAAAACTGAACCCCATAACATTAGACCAATGAAATTTTCTGAACGGAAACGAAAAAACGCACCTCACCTGTGTTCTGAGCTGCACGGCATCGGGAGAAAAAAAGTTTTCTTTTAAAGGCACGACGTTGCCAAAAGATAAACGCCCGAGAGGAAGACAGTGAACAAGGACTTTCTTGGACGGCTACTGTTTAGAAGCCGTTGTAGCGCGTTGAGTCTGGGTGAAGGGAGAGCTCACTAACTCCAGTTGCAACAGAAATCATATAAGCACAGACAGGTTTCCAAAACTCTTGCTTTTTTATTTTTCTTGGCAACAGCGTTACGGGTTAGTCAAAGAAACTTAGAAATGAGCATCAGAAAATAATAAGGACATAATCCTCGTCTTGAACACACGCAGTAATACCGGAAAAAATGCTGTGCCAGGCTATTCCCAAAATACCGCTCTGCTCCTAAAGGAAGCGCAACATATTTCACCCGTTACACTGTGTGTAACGTGTCTTTCGTTAAAGCCTGTGTAAAGTACATTAGTCTAGTCTGCGGCTTATATAAGGGTGCGCTTTATAGTACGAAAATTACGTAATTTACCTATAAAACAAAAACAAACCTACCACCACCTACAACAACAACAACAACAACAACAATAATAATTATTATAATAAATCTTAGCCAATCTCAGACAATTTATCATAGTTGCTATGGTGACAGTCTACAGTTTGCTTTTAGGGTTAAAAGCAAAAGGAGCTGAAATTATATAATATATTTAAAAAAATACATAAAATGTGATCAAATTTAATAAATGCTATAGATATATATACATTAGAGACTTTCAAGTAATGTATTTATAATGCATGTTTTGTCATTTTCTATCTTTTGCTTTAAATCTATAGTTTAGGTCATGACATTGTCAAAATCTTAGTATAATTGAAAACAAGAAACAATAAAACAAACTATTTTCTTCTTTCTTAAGTAAAATGTAAAACGTGATGCAGATTCCTGAACTGCATTGTTCATATGAGCTATCCAAATATACTGGTATTACATAGAGGCAAATGTGTTTGGCACATTTACATAAGATAAGCACATGTGTCACATTCATAACATTCATAATACATGTTCACATCAACAATCAAAACATTTACCTGTCTGTTGTTCAACAGGTTGATATTTCACCTTCAAAAATTCTGAAATTCCTCCATTTTCAGTGGCCCAAAATGGAGAAAATAATCTCCATGTAGGTGTGGATGGAGTCTAATATGGTGAATTACTGCTGGATTTCATATAAGGCACGGAAAATATTTTCTCCCTGACTGCTTATTGATTCTGAGACCCCAGCCATACTCTAATTTTATCATGAAAGGTCAGCTGAACAAGCCTTGTGGCACTTTAGGAAAATAAATCGAGTATAATTGCTAATGGTGGTTTGGGTCAGATTTATGTTAATTCCACCAGATTAAATTCACTGATGGGACAAATTGCTCAGTCGGTCAAATAGTGCCTAATTTTCTCGACCGGCATGCGGGCATTAGCATGCTGATCATGCCTGCGGAGGATCGATGGTGAGCCTGGAGCTCAAATGTCTTCCTGAGAATCATTGAAACTCTATAGTACTCTTTATCTCTCTTTTCATTTCCTTTGTAAATGTACCAAGATTTTTTGACAGTTATTATTGTCCTGTCTGATCTATATGCAGCAAAATCAAGCAGCCCCTCAAAGCTGTTGAAGATCAGAGATTAGATGATGCTTATCATTGTAAATCTCGATTAATTAATCTTGAAGACCTGCAGATAATCCCAGAGAGCTCGATCATGAGAGCTAATCACGATGCAAAAAGCATTCCTGAAAGAGACGGAGAGATTGAGAGAAAATTGTTTTGTGAAATTCTGTTTGTGTGTGAAATGTTACAAACTGCATATCTGATTCATGATAAGTCAACCTTCTTGTGATTAGAATGATTTCATTTCAGCACAGTCATTAAACCCCTGCTGAACTGCTGCCTGCAGTGTGTGTGTGTGTGTGTGTGTGTGTGTGTGTGTGTGTGTGTGTGTGTGTGTGTGTGTGTGTGTGTGTGTGTTGGGGGGGGGCTGAAGAGCTAATGGTCACCATGTCACCCCTATGAGTGTGTGTGTGTGTGTGTGTGTGTGTGTGTGTGTGTGTGTGTGTGTGTGTGTGTGTGTGTTTACAGTATATCCTGAAATATATTTCAAGCATGATGCAACTCTTTCTGTTAGCTTACAGTTACCTAACTGGACTTCTGGTCAGGATGGGATTTCATCATACGGTTCAGCTAACAAGACTATGAATCAACATGCCAAAATGAAGCTTTCCAGGCATGGGGTCAGCCCATATCTATTTTTATCTTCCAGTGTTAGTATGCTCTATATAGATTGATAAAGTTTTCCTCTTATACTGTATATGCTCCAACTTGAGCCAAAACTAATCACATGAGTAAGTGTTAATTTTAAGTTTATTTGGCACACACACATTCATACAGTGACTTGATGTAGTGAAACGCTTCTTACGACTGTCCAACTTGTAAACATGCAAATACAAATACAAGATAAAAACAAACAAAAATAATAATAATAATAAAAGTAAAGTATAAAAAGAATGAAAGTCTATTAAAAGTATATATATATACTTTTAATCAGACTTTCATATATATATATATATATATATATATATATATATATATATATATATATATATATATATATATATATATATATATATATATATATATATATATATACAGTGAGGAAAATAAGTATTTGAACACCCTGCTATTTTGCAAGTTCTCCCACTTAGAAATCATGGAGGGGTCTGAAATTGTCATCGTAGGTGCATGTCCACTGTGAGAGACATAATCTAAAAAAAAAAAATCCAGAAATCACAATATATGATTTTTAAACTATTTATTTGTATGATACAGCTGCAAATAAGTATTTGAACACCTGTCTATCAGCTAGAATTCTGACCCTCAAAGACCTGTTAGTCTGCCTTTAAAATGTCCACCTCCACTACATTTATTATCCTAAATTAGATGCACCTGTTTGAGGTCGTTAGCTGCATAAAGACACCTGTCCACCCCATACAATCAGTAAGAATCCAACTACTAACATGGCCAAGACCAAAGAGCTGTCCAAAGACACTAGAGACAAAATTGTACACCTCCACAAGGCTGGAAAGGGCTACGGGGAAATTGCCAAGCAGCTTGGTGAAAAAAGGTCCACTGTTGGAGCAATCATTAGAAAATGGAAGAAGCTAAACATGACTGTCAATCTCCCTCGGACTGGGGCTCCATGCAAGATCTCACCTCGTGGGGTCTCAATGATCCTAAGGAAGGTGAAAAATCAGCCCAGAACTACACGCAACGAGCTGGTCTATGACCTGAAAAGAGCTGGGACCACCGTTTCCAAGGTTACTGTTGGTAATACACTAAGACGTCATGGATTAAAATCATGCATGGCACGGAAGGTTCCCCTGCTTAAACCAGCACATGTCCAGGCACGTCTTAAGTTTGCCAATGACCATTTGGATGATCCAGAGGAGTCATGGGAGAAAGTCATGTGGTCAGATGAGACCAAAATAGAACTTTTGGGTCATAATTCCACTAAACGTGTTTGGAGGAAGAAGAATGATGAGTACCATCCCAAGAACACCATCCCTACTGTGAAGCATGGGGGTGGTAGCATCATGCTTTGGGGGTGTTTTTCTGCACATGGGACAGGGTGACTGCACTGTATTAAGGAGAGGATGACCGGGGCCATGTATTGCGAGATTTCGGGGAACAACCTCCTTCCCTCAGTTAGAGCATTGAAGATGGGTCGAGGCTGGGTCTTCCAACATGACAATGACCCGAAGCACACAGCCAGGATAACCAAGGAGTGGCTCTGTAAGAAGCATATAAAGGTTCTGGCATGGCCTAGCCAGTCTCCAGACCTAAACCCAATAGAGAATCTTTGGAGGGAGCTCAAACTCTGTGTTTCTCAGCGACAGGCCAGAAACCTGACTGATCTAGAAAAGATCTGTGTGGAGGAGTGGGCCAAAATCCCTCCTGCAGTGTGTGCAAACCTGATGAAAAACTACAGGAAACGTTTGACCTCTGTAATTGCAAACAAAGGCTACTGTACCAAATATTAACATTGGCTTTCTCAGGTGTTCAAATACTTATTTGCAGCTGTATCATACAAATAAATAGTTAAAAGATCATACATTGTGATTTCTGGATTTTTTTTTTTTGATTATGTCTCTCACAGTGGACATGCACCTACGATGACAATTTCAGACCCCTCCATGATTTCTAAGTGGGAGAACTTGCAAAATAGCAGGGTGTTCAAATACTTATTTTCCTCACTGTATATATATATATATATATATATATATATATATATATATATATATATATATATATATATATTTATATATATATATATTTATATATATACAGTGGAACCCGGTTATGTCGATGTCCTAGGGGGTCGCCAAAAAGCATCAAGGTAACCAATGATCGAGATAAACGAATATCAAAATGGCGGCAATATATTAACGTGCTTGAAATTTCTTTATGTACATGTGCGTTAATAAATGAGAATGTGCATGCACTTGTTTTTGGAGGGTTTTTTTTACACAACAGCGTTGCCGCGATTTGTTTGAGGAAAGCATGCTATAAAAATACATACAGTACATGTTTATCTGTCAGGAATCCACCTGCCATGCCCCCTTCGGCCCCCTTCAGCGTGCTTTCTCGGCCGCTTTCTCTGAAGCTCCGAGCTTCAATCGCGCACATATGGTGCTTGTTTATCATCATCACCAGCTCCTATTTAAACTTCCACACTCTCACTGTCCGTTATTGTTGGTATATGTTGGTTCACGGCAGTCGTTGTTATCCCTCATGCGTATCCCAGTACTACGTGCCTTCCCACCGGCACTCTCTCAACGGCTGCTCTTTTCTTCCCAAAGCCGCACGCGCCCCTACTAACACTACGAACACTAGCACTAACTAACAGCAGAGATTCACCAGTATACAATACAACACCTGTAGCAGCTGTAAGTCTTGATTTTTCCGCCACTTCCGCGAGTTCTTCTGCGGCTGCACCGAGATAACCGACGTTAAATGGCAAATTTTTCCCCCCTTGTGCTCGACATAACCGATAAAAAATGCTTAGAAAAAGCGAGAATTTGGCGGTTCCACTTCAAAAACGTCCACTTAATAGGGTTGTCGAGGTAACCGAGGGCGAGATAACCGGGTTCCACTGCATATATATATCAATATATATATATATATATATATTGATAGATAGATAGTTTGTAAAACATTTTTATGTAATTTATCAGTACAAACTCTGTTTTAAAACTGATTTCTATGTTACTCTGAATTTCTTGAGCCACTCGCGTTTATTGGCGAGTTCCTTTTAGTCCGGTTCCAAATGAAAAGTCGCGAACTATCGAGGTAGCGAGTGGCAAGGTTCCACTGTATTTTGATATAAGTCGATGATAGATAGATAGATAGATAGATAGATAGATAGATAGATAGATAGATAGATAGATAGATAGATAGATAGATAGAGTAATAACCCATTTATCGCGGTGGTTACGTTCCAAAACTGCCCATAATAAACAGAAAACCAATGATAAACAGAAAACCCGTGATAAACGGACATTTTACTTTATTTTATAATTAATAATTATATTTTTATCAATAAATGTCATTATTTTAACATAAAACTCTATACAGCAACTCCCTATATGTCTTTTGGTCTATCGTGCAATCCGCGAGAAACCAGGAAAATCTGAGAAAAAATTTGTTATGTGGCAAATGAAATTCTGCAATAAACGGGGGTGCAAAATTCATATGCATATGTATTTATAAAACCTATTTTTTTTTTCGTTTGGGGTAAACATTTATATCTATATCTATTACAGGCCACTCAAGATCTCCTACTCCCACACATATAAACTGTACCTTCATGGAGCTCCAGTGTCAGGATTTTGTGTTTTGAATTTGTGTTTGTATATACAGTATAGTTATAAAAATAATCTATATCTATATACAATATATGGAAAAGGTTTGTTAAAACTGGTATGTGCTTTTTAAGCATCACTGTTCACATTTAGTTCTCATTTGCTGTTATAATAACCACTTTTCTGGAAAGATGTTCCACCAGATTTTAGACTGTGATTTTGGAGATTTGTGCTCCTTTACCCACAAGGGTGTTAGCAAAGTCAGGTACTGATGCAGGTAAGGTGATGAGGCTTTCAGGCCTCCAAATCATCTCAAAGGTGTTCCATAGGTTTGAGTCAGGCTATTCAAGTTCTTAAACACCATACCCATGCAAAGCAAATCTAAATGGAGCTCAATTTGGGTATTGTCATGCTGGAACAGGTTTGGGTCTCCTAAATTTCAAGTGAAGGGAAAATATAATACAACCACATCTAAAACCAGCCTATACTATTGAGTGCCTTTAATCTTGTGTGAGAGCCACATATGGATGTAAAAGTCAGGTGTCCCAATACTTTTGTCCATATAGTGTAAAATTTTTAATTAAAATGTTGATCTAGTAAAATAACTGTGCTACTCTTTATATGTAGTCTGAGAATCTTATTTAAGAAATAACAAGCTCTCAAAATATTCCATTGGTTACACAATTGTAATAATATAACGTATATCTATTGCCTAAATATAGCATACAAAAGTGTATAACTATTCATGCATGTGTGTGTGATACATAAACAACTGCAAGAATATACTGCAAAGAGCAAAAAGAGGAGCCAATAAGAATCATGTCTGCCTCCTGAATTAAACATTATTGATCACTATTCCCTCAGTGGCATTGAGAAAGATTCAATGATATTCTAAGTAATAGAAGTCGAATATTTCACATAAAAGAGATCTCATGTTTCAGCAAAGCAGATTTTCAACATGCTTGACTTGTAACTTTCTGTCGCTAAAGATGGTTCCAAATAAATCCCACAAAGATTTGCACTTTCCATGCTTGCTCCATCCCAGGAGTTCACAGCATGTGTGAAGTCACAGCATGTGCAATATTTATAATTTCACTATCCGGTATCATCCATTAGATGACGGGTTCTGTTTTTGAGTCTGGTCTCTCTCAAAGTTTCTTCCTTGTGTCACCTCACTAAGGTTTTTCTCACCCCCTTTGCCTCTGGTTTGATAATTAGGAATAAAAATGTAGATGACAATAGCAGGCTTTAAAAAAAAATGTTTTAATAAAATAAACTGACATGAGTTTAATTAATTATGTAATAATCGAAATTATCCTAAATTCTAAATTATTTGAGTAAGCATGTAAATTGAAAGAAACAAAATGTTTAACTATGCATGTGGAGTTTCTTAAATGCCAGTGATGAACAAAATACAAAAGCATGTACTTGAGTTAAAGTAGAGATACACTCAGTAAAATATGACTCCAGTAAAAGTAAAAATGTCCCTCTTAATCTTTCACTCAAGTAAAAGTACAAAAGTATCCAAAATGAACATAAGTATCCAAAGTACTATGATTTATTATAGCTATAATGTTCCTATTATCATTTTTCTCAAAAGACTCAACTCAGTTTATGTGAAAAGACTATAATGTGACTCTCAGCACAATGATCAATTAATAGAGTCAAAAACTGATTGATATCTAATAAAATTATCATGAGCCCAAAACCTTCTTTTCAAATCATGCCACGTGTTGTGGTGAGTTCGAGTCGGGAGTTTCTTTCATTATTTATTCCTTTCTAAATGTTCTGCTTGCTGTTGAACTGATGCCGAACTGTATTTAGGTTGTAAGTAGTTACACCAAGTGCCAACAAAACCAGTTTAAAACATGTGATCGATCCTGATTGGTGACTTGCTGCATGTTTGACCAGTTAAGTTTTTATCCGCTCATAAATAAAAAGCAACAACTGATTTCGCAAAATGTAGTTGAATAAAAAGTAAGAGACTTTAAATTGTAGTAAAGTTAAAGTAAAAGTCTCCCTAAATCATAGCCAGCAAGTCTGGGTCATGGGAGAGCTCGCTAACTCCAGTTGCAACAGAAATCATATAAGCACAGACAGGTTTCCAAAACTCGTGCTTTTTTATTTTTCTTGGCAACAGCTTTACGGGTTAGTCAAAGAAACTTAGAAATGAGCATCAGAAAATAATAAGGACATATTCCTCGGTCTTGCACACATGCAGTAATAGCGGAAAAATGCGCTCTGCTCTTAAAGGAGCCACAACATATTTCACCCGTTACACCGTGTAACAGACACTGTCTTTCGTTAAAGCCTGTGTAAAGTTCATTAGTTTCAGTGTAGACACTGCGGCTTATATACAGGTGCGGCTTATTTATGTTCAAAATAAAAATCTTTGTCAAATTCAGTGGGTGCGGCTTATATATGGGTGCGTTTAATAGTCCGGAAATTGCGGTACTAGCATATTTATCTGCACTTGTCAATTTGCACAATTGTTGCTATTTGCACTTCTAGAGGGCTGGATGGGTGGACAGGACAATAGCTAGACAGAAAAAAGATAAACTAATAAACAATACAAATTACTGGTTGCTGTTGGTTATAAAGTAATAAAGTGAAAAAAAAAAGAACAAATATCTTACAAAAAAGGAAAAAGCTCTTTAAAAGTGTAAAAAGGAATTGATGTAGGATATCATTTTAACTAATCTGGTCCAATAAAAACAAGATTTACAGAGTTTAAATGGTAAAAGAGAGTTAATGTTTTAAGTTTTTGAAGTTGTTATCATTATCCCTGTTCAATTCTATTTTAAAATTGATTTTTTTCTAATTTTGTAAACATTAGTAATTGGGAGAACTGGAATAGGTGCTGGGGCCACTACTATTGATTGCCCTCTTATTATTTGTCCCAGCCCTCCCTAATATAATTGGTTAGAACCAACCCTGCCCCAAATAGAAATACATCAATGAAGTACAGATATGTAA
Source organism: Silurus lanzhouensis (assembly GCA_039877035.1). Taxonomy (NCBI): domain Eukaryota; kingdom Metazoa; phylum Chordata; class Actinopteri; order Siluriformes; family Siluridae; genus Silurus; species Silurus lanzhouensis. The sequence goes on along the minus strand of JBCEWE010002369.1, from coordinate 15,087,397 downwards.
AAAAAAAGCTACTTAAATAAAGCAACAAATAACATTTGCTCTTTATGTCCACCACAGTTGAAGACAGAACTTTCCTACAAACATTGCATTTTACAAGAAATGAACACCACCGCATCACAGCTCCAGGATCTTCTGTTCCATCCTGAGATCATGTTGATTGCTCTACACGTGCCAGCATGAGTTTCCTCCCTCCGCCCATAAACATTAAAGTAGCTCGTCTCAATTATAATGTGAATGAGTGTGTGAATTTATAGGATGTGATGGACTGGACATTAGAGCAGGACTACATTTCCGAACAGCCTCTGTGACTGTACCTCAATGGATCATGTGAATTGACTGCTTGCCCCTGATTCACATTTTGGTTAATGAGCACTGGTATGTAAGTCACGTCTTACATGGCACACATGAGCATGAAGCTTGGACCCTGGGTTTCAGAGTGATGCTATACAATCTTAATAAATGACTCGAAATCCTAATAAAGGATATCAGTTAAGTGCTAAGTGTGTGACGCACCCATCCCAAGATAGTTCTCAATCCCATTAATGTTTACTCACGCCCATTTTTGCCTGAAGCACTGGGCTGAACCTCATGCTCACATAAACTAATCAGCTTCCTTTCCTTAATTAATAAAACGTTATACTTCGTAAAGGAAGCTTGCTCGTGCTGGAGACGAGCCTCAAATGGTAATCATGCTAAGTCTAATGTTTGACGTTTGGTCCTAGTGGCTGTGTACACACTTCACGCTGCACAATTCAAGCTGCTCAATATGCATACGTGTGTCGCTAATGATTACGCTTTGTGTGGATTGGCGAGAGTCGGCTCAGCCAGGCAGGAGTTCCTGTAAAAGAGAAGACATGTGCTGATTGAAGTCTACAGAATGGGTTCCCTAAAATTGTTTGTTTGGTACATTGGTGTCCATCTTGTCCATGGCTAAAAAATTGGATTGAAGGTCAACTGTGTACAGGACATATGCCTACACTGTATGGACAAATGTATTGGGACACCATATGCTGGAGGCACACAATTGTATTGGAGCTATTTGGACTAGTAGAAGCCCATCAATTGAATTAGAAGACCCAAACCTGTTCCAGCATTACAATGCCCCGATAGATATGCTTTACATGGGATAGAGAGGAAGATCTTGAGTGGCCTGCAGTAGACCCCAACCCTACTAAACACCTTTGGATCCGAAGGTCGTGAGTTTAATCCCCAGCCACATCAAGCTGCTATTCCTGGTCCCCTGAGTAAGTCCCTTAATCCCATAGATGCTCAGTTGTATGAATAAGACTTAAAATGTAAGTCGCTCTAAGGGCGTCGTAAATGTAAATCACCTAAATCACACTCTAAAATCTATAAACGTCTTCCCAGAAGAGAGGAGGATATCAGGAATTTAAAATTATGTGTAATGGGATGTTCATAAAACACAAACAAATGTTATTGTCAGATGTCCACAAATCTTTTTTCTATCTAGTGTATATAGATATAGACTCTCCATGTTCGGATAATATATAAAATCATTTTGAGGCATTTTAATAACATTGAAATGTTTAAACAAACCATTTAAGAGGCCAGTTTGCACATTAGGAACAAAAAAATACTTTTTTAATAATCAGTAAAATAAAGTTTTATCAGGTCAACTCATTCACAAACTAAATAAACAAACATACAGCAGGTTGATGAAGTGATATACACCAGCTCTATCCAGTTTTAGAAATATTTCACAAATGTAATTAACTTTTTCTTCTGTTTTATTCTACATCCAAATTGTAAAATGTGTAAAACACACACAATGTGTAAAACACACACTATCAATCTTTCAGATTTTATCCAGCAGTAATTGAGCAGCAATAACCATAGACTGAGCAGAATGAGAAGAATGAAGAACATCATTTAGCTTTTCCTGCTTCTCTTGTTGTGTATCTGTAATTTTGTAGAATAAACGAGGTGAAGAATCTCAGAACGTAATAGATGCGATTTACTGAATCCTTTCTTGAGTAGGATTGAACTGAGGATCAACACCGCCATCTGCTGCTACAATTTATAACTGCAATGAACAATCCAGTTTTAACTGTAGCGAAAGATGATGGAAGTGAAGCTCAGTGTTTTACAGATGTTGGATATCTGATCAGAAGGTCATGAGTTCTTAGAAAACACTGCCACTGGTGGGCTTTTGAGCAATATAGAGTGTACATTAGATAAGTCATTCTGGACAAGGACGAATACCAAATACAGTAATTGTAACACATTCTCCTCATATCATTAAGCATCAAAATATATTTTGAGTGAGGTTTCTCTTTCTTTGCCACTAATGCCTCTGGCTTATTTATTTGAAATAAGTTTATACACACACACACACACACACACACACACACACACACACACACACACACACACACACACACATATATATATATATATATATATATATATATATATATACTGTATTTTTTTTTCTGCTTTCAGCTTTGTCACTATTTCCATTGTGAAATTCATGTTCACATAAACATATCAACAGCATACAAACATATAAACAATTCTGTATAAACAATGCCATTCAGTTGTGTATTGTGTACAATAACCTTTGTCTTCGTCTTAACACTGTGCTTGCTTCTCTGGTTCTTTCATTACTTTCATCGCATTCACTTTACACTATACACAACGGTAGGAAAATACATAACTTATATATAACATACGAATATCTTATATAAATATAGGCATAATAATGAAAAAAAAAGAAACATTTCTTAGCATGAATAACGGCTTTAAACAATCTTGGCATCTGGACAGTTCATTTCTCCAAACATTCAGCTTAAATACTTACCTTTTATAAAAGTTGCAAAAAGTGTTCTTCACTAGTTGAAGATTTCTTTCTGACCTTGAGATCCAGTTCGTCCCAGAGTTGTTCAATAGGATTTTGATGGAGTGACATGACAGGCTGTTCCATGATAGATAACTAACTCTCTCTAACTAACGCTTCCAGAGTTTGGAGAAAGGCTTCGGCTCATTGTCTTGTTGTAGGGAGGAGTCGCAGTCCAAACAGAATAGCATGGTGTGGTAGCCATGTTAGTAAGTTTTCCTTTCACCCCAAAATAAGTCTCCAACCTTCCCCGCTCCAAAACAACCCCAAACCATTGAGTTTCCACCTTTATGTGTGACTGTGGGTGTGATGCAGTCTGCAAACATCTTCTCTCATGTTCACAGTCTTATAGAAGATCTTCTCCTTTAGACAAAAATGTCAAATTTGGTACCTCATCTGTCCACTGAACTTTGCAGTCATTCGCTGTTTAAATCTTGTGTGTTTTTGCCTTTTACTCTGTTTGTTGCATAGAAACAAAAGCGACATTCATGTGTCTCAAAGATCTTAAAAGACCACACATTGCTGAGTGTTTTACATCCGAACAACACATACATCAGATTGGAATGTCACCTGAGATAGTCAGGACTGTACAGTAGATTTTTGCATGTTTTGAAGGTGTTGTTTTTTATATTATCTATAGAATGTATTTTCAGAGTCAAAACTTTAACCAATGTAGGTGAAGCTACATTTAGTTTAAACTTTGAACTTCCACCACTGGAAAGCCTTCAGGAAATGTATGTTTCTGGCTTACATGACACCTTTTGCCTGAACCTCATTAGAGAGAGAGAGAAAAAGAATGGTGTTTATAGCTGCAATAACATTTAATAACTTGTTATATTGACAACAACATTCAATGGATATCATATTCTTTAATGACAAATTACTTTAATGACTGTTTGTAACCTGCATAATACCAACTTATTTCCTGTAACAATAGAATTTTTTTTAAAACATACTTTGTCTTTCAACATAGAGAATGCTGTTTAAATAATCAATTGTAAATAATTAGTTTAATCTACAAGGGGTTAGGAGACGGGGTCAACAAGTCAGGAGTCAACCAGTCAATATGCAGCGATATTATTACATTTAAGGAGTAAAGAAAAAAAAAAATATATATATATATATATACTTCAACTCTTAAATTTAATCATTTCAAGGCCATTCTGCTTTTCCAATCTCTTGTTCATCTGTTCGGATTAATTCCAGACCTGCATATCTGTCCAGCAGCGTCATATACTGAACCGGGCAGAGAAAGGATTAGTGGGAATGAAAGTGCCTCTGTGGGAAGACAAAAATCACTGGTGCTCATTTTGACGGCGAGACACGCGCAGGTGCCATTTTATTAATTTCGGATGAATTGCATATTTCGAGCTGCCAGTTGGAAATACCTCATTGCACTTTGGAGCCAGAACAATTCAAAGTGGCTTTAATACATCACTCGTGTTTATGGCTGAGTACACACACGACTCAGGCATGTAATAATGACACCTGCTTGGGACTGCTGAGATCCCACTTTCATTAGGTCTGAACGAGTCCCAGAAATACCATCTAGTGGAAAGAATGGCCATGAATCATGCAGCATAAAGCAGCTTTTCCTTAAATGTTTACAGACAAGTGGAACCTGAGACACTGACACTAAAAATGAAAGTCTGAAATTCGCCAAAACTCCAAACCAAGTCTGTAAAAAAAAATATAATAATAAATTAAATAAAACGCATAAATCTGTTTTTTTACTCAGCTTGCAAATGTAGCTCTGCTGCAAACCATGACAAATAATTTTATTATTTCATTTAATTTATTAAGATTAATGAATGAACAATATTTTCATGCTCTTTAATGTTTTCCAATAACTAAATTGTTCACTTCATAAAGAAATAAATAGAAAATTGCTTTTGAATCATTTTATAATTTGTAAAAATACACTGTTAAAATGTATTATAATCTCGAACTCTAAATTACAACATAAATTACCATCGAATACATGAATAAACTTTCTTTCGGCTTCTCCCGTTAGGGGTCGCCACAGCGGATCCTCCGCACGTTTTTGATTTGGCACATGTTTCTACGCTGGATGCCCTTCCTAACGCAACCCTCCCCAATTTATCCGGGCTTGGGACCGGCACTGAGAGTGGCTGGGGATGGTTCCCTGACCGGGAAGAGCGCTGCATCTTAACCACTAGACCACCAGGGGACTACCATCGAATACATGAATAAATGTTGAAAAAAAAATACTCTGTATTGGATCGATTATTAGCACTGTTATATTTTGTTAGATACTTACTAGGAAATGAATTTAACTTATTGTAAATAAATTTCACAATTGGTTTACAGACATCAATAAATTGTTTAGGTCTCGATAGTCAAATTGTAACCACTATAATACATTACAATATTTGATGGATGGATGAATGGATGAATGGATGGATGGATGGATAGAGGGATGGATGGAAGGAAGGAAGAAAGGAAGGATGAATTAATGGATGGATGGATGGATGAATAGATGGAAGGAAGGAAGGAAGGAAGGAAGGAAGGAAGGATGAATGAATGGCTGGATGTCTGGATGGCTGGATGGATAGATGGATGGATGTATGGATGGAAGGAAGCAAGGAAGAATGAATGGATGGATGGATGGATGGATGAAACAATAAAATAATCCTACAACATACAGAAATCTTTGATCAAGAATATTCCCCCGAATATTCAAATCAATTAAATCAATTTTTTGTGTTGGTATAGCACATTTATCAGTGGACATTGTCAGCTTTAGAGAGATAAAAAAATATACACTAATCAAGCATAACATTATGACATTATAACATTATGACCTATGAAGTGAATAACACTGATTATCTCCTTATCACGGCACCTGTTAGTGGGATTTATTAGGCAGCATTTCAAGTCAAGTTTATTTCTATAGCGCTTTTCACAACAGACATTGTCTCAAAGCAGCTATACAAAATTTAACAGTTAAGGTGAATGGTGTGCATTTATCCCTGATGAGCAGCCGTGGTGACTGTGACAAGGAAAAACTCCCTTAGATGTTATGAGGAAGAAACCGTGAGAGGAACCAGACTCAAAAGGGGAACCCATCCTCATTTGGGTGACATCAAAAGTGTGATTATAGTCTTTAAAACAATACAGAACACTGGAGAGTGAGAACTAACATGAGCACTTGAATGTAAGATTATAAGTAATGTTCTTTCTACAGTCTTTTACAGTCATTTTAAATTATGGGACCAGGAGCTACTGAGCAACTCATAAAATAGCTCAACATTTGCGATTATCACAGATCCAACACCAGCTTCTCCATGGCACTCAAAAAGGTCCAGTGTCAAAACTTGAAGTGGGATTCAATTGGCACTGGTACGTCTCTAGATGGTTTCTTTATGTTTGCCGGGTTCGGCATCTACTTTTTTTGAAGGCCCATAATCCTCATGAGGTGGAACGTGACTGGAGCTGGCGCAAGCTCAGGATGCCTCGAGATGGATTCATGATATTAACAAGCACAAGTTGATAATGTGCATGTGATCAAATGTACTAGAGCACAAGGTTATGATATGTGATATGTGTTATGTGTAGGCCTTGCTAAAAAGATACGTCTGGAAAAATAGGTGAGCATGAGGATTCGAGTGATTTTGACAAACTGTGACGTCTAGACGTCTGGGTCAGAGCATCCCCAAAACTGCAGCTCTTGTGGGATGTTCCTGGTCTGCAGTGTTCAGTGTCTGTCAAAAGTGCTCCAAGGAAGGAACAGTGGTGAACCGGCGACAGGGTCGTGGGCAGTCGAGGCTCATTGATGCACGTGAGGAGCGAAGGCTGGTCCGTGTGGTCCGATCCAACAGACGAGCTCCTGTAGCTCAAACTGCTGAAGAAGTTCATGATGTTAATGCTCAACAGGTCAGAACTGGCAGCAAAAGGGGGACCAACACAATATTAGGCAGGTGGTCATAATGTTATGCCTGATCGGTGTATCTTAGTGTCTATAAGTTAAGTGCCTGTAAGTTTATCCCTTATATGTTTGTCCCTAGCGAGCCAGTCTATAGTGTGGTGCAAATTAATCTGTTGGTTACTATCTGAATACAAAATAAAGCAAATATCTTCTGTTTATTTGCTGATTGTGTAAAAAAAATGTATAACAAAGCCCCTGAGAAATGTGTAAACAGCGTCTTCATAAGGCCAAGAGGAGAATTGCTCAACAGTGTCGCAAATCGGAAGCTCAGCACGACAGTAGGTCGCGACATACGGCAGGCCTCAGTCGTTTTACGGCAATAGTCTATCGCTATAAACATTGCTCGACCCGTCTCGTGGAGCGCTTTGGTAATAAAGCTGTACTGTTGCCCTTTTGCGAGATAATGGGCATAGCAGATGAAGCAGATCGGACATTGTTTGTGGGCAACTTGGACTCTCAAGTAACAGAGGAGCTTTTGTTTGAGCTGTTTTTACAGGCGAGTTAACGCTGTTTTCTTAGTAGCGTCTTAGCAGCTGATCAATGAGCGCGTACATGCGTTATTAAAACCTGGATTATATTGAATATGAGATTAATGAGCAGGTTTACAGGTGTTTACTGGGTGTGTATGCAGTATATAGGTTGCAATGCTAATACGTGATTATTCACTGTAACGTCATCCTGCTAGCATAGCATTTATTGCTAGCTTGTATCTTGTTGAATTTATTATTAAAAATAAATATGGATGTATATATACATACATCCATGAGGAAGTGCAGGAACGCATATATATATATATATAATATGTTTAGGTTTTGTTTCCACTCAATTAAAACAGGTCTGTGTATTGAAATTGTGTTTTCTTCATCCCCATCATTATTGCTGTAAATCCCGCCCCCTGTGCACTGATTGGCTAGTTAAATCTTGCGGGATCCCAGGATTGGCTGGCAAAGAAAATTATTATAGTATACACTGCATTGACAAATCTTTGTGTACATACGATTATAAGATTCCTGTGTGGATCCCATTCCACATTTAGTCCCCACTTCCTGTTATAATAACCTCCACTCTTCTGGGAAGATGTTCCACTAGATTTTGGAGTAAAGTCAGGTACTGATGTAGTTGAGGTGAGGAGGTCTGGGGTGCAGTCAGTGTTCACATTCATCCTAATATGGTTGAGGTCAGAGATCTATAATAGGCCACGAAAGATCCTCCTCTCCATACAATATCTCCATGGATCTCCTGCTTTTGTGCACGGGGGCATTGCCATGATGGAACAGATTTGGGTGTTGTAGTTCAAGTGCAGGAAAAACTTTTTTTTTTTTTTTTATTCTACCGTATCCAAAGACACCCTATGCAATCGTGTGCCACGGACTTCGTGGCAACAGTTTGGGGAAAGAACTATAAATGGTGTTCCAATACTTTTGTCTATAGAGCGTATTAAATGATGGATGGATGAAAGAATGTTACACAGAGTTATCATTTGCGTGACACTTGACGAAGATCACGTCCACTTCAACCCATGCAGTTGAAATCTTCAAGGAGCTGGTTTTGTGCACAGGGGCATTATAATGCTGAAACAGTTTTTGGTCTCCTAAGTGAAAAGAAAATGTAAAGCTTGACAACAATATTCCATGTAATTGTGTGCCTTTTAACTTTGTAGTTTGGGGAGGAACCACATTTAGCTGTTAAAGTGAGGTGTCCTAATACATTTGTCCATATAGTGTGCTTTTATATAGTAAAACAAGTCTCTTGGAGTCTCTCTCTCCCCTCCATCATGGACATTTTATACCACACACCACATCTGCAAAGCCAACACACACTCTCCACCCTCCTACTATCAGGAAAAAGGTTTAGAAGCATTCGGGCCTCACATCCATTTCTCTCAAGCAATCAGATTTCTCAACACAGAACTAAAACTGAATGTCTCTCTCACACACACACACACACACACACACACACACACACACACACACACACAATACTTATCTCAATCCATTCTACCACCATTTAATATTTACATTTTTTCATAGTGTGCTGTTTACATGCTGTTTTTGCACTACATTGTGTTTGTTTACAAATACACTCTTGTTTATAGTCTTTGCACATTACTGTATAATCGTAGTATACAGCAGATTTACTGGTCGGCGCTATTTTGTATTCTGTGTTTTGTGTATCTGTCCCACACTGTCTTGTGTTGTCTGTCTGTACTCGTTTGCATACGATGCACTTTACGTGACGTGGGCACTTACTTTAGTCCCTAACCCTGTGTTCTGCATGTAACTGTTATTAAATGTAGCACCAGGGTTCCGGTAGAAATGACGATAAAAACTTCTTGACTATTAATTCAGTAATTAGATTCTAACCGGTTCATCGCTGAAACAATTCATGTCAGGCCTGATGTGACTTAGATCAGTTGTAATGTTTTATTTTAGAGAATTATTGAGCCTATTTTCTCTCTCTTTTGCTCTCTATAACTTTCATTTTCCTTTTAAATACAGGGACAAGTCCGTCATGTCCCATTGCATTATTGATTTGTATCTTTGCTCCTAACTGTTGGACTTCCAATACATTTTTCCTCCACATCTCTATATTTATTGTCTTCATACTGTCCTTTTCCTGTTGCAGGCCGGGCCTCTGATCAAAGTAAAAATCCCGAGGGACAACGACGGGAATTCGAAACAGTTCGCCTTTGTGAACTTTAAGCATGAAGTTTCGGTCCCTTACAGCATGCACCTGCTTGGGGGGATCCGTCTTTACGGAAGGCAGCTCAACTTGCAGTTCAGAGCAGGTAGGAAACTTCTCGTGGCTCAGTTGAAATGTTCTGTCTTTGCATTTCTAATGGTTTCCCGGACTCCGGGTTTGTAACAGGCAGCAGTCATATAAATCAGGAGGGAAAAAGCCCTGCGAACTCTCAGAACCTAAGTCCAGCGAGCACACCCACACACCGTGCTTCCAGGTATCCTTTATCAATCACATCTGCACCGAATAAGCAGCACTCTGCGGCGCTTACACGTGGAACTGATGTTAATGTGATGTGTGACATGCAGGCATGACCGGACTCCAGATCAGATGAGCTCTCCATCATTTTCTCCTCCTCAGAACTTACAGAGGTCTTTCGCTTCACCAGACAGTCTTCAGAAGCAGGCGGTGGTGAGTCTCTTAAATAGTTTGCTCTTAAATAGTTAAAAAAAAAAAAAAAAAAAAAAAAAAGGTGATCAAAAAGCATGTAAAGGCTTGAATAGAGCTGTCAAGGATCGACTGATGGCTGCTGATTTAAAATGGTAAAATACTAATCCTACAGGCTTCACTGGGTATTTCAAAGATTAACTCTGAAAGCTGTGTGGAAAAAAAAAAACCTGCTCTCGGATATTTTGGAGTGCTCATGACTTAAGCTGCACAAATGGCTATATGGTAATTAAACCTGGATTCCCTTTTTTTTTTTTTCTTTCACACAATCCAGTTTGTGTTTATTTCACACTTGGCAGTTGTTCTTGTGACGAATAAAACCTGACGGGGCATGCTATTAAAGCAAAATAATCCAATGTTTTATTTAATCCGGCATTTATATTTGTATTAATTAAAGAATGACGAGCTAGTTCATGTTCGTGTTTAGCTAAGTAGATGCTAAAACAGTCGCTCTTTTACAGGCCTTCATTAATGAAGTAAATTTAGGTTACCAACAAACTAAAAAAGACTTCCTGTCAGGAAATTTGGGTATGCTGTAATAGTAAATAAACCAACTCTCAGAAGGGTCGGTCCTCTACAATTATGTTCCTTGTGACTCTAAAACTAGTTTCAAATTATGCAGATACACTCTATTGCCAAAAATTTGCAGACACCCGGTCATCAGTGCGGTATGTGGTTTTTAAACATCGCATTCCACATTTAGCCCCCAGATGTTCCACTAGGTTTTGAAGTGTGCTTATGGAGATATTTGTTCATCAGCCACAAGTGTTTTAGTAAAGTCAATTATTGATGGTCTGGGGTGTTCAGTAGGGTTGAGATCAGAGCTCCATAGCAGGCCACTCAAGATCTTCCTATCCAAACCATGTCTTCATGGAGCTGGCTTTGTGCACAGGGGCATTGCATATACTGCAATTTTGGGGTAACAGTTTGGAGAGAAACCACAAATGGCAGGAAAGTCAGGTGTCGGAAAACGTTTGTCCATGTAGTGCGTTTTCTCTCTTTCAACAGAGGAACAACATGTGGCAGGTCCAGATGCAGCAGATGCAGCAGTTGGCCGGCACGTTTCAGCTCGGCATGCAGCAGCAACAGTTCAGAGGTGGCTCAGGGAGCTCCTGGCAAAAAGACAGCCCCGCCCCCTGGAACCAAAGGCCCGCCCACCAGCAAGACTCCGCTGGCCACCACGGGCACGGGAGCGGCGAGCGGCACCGGAGAAACGACTTCTACCAGCACGACGATCGCAGCGGAGGTCGAAACCGAGATTATACGCCTGACCGACGCAGAGAGCCGAGAGACGGACGCTGGAGACGATACTGAGACCGATTTCGTTTTAAAGTTTAATTCTGAAAAACTGTTTGGCAAACCAGCAATTTTGTTTTTATATGGTTTTCTTAATTCTTTTTAAAATTTTTAAACTTAAGATTCTTTTGTTATAGATTGTTATATAGTTACAAATTTCAGCAAAAAAAAAAAAAAAAGAGCTTTTTTAACTGGAATGTACAAGAAAAAGAGTTACAAAATACCTTGAAAGCAGATTATTAATTTTTACGAATTTGTATCTGGTTCAGTCTCAGGGTGCAGCTCGCAGTATGTATGATGTCTAATAATTTTAATATGAGAAATTAGTGGTTTTATATGATTGGATTTTTTTCCCCCAGATTTCACAGATTATCGATCAGCCAGATTTATTGAAGCATTTGCCAAATGCTATTTCTGGTCACATGATCACATGAGCGAGTTCCTGTGTGTGTCTCCTGAATGATTTATTTCATTTCTTTGTAATTTAAAGCCATGGTGTACTTTTACCAGCAGGGGGTTTGTCCTTTAGAGCAGCTGTATAATTAAAGGCCAATGTTATTTCTCAGGAGTTTTTTTTTTTTTTTTTTTTTTTTTTTTTTTTTTTTTTACTGATAAAATGAAAATTCTGTTTTTTTTTGTTTTTTTTTTTTATGTTTCTGTTGAAAAAAAATGATCATGTATCCATGCTGTGTGCTCTAACTTTCTCCACTGTAAATACAGCATCATTTTAACGTATTATTTCTCGTGGTGTTGTCATTCATGCACAAGGTGTTTAATAGGGTTGAGGTCGGTGCTTTATAGCAGCTCGCTCGAGATCTTCCACGCCAACCCATATCTTCTTGGAGATGGCTTTGTGCACTGGGACATCATGCAGGAAGAAGGTTTGGGTCTTTAATTCATTGGAAGGAAAATGTCTTTCAACTACATTCGAAGACTTCATGCACTTTTTGTGGTAACATTTCGGGGATGAAACACATACGGCTGGAAAAGTCGGGTGTCCAAATACTTTTGACCTTTATTTTTTTAGAATCTTTATATAAAAGGTGTCTGTGTGGTTGAGGGACTGTTTGCTATGAAATAGTGGATGTAGATGTTTTTTTTGTGGCATTGCCTGTTCAGATTTTCTTGTTGGCACCTGTGCGGGTTGTTTTGCCAGCGTTGGATCCAACACTTGGTTTTAATTAAAGTAAGCAGACAGGATGTACTTTATTAAGTATACAGATGGGGGGAAGCTCGTCTGAAGTTTAATTAGGGGAAAAAGTAATTTGGAAAAGAACAAATTAATTTTCGGGTTCATGTACACAATGTGTAAAGAACATTTTAATACCTGTAATTATAAGATGATCAGTAGAATTTTATATATTATAATTATGTACAATACGACGTGCCATTTAGCGTAGGAGAGGCAGCAGGGTGTGGTGTGTCTATTATCACAACTGGATATGTTTGTCTTTGCACCGATATCTACTGGATACTCGATTGACAAAAGTATTGGGACACCTGATTTTCCAGCTGGATGTGATGCCACAAAGTGGGAGACGTGTAATTGTATAGGACGTTTTTGGGTGTGTAGGATTAAAGTGTTTTTCTAAACTTGTTCTGGAACGACAATGCCCCTGTGTGCAAAGCCAGCTACATGAAGATATGGGTTGTGAGTGGAAGATCTAGATGGGCCTGCTATAGAGCTTGGATCTCAACCCTACTGAACACCTTCACACTCACCACAGTCTTGTGGAACATCTTGTCAGAAGAGTGTAGTTTATTATAACAGCAAATGTGGACTTAATGTGTGGTCTGATTCCAAAAGCACATGTGAATATTATGGATCCTATGGTGTCCACAAACCTTTTCCTCCAAAATGTCTGGTTCCAGGTGTCGTTAATTTAAATCCTCAGTGCTTGTGTTACTGTACAAGCCGAGATGATGTTCTCCTGGCTTCTATGGTAGCACATGAAATCCTATAATGTCTGAACTGAGGTCTTAATCTACCCTTCCGAAAGTGCTTACAGCCCTCTAACAGGGGCTCCTGTGGTGCAATCATGTCGTTTATCCCAGCAAATCCTCATGCACCTAAAACTGGAGGCACGTTTGTGGCCTGAGCTTCCTTTGGATCTCCACTCATCTGACGAGGATCAGGTTGCATCCCGATGCCTGGAAGCATTGTTTACTGAGGAGCGGTGTACTAGGAAGTCTCTGGACGTTTGTCTGACAATTTAATTGATTGAGCTGCTTGGCGTCACAGGAATTATAATTCCTGTCAAAGCAGGGGGAAATAAAATCAGCACCAAAAAGCAGAGGAGGGCCTGATAGAACTCAAACTCCTAAATATACCCAGAAGCTACTTCCTTTCAATGGATTCAATGTTGCATTGTTGTTGTGTTTGACAAAGAAATTGTTCAGTCACATCCCAAGGCAATGCTGTTAATAAAGCTGACAAACATTCCTCATGCCTGATGCATCCAGTAAGCACCCTAAAGGGTTTGTCAGCTTGTTCTAAAAAGCAGCTTCAGTAAGTAAATAAAATTACTCAGTAATAAATACAATTGTTTATGCTTTCAATAAAACTTATTTAGGTTTTGTGCATTCTTGGTTTGAGTTGAATGAAGAACTGTATGTGTTCAGCTTTTACTAAAACATTTTATTGAGAATAGAAGGTACTTCTACTTCTACACTGTTTTTTTAAAACATCCAATTTCACGTTTCCATTTGCTGTTATATTAACCTCCAGTGGAAGATGTTCTCCTGTGATTGTGGAGATTTGTGTTCATTCAGCCACGGTGGTGTGAGAAAAGGGTCTCCAAGTTCAAGTGAAGTTCATGTAAAAGCTAAATAGATTCCAGAAACTTCATACTCTTTACCTTAAACATCCAACAGTCAAAAATCTATCTTCTAAACCTTTTGTTGTGTTGTATAAATAAGTTCATGTTTTGTCCCAGAGTCAAAGAATCTCAGTTTTGGTGAAATATATACCTAAAAAATTGTAATAACTGTTTTTAAGAATTGTTGATTATAATAAAGGCTCTGACCATGTAATTAAGGAATAAAACACATAACTGCAGAATGAATGAAATGAATGATGAATTAGGGCAGGGTGTATGTTTCTCATATTCCTGTCACAAAGTCAAGCTTGGACTGAAAATCTACTGTTTAGAAGCTGCTGATGTTGCCTTCAACTACCTTTATTTTGGGGTTTTAGCTGATAACTGAGATTTTATCCCGATTTTCTGAAAAACAACTTGTTTATGATAATGAAACTTTAGCAGACATTTGGAAACATGTCTATTCATCTCATGAGAGCTGAACATCTCGCAAAAATGGTCTACCAGTTTGACCAGCTTGGCTTCTATTATGCACCTGGTAGCTGGTCAGATAGAGCTTGTTTGCCAACAATAATACTTTTGTTACATAAATTAAAAATGACACGTCAGTCTCTCCTTCCATTTTAAGTTACAACCTGGAATGTGCGTGATGGTTAGATGTTTAGATGTTCTCTTACAAGAAAGGAAGCTGCTTTCTTTTAATTTCTAATGAAGTTAAAAAATAGTCAAAGAGAAAACAGAAAAAGTAAAGTCGTTTATTATAAAGACTTTCCCTTAGATAGATAGATAGATAGATAGATAGATAGATAGATAGATAGATAGATAGTAGCAATTGCACAAATTGACAATTGCAGATAAATATATAAATATAATGATCAGCAATTATACTACAGATATTTACATATTTATTAATTTATAATAATTTAAGATATGTATAAAGCACAATGTGTGTGGAGAATGTGGGGTATTTAATTTACAATATGATCTGTTTCTTCTCTCATCCTTAAAATCACTTTTCTAAACCTAAAAAATAGAGAAACTTATTTTCTAAAATAAACCCCGCCCCTTTTATGATCGACTGGAATAATGGGATTGAGCCCCAGTGGGATCATATTTTGGATATTTTTCGTCTTTTTTTTTACGTATTTAATAATAAATGATTCGGGATCTTTTTTTTCGTTCAGCCAAAACCTCCTAGAACTCGAATCAAGTTGTACTTGTTAGGGAGGATGCGTGATTTAGAATGCGTCCTGTGCCGCTTGTTTGGAGACGTTTCTTTCCCCCTCTGGTTTCTCCATGGCAGGTGTTTGCCCTTCCTGAGTCTAATCCCTGACACTGTGAGCGCTCGTAATCTGGGATCTTGTGGCGTGTTCTATTTACTCTGCTGCGTGGGGAAACTCAGACCGCTCCGGATGGAACGTGACGCGCGGGGGAGGTGGAAGTGAAAACACCGAACCGAAGCATCAAAGCGCGGATTGTTAAAAAAAAAAAAAAAAAGACAGCTGATGTCCTGAGGACGGATTCGGTAACGAGTTAAAGGCAAGACACACGTCCACGTCTCCGTCTGCTCTGCTTTAATGCGCAAAACACGCGGCGTGTGGCGCAAACCACGCGCGCTTTACGCGTTCCTCTATAAACAACCCAAAAACGGATTGGATTCTGCAAACGCCAGAAAGTGCACGTCTTGCTTTCCTTTTCGTATTTTTCACATTTCTCAAAACATTTAACACATGGTGTTACTTATTATTTTTTATGAATTAATACACTGTAAACGCGTATAAATGCGTAAATGTAAAAAAATATGGGTACGAACCATTTCTGCTTAATACTGGGGCATGTCCTGGGGTTTAGTATTGTATTAAACTAGGAAAAGTGTTTAGGGTTTAGGTCCTGAATTCAGGATCTAATATATATATATTTAGAAAAAGAAAATGCAAGAAAATAAATGTTATTCTGAAATGAAATAGGGTTTGGTATCTTTATTCGGAGTGTATGATTTATTTATTATTGAATGTAAAACTCATTTTCAGTGTATAGAATTTATTTCTATATACTAGACAGTTGTATTTTGGCCTAGAAGAAAAGAATTGTACACGGTTATGTGGTGTAGAGAATAAACACGCGGGTGTACACGGTGCTTAAGTGACAGGATATTAGTACAAGAATTTAATTTTTATTTTGTCGATTTTCTTTTTCCCCCAAATATAATGATTTCTATCAGGGGTTTTTTGTTTGTTTTACTCGATAATCCACAAAGGCGAGAGATCAGTCTGCTAATGCGCACGATAAAACAAAATTGTCTTATTTGTGACTTATTATTATTATT
This sequence comes from Silurus lanzhouensis, assembly GCA_039877035.1. Lineage (NCBI taxonomy): Eukaryota > Metazoa > Chordata > Actinopteri > Siluriformes > Siluridae > Silurus > Silurus lanzhouensis. The sequence goes on along the minus strand of JBCEWE010002369.1, from coordinate 15,070,964 downwards.
ATTATTATTATTATTATTATTATTATGAAGTCGTAGTAGTATATAAAAAAGGAGTAATATGATTATATGATATTTGTAGTTAAATGTAAACAAACGCTGACTCTGATTATGACATTATATATATAAAAATAAATAAATTGATATATATATATATATATATATATATATATATAAATATAAATATAAATATATATTGTGTGTGTTAATGTTATGAAGGCACAGAGACTGTGTGTGTGTGTGTGTGTGTGTGTGTGTGTGTGTGTGTGTGTGTGTGTGTGTGTGTGTGTTAGTGGTTAACTGCGTTCTTGCCTGAAGCTGGGTTTTATAGTTGGATATTTAAATTCTGCCTGTTTTCCTGGCAGTAGAAAAAAAAACAAAGAAAACAGAATCAAACCTGGAACATAATAGCGATTGTTGTAAAACGCGCATCGCATTTGCCTACAGCCAAACCCATGTCCATGTCCCTTCTGTCTGTCTGTCTGCCTGTCTGTCTGTCTGTCTATCTGTCTGCCCGTCTGTCCGTCTGTCTGTCTGTCTGTCTGTCTGTCTGTCAGAATGAAGTTCCTAAAATTTCATTTATATCATTGTTTTTCAGATTTTATAACGAAAAACAGACACCTTTTCTAAAAAAAAAACCCAAAAAACCAAAAACAAATAGATAATAATAATATATACTATATACTATAATAAGAATATTTAAAAGAACAACAAGAGGAGGACGAGGAAAAATAACCCAGAAACCGGACCGTGAAACCAATAATTCTTGTTCTTTCCCAACAAACTATCTATTTTTATTTTTTAAAATATCTATTTTATTTACTGCTTCTTCACTCTGCTTGTTACACATCACTCACAATAAACTTATTATACCTCATTTATTTTACAGGGTTTAATATTTACACAGATGTAGATTTTTTTCCTGAAACTTTACGTCCTGATTTTAAAGTAATGTGATTTTTTATTTTATTTTGAATACTGTATTATTAAAAATGAGTCACATTTCCTCTGTATATGTTGTAATACTACTACTGATAATAATAATAATAATAATAATAATAATAATAATAATAATAATAATAATAATAATAATAATAATAAAAACAATAATAAGAAGAGCAACAGCAACCAAGAATAGTAGATAAACAAATACAAATTCGGGCAACTTACATAATAATGATTAGACACAATTTAATTATTGAATATTTATATATTAAATATTTCCAATGTAATAATTATATAACTTTCGAAGAAGAAGAAGAAGAAGAAGAAGAAATAAGAGGATGAAGAGGAATACTTTTTTATATCAAATAGTGATTTACTGTGTAATAGGAACACAGATTATTATTATTATTATTATTATTATTATTATTATTATTAATAATAATATTAATGTTGTTGTTGTTGTTGTTGTTGTTGTTGTTATATAATTATTGTTATTATTTGCTTTTTTCTTTTTAATTGAGTCATCCAGTGCAGTGAAAAGAAAGATAAAATAATTAATTAGGAGAGAGAGAGAGAGAGAGAGAGAGAGAGAGAGAGAGAGAGAGAGAGAGAGAGAGAGAGAGAGATGGACAGGGTGTGTGTGTGTGTGTGTGTGTGTGTGTGTGTGTGTGTGTGTGTGTGTGTGTGTGTGTGTGTGTGTGTGTGTGTGTTTGTGTGTGCAGCCTGGCAGTAGTTGGGGAGCTGGTTTATATATCGCCCAGCTAATGAGCTCTGTAGGCAGGGAGGCACCTAAGAAGAGAGAGAGGAGAGTCCCACTCACACACACCCACTCAGACACACACTCACACACACACACACTCAGTCAGATACTCACGCACACTCAGTCAGACACTCACACACACTCAGTCAGACACTCACACACACCCCCTGTCAGAGACAGTAGAGAGTAAAGCAGTGTGTGAGTGCAGCAGGTTTTGGGAGCAGCAGCGGCACTGTGTGGAGCGCTTATAAAGGAGCAGAGCTTTACTATGCTTGTTTGAAGAGCGTGTGTGTGTGTGTGCGCGCGCGTTCGTGTGCGTGTGTATTTCTTCCCTGAGCTCCTGCGTAAGTGAGTGTGTAACGCGTTAAAGCTGAGTGAAGCGGTGCACCATGCAGTGCCAAGCCGAGTTCCGGCTCGCCCAACCCGCGCAGCTCAAAGCGGCCCGGCGGCGCTACAAGACCTTCATGATCGACGAGATTCTGGCCAAGGAGACGTGCGATTACTTGGAGAAGCTCTCACTCTACTCCGTGTGTCCGTCGCTGGTGGTCCGCCCCAAAGCCCTACACTCCTGTTCCGGTAAGAGCTCTGGATTATTCAGCGCATTCAAACCTGCAAACCTCTTCTTCTCCTTCTCCTCTTCATCTCCTCTCTTTCTTCTCTCCTCTCCCTCTCCTCTTCCTCTCCTCTGCTTCTCCTCTCCCTCTCCTCTTCCTCTTCTCTCCTTCTCCCCTCTCCCTCTCTGTCTATATGCAATGGGATGCTTTCACTGGTTTTTCAGCGGCACTTAGATCCGAAATGGTTCTTAAAATGTTTGTGGAAAATTAAATGGAGTAAAGTATTTAAAACTTTATGAAATAAAATAATAAAAAATACGCATATAAAAAAATAATTAATGCAACTGAACAAATGACTCGCAATTGAAACAAATGCAAAGCAAACAAACGCATTGTTATTATTATTATTATTATTATTATTATTATTATTATTATTATTATAATAATTCCGCATTAGAGTTCACTTCCCACATGCTCCCACTTTGTGCAACTACTACAGCAAATGAGCGATTAGCGCGCGCGTGTATGCGTAAGCGTGTGCGTGCCTCTGCGCATTTGTTTGTGTGTGTGTGTGTGTGTGTGTGTGTGTGTGTGTGTGTGTGTGTGTGTGTGTGTGTGTGTGTGTGTCTGACAGTGATGAGCTAATCCGAATTTGCTTGACAAGACACGATCATATTCCAGACATTGAAGAAAACAGATACTTAGATTCGAAACAATTTTTTTTTTAGTTTTGTCCCTTTATTTTCCTTAAAAAAAAAAAAAAAAACATAAAAAAAATCTGACTTCTATTTGGGGAGTGTAAACATTTTCCATAATCATATTTTAAGTTTTGGTACCACAATGGATCATAATGCATAATAATTTTGAGCTACAATCTTCTGAATGCGCATGGGAAAATGGGTGGATGATATTTAATTAATAATAATAATAATAATAATAATAATAATAATAATAATAATAAGAGAAGAAGAATCAAAACAATTCCTTTATTTAGAAAAATTAAAGTTAAATTAGTTTTGAAAAGCATATTTATTTTAAAATATTTGAAATATGTTTTAATGCATATTATAAGCTGTATTGTATGTAGAAAGCTTTTAGTTATAATAACGCACAAGGCAACAGACTTTCTGATTATCATCATGTTTCGGAAACTGTTCCTCAAACACATAAAAAGTTGGTTCAGTGTGTGAAGAATTTGTCCTAAATACAGATTCGGACTAAAAAATATTTTTGCATTTCATTTTAATTATTGGATAGAAATCTTTATTTTCTTTTTTAAATTGCTGTCATTTAAGTCAGAATTAATTTCAGTATTTTTTTTTACAAGTTTCCTTTCCTTTCCTTTCCTTTCCTTTCCTTTCCTTTCCTTTCCTTTCCTTTCCTTTCCTTTCTGACTGTCTTTTAATCTGCAAAGATGATCAACTATTTATTTATTTATTTATTTATTTATTTATTTATTTATTTATTTATTTATTGCCACATTTTTTTGTATTTGCCACTATTTGCTTATTGTGCTGTTTACTTATATATAATATTTATTCTATATACTCTATCTATCTATCTATCTATCTATCTATCTATCTATCTATCTATCTATCTATCTATCTATCTATCTATCTATCTATCTAATTGATTAGACACTCTATACTCTGCACATAGTCCTCAGTTTAACAGGAACAGGCATTAATGACATGAAACTCCGAGCCTGCATAAGGTTTGCATAAGTGCTACTTAAAGCTTGCAGCTACCCAACTGACAGAAAATAATGAGACCCAAGTCTTTGCAGGCATAGAAATATGAATCCATTATATAGTTTCACAAACATTTGTCAGTTTGGATTGTAATGACACTTTCTACTGTTACGACTGTCTTGATTCCTAAATGATCTTCGAACGATGCCAAAGTTAAAGCGATCGCTTACAAAACATCAGGCATTCAATTCACTGTTTTCACAATTACATCACCGGGTTAACGATTACCAGAGGGCTGCTTGTATAACTGTTTGTGGATCACAAGAGACATTTATAGATAATATGATAAAACATTACACTATTATTATCATCTGAAAGCTTCATAACTGCTGAGATGAAGTAGAATTTAAAACAACTAAGCAATTATTGTGGAAAAAAAAATAGTAATAGCAGGAAAAAGCTCAGATCGTATGATTCACAAGAGCATTTGATTTAATGACAGATCTATGATGAGCAACGCATCTCTGGAAATGGAGCACCTACGCTTTTTATGACTTTACCAATAAATGGTCAGAGATTCAGATAATTTTTTTCGGCTGTGCCATGTTTTAATCGAAGCGTTCTTTACCTGAATTATAATTTCTGCCTGTCACAACTAACTCATAATGATTTACGTTAAATTACTTTAAAATCACTTACTTTTGCCCTAAGGCTTGAACCTTTGACTCATACTAAGAACATGTATATGAGACACACAGCATACATGTTCTAAATAGGTATATGAGACACACACGTTCTATCTATCTATCTATCTATCTATCTATCTATCTATCTATCTATCTATCTATCTATCTATCTATCTATCTATCTATCTATCTATCTATCTATCTATCTATCACAAATCAATGTCATGTAGAAACATACACAACTCTATACATCAGGCAGAATGAGTACAAGTGTTGTAAAGAACAGAGGCACCACACTGTTGGTGTTAAAAGGATATACTAAATGTCACCTGAAATGATTTGCTTATCACTCCTGGTGTTTACGTCTATTTTTATCTTATTGCAAATTATTTTCAAATGCTCTTGTCCGTTCAGATTGTCATCATTCCAGCAAAAGCTCAGGTTCTTACGTTCAAACTTTTTATTATTCACGTATGCAGGAACAATTCCATGCATTTTAACATCTGATCATGTTTTCCAGGTTATTCGCATGTAATTCGGGTTCGTTTCATCAAGCAAACCCATTACGTGAATAAACAAAATAATAAGTGTGAAATTCACTAAATAAATGAAGCAGAAGATAAACATGCATTCATATTTTATATTTGGATATTGTAACCATTTGAATGCCCAAAACATAGTGTTTTTTGCTGTTCTTGTGGTTGGGCTTGAGAGTTGCAGGTTAGGAGCGTCTCAATCGAATACATGTTGTCGATGGAATAAAATTAGTCCTAGCAACTGATTCCTTCTTTCTCTGGGGTTTGATTATTTTCCACAGACAAGCACATGTACTCCCAAACACATCCTGTACTCTAATAAGCCAAAGGGTAAGTGTCAGATTTTTGGCAGCTTTGGAGCTGAAGGGATTGAGTATCCAGTCCAAATATCAGAACATGGCCCTCACCATATCTTAATAAGCAGCCCTGGTGTGAGATATTCTATATGGCACTACATCAGCGGCTTGTAATTCTGAATATAGACAGTGACCATGGCAGTGGTTAGTTGGCTCGCAGGCTCACAGGAGACTGCCCTCGTCTGTCATCTCTGGACCATTCTTCCCTGTTATAACCATATCTTACCAGAAGGGGCCGTTGTATCACTCACCAAAATGAATCCAGTGTGAAACACCAGGGCAGTGTTTCAGAGACAGCTTAATTTACTAATTGTTTTTATGAAACATTTACACTCATTTTAAGAAATTTTTTAATTCAGTAGCAGTACCTGACTTCTTAAGAGTTCCATGGCAATGCCAGGTTGTGCATTATTTTACACTTTTGATCTAAGGCCATTTAGATCTAAATCCATGTATTAATGCTATTTAAATATAAATATAAATATAAATATAAATATAAATGAAATTATACCACAGTGCTGTTACAAGTGTTTAGATGGTATCGATTTATTTTGAATGAAAGCAGTAGGATGTTGTAAATGCTGCACACTAACAGATAAAAAAATGGTTGTATTGTTGATATGGTGAGGTTTTAGATTTTAACGACGGAGGTCCAGGCACAGTTTTCTGACACAGAAGATTGTTAAGGATGGAGAGATTCGTGTTTCTGGTTTATTAATAAATTGACAAGCTGCATGAGAGAGATGAAAAAAAAAATGAGGAAACAATGTTAAGAGCTTATTTTTTAATATAACAATAACAAAAAATGTAAAATAAAATAAGATAAATTAAAAAAAAAAGCAAAAAAAATAATAATAATAATAAAAACGCAACGTTTGGTAAAAATCCCTTTTCTATAACAGGAATAAAACCTTTGAAACAATGAACTTTGTTCTTTTTAGAACAGCTCACTCCCAAGTATTTTACTTTTTATATCACTTTTACATCTTTGTCTTTAGTAGCAGCAAGAAACAAAAACACAAGAGTGGTAAGCACTACGGAGAAAGATGAGCACTTATGTCTCAGCAAAAACAAAACCAAGAAAACACTTGCTTTAAGTATTTATGTGCGGTGAGAAAGATCAAAATCAGCAGTAGTGATTTTGTATTGCAGCATGGTGAAAAAGAGAGAGAGAGAGAGAGAGAGAGAGAGAGAGAGAGAGTGCCAGGGGAAGGATCTAAAAAGAACAAAATGGGCTTTTGCCTAATCTTTGTGTTTCAACACTGATAGATGGATAATAATATATCAAACACCGACCCAATAAAAGAAATGTTGAACTCGAACAAGCAAAAATTTCAGTCATGTGGTCAAGTGCACAATCTAATGTACAACAATGTACATGGTGTATATATATATATATATATATATATATATATATATATAAAACCTTATACATCTTTCTATACAGAGGGACACAATCTGATGTCATGAGTGTTGAACAGTCCACATTACATTTGGCCTAATTACATTTCTTAATAATTTAGCATTAATTAAAAAAAAAAAAGAGAGAGAGAGAAAGAAAACAATAACCATTTATATCTTCTCATAATAATTTCAACACATTCTACTTTTCTGGTGCCTCCAGGCCTGAAAGAACATCCACAGGCTCATGTTGCATGAGTCAAAATACTCACATAACACTTAAAAGAAATATAATCCTGATTAGTTTTTCACCCAAAATTATAGCTCGAGCATTTTCTCACATCTGTCTAAACCTTTATGAATTCATAACCCTTTTAGAGAGGGTCACCTGCTTACGTTTGGGATAATTCCAGTAAAACCTTCACTGGAAAAAAAGAATAAATGACAGCGCATTAATGGATTATCTCTACGCTCAATCAGCGGTGAAATTCAAACCTTGAATGATTCTGATATTGTCAGAAATGTAAACAGGAATGGGTAAAGTCGTGGTATGTAAGGATACATTTAACATCTTTCTATCATCAGTGTTCATCATTTATGCCCTGGGTTTGTTAACTGATGAGTGAGATCTCCACTCGAGCGCCTGAAACAGCTCGTTCGGCGTTACCGAGGGTGCGAATTTAATGTATGCCAAATGAAATCATCCTGGTGGAATCCACACACTCGAGGTGGCACAGCGAATTCGGACAGGACTGACAAGGTGCAGCCACCGGTGTAACGTTTGCTACCAGGTTCTGTTGCTGACAGTTGATCGGCGCAGGTTTCGACGTTCTCGGTTTTGTTTGCCTTAGCTTAGGCCGATGACTGACAGCCAGAGGTATTCATTTCCAGATATAAATAACGTCGCATTACAATGAGGAACTGCTCGGAAAAGTTCCCACCAAGTTAATTATAGTGTTCTTCTGTTGACGAAAGTTCATAGAAACGGGATGTTTTGGCCTTTTAAAATGTTTTTGTCCTATTTAAAAAATGTCATAAATCATTTAATATCCACTTCGGAAAATATTATAACACCAAGGTGTTATAATATCATTATTACAGACTTTTTGAAGCAAAGCAAGCTGTAATCTACAGAGCACTGCTGGATCAGTGGTCAAGGTACTGGGCTATTGAGTTTCCCAGACAAAAAATCCCAGCATGCACTTGTACAAGACCCTTAACTCCTCTACTGTTCAATTGTATCAAGTTTTAAAGTCATTTTCTATATAAACTTAAGGCAAATATGCAAAAATATAAATTAGTTCAGTTTGAAAATCTGATTGGTCAGAAAGTGTGGATATTTTATCCAACAGGATGTTTAGCTCTGACCGTAACATTAACGATACATTTATACGACTGCGTTTATTCAATTCAATTCAATTCAATTCAATTCAATTCAATTCAATTCAATTCAATTCAATTCAATTCAATTCAATTATTTGAAATGTGTATAGCGCTTTTAACAATAGACATTGTCTCAATACTCCTTTCAAAGATAAAGCAGTAATAATATGTATATACTATTATAATATAATATTCTTATTATGTTGTTTTTGTAGTAAGTACAAAGCTTTTAAATGCCAAATTCTTCACATAATTGAGATAAATTATTAATACATAGTGTTATTTAGCAAAGAAAAGATACCATCAATGATCTGTGAACTTTTGTTTTGTTAGGAGACATTTTTGCAATCTTTGTGAAAATACTTTAGTAGTTTCCCAATAATGGCAAGTCATACATTTTACATTTAAAGTATTTGGCATACGCCCTTATCTACACTGACTGACAATTAGCTGACATTTTTATACAACAGAGCGTTTGAGTGATGCTCAGGGGCCCGGCATTGACTTCTAGCTGGGAACTTAAGATTTTTCAATCGAAAGGCCAACACATTGTTGTCATTACCCTTCAAGGCAACTTTCAAGAGTACTTTATTTGTATTGGTTTCTTGATCATATGACAAGCTTAAACTCAAGAAAAAGACAAAAAACGATGACCTTAAGAAAAAATATTTGTTGTTCTTCTAACGTTAAATCGAACTGTAAATGACCAAAAAAGTGTAATGCGTTGTTATTAAATTCAACTGTTTGGAAGTCGCTTTTGTATAATTGTAATATTACACTTCAAAATGTTTTGTTATTCTAAAACAATACACGCCAAGGTGGTGTCATGTGATACAGCGAACGTGAATCGCTGTTATTCCTCCCACAAGATGTGATCATTAATTTATATAATAAAGCCATGAATGAAAATACCTGAAATACTGCATTGTAGGTTAAGTGCTGCTGTAATCATAAACAATACCCTGTTTTTATCCCAGCACTTATCATTCTTAACAATCTGCTTCTATTGAACTAGTCACTTTGATTTTCTTTCTTCCTTTTTCATTTTTTTTTGTGTAAAATTGACACGGTGTAATGATTTATAATCCCGCTATCCGGTGTCACCTTGAAATGACTGTTTCTCTTTCGAGTCTTTTTTTCTTTATTATTTTGAGTTTTTTTTATCATCACTGTCGCCTCTGGCTAAATCAGTATCCGGATTGTTCAAAGAGGTGAACAAATAACCTGGAATTAAATTGAATATGAACTACACTGTGAAACGAAATAAATCCGATCGCTGTGGAAACAGGAAGCAGCATGAAGATGATTGATTGATAAATTAAGCAATAGAGTTCTGAAATTTCTACAGTGTAAGTAACAAAAGGCCATATCTAAGGATATTGGCTCAGATTACACAAGTCTTAGAAAAAAGGACACATTTAATATGAATTTCGAGACTTAATATATTAATAAAAATAATGAATAATGCTAGGATCACCTTAGTAATATCAGTCACACATTTTAAAAAGTGTTTAACAGAAATGCATGTTAAATAAAGTGTGTGTGTGTGTGTGTGTGTGTGTGTGTGTTTGTGTGTGTGTTAAGTAATTGATTCTGAGAGTTTTCATGCTTGAACTTGTGACTGAAGTGGAATATTAGCATTGAGCCTTTCTAAAATGAAGTCATTCTCATTCTGACACACAAAACTGTCTCCATCTTATTCTCTGGGAAACTCAAAGCAGGTTTTTTTCCTCATGAAAAGCACCTTTAGGTCTTTATTAGAATAAAACTAAAAATCATGACTCCCGAAGTTGCCTTATCTCTCAACCATGAACGGCTTTTCTCCTTTTCTCTCTCTATTTGTTTAAATGTTATCTCTTGAGACTGCATTTTATAAAGTCTGGCGTCTTATTGCTGTCTGACAGGCGGAGACTGAGAAAAAGGAAAAATGCGATGAGGTGAAGAGATTTAGGAGAATCATTATCGTCCAGGGGTTCAGGGGTGCCGTGTAGAACACCGCTTACATCATCAGAGCGGCTCTGCAGTTCAGTGACCTACGTCAGCCGGGTCAGACTTTTTAACGTTTTCCAACACCATTAAGGCAGAAAGGGACAGGCTATTAGTGAGGATTTAGCTCGCTTCGACCCTAATGGCTGCTTGAACTGGCCATGCAGCAGCTAAGCATGTGACAGCATCACAATTAAAGCAATCAGACGGATCCTGAGGTAAAATTTAAGGTGTTTTTTATTAATCTTCTTTAAACACTTCGCTGAACTGGAGTGAGGTATTCTACTATTGTTTATTGATCAAATCCGACAATTTAAATCACCCCCTATCATACATTATTTGGGCAAATGTATTGGGACACCTGATTTTTTCAGCTATAAAGCTTTTCCACAAAGCTGGAGAAACACAAAAAGATAAATACGCATTTATAAATAGGCAACAGGATGTCTTTGAGTGTGGTTATAATACATTTTTCCTTCGCATGAAGTAGGAGATACAAACCTGTTCAAACCTGACAAAGCCGCTGTGAACAAAGCAAACTCTATGCAAATATGGTTTCAATGGTTTGGACTGGAAGGTCTTCCAGTCTTTGGACTGGTCTGCTATAGAGCTCTAAACTCAATCAAGTTGAATACCTGTGGAATTAATTGCACCCCTTTTTACCATGCATTAGTACCTGATTAAGGCCCTAATGGATGACTGAACATAAATCTCTACAAGAACAGTCCAAAATCTAGAACATCTTACCAGAACAGTGGAGTTTATTATAAAAAATGGAGACCTTATGTGGAATTGGATGGTTTTGAAAAGCACAAGCAAATATTATGGTCAGGTTTCCACAAATTCCTGTCTATATAGTGTACAAAATCCCAAATTAAAGTCGTTCCTGCTTCGACAATTCACTCTCCCTGTGTTCATTCTGGTGTGTGAGGTTCTGCTTCTTTATAAGTTTTAAACCTCTTGTTCTTTTAGCTAATATTAATGTTAAGCTTTGTTTCTAAAAAGAAGTGGCAGCATAATGGTGGGGGGATTTGAACTTTAAAAGTCCTCTCCCCCTCTCCCCTGTGACCTAATGCTTTGCTTTTTATTCGTCATTTAGTAACAGTGAATAATTTCATGACATTTAAATCTCAGTGATATGATTCTGTGTATTATTACATAACCCCTTTTTATTTTTTTAATTTTTATTAAGTTCTTTTTAATTCTTGTTTAAATAAACACGTAATATCTTACTTAAATTATTTTGTCTGACTATGTCTAATAGACCTTCATTTGAAAAAAAGCAAACAAACTATAAAAACAATGATATGTATTTCTGCAGGCCCGTCATCACTCAGCACATACCCCTTGCTGTCTGTCATCACTCGTCAGCCCCCAAGCGGTCTGGCACAAATTCCCCAGGCCTCACCCTCTGGCCGGGTCGCCCACCTGCCCATAGTGTCGCCCCAGCATGCACTGCCAGGTGAGCCAGTGCCCAGCGAGACGCCTGTCAGTATCAGTAGCGAATCAGACACGGAACACAGCGCCACCCGGCTGAAGAAACCACGTCGCAGTCGCACCATTTTCACCGAGCTGCAGCTCATGGGTCTGGAGAAGAAGTTTCAAAAGCAGAAATACCTCTCCACTCCTGACAGGTCAGCACACCTGCTATACATCATTGTTATTCAGTGCCTCTCATTTTGCAAAGTAAGTTACAAAGATTATGTTTAGATTTAGCAATCATATATATATATATATATATATATATATATATATATATACAGTACAGACCAAAAGTTTTGGACGCACCTTCTCATTCAAAGAGTTTTCTTTATTTTCATGACTATGAAAATTGTAGATTCACACTGAAGGCATCAAAACTATGAATTAACACATGTGGAATTATATGTGGAATTATATACATAACAAAAAAGTGTGAAACAACTGAAAAATGTCATATTCTAGGTTCTTCAAAGTAGCCACCTTTTGCTTTGATTACTGCTTTGCACACTCTTGGCATTCTCTTGATGAGCTTCAAGAGGTAGTCACCTGAAATGGTCTTCCAACAATCTTGAAGGAGTTCCCCGAGAGATGCTTGGCACTTGTTGGCCCTTTTGCCTTCACTCTGCGGTCCAGCTCACCCCTAAACCATCTCGATTGTGTTCAGGTCCGGTGACTGTGGAGGCCAGGTCATCTGGCGCAGCACCCCATCACTCTCCTTCTTGGTCAAATAGCACTTGATGCCTTCAGTGTGACTCTACAATTTTCATAGTCATGAAAATAAAGAAAACTCTTTGAATGAGAAGGTGTGTCCAAACTTTTGGTCTGTAATATATATATATATATATATATATATATATATATATATATATATATATATATCAATAAAGTTTAAGGCAACATGACAATAAGAACATCCTATTCAGTTCCCATTTGCTTTTACAATAACACCTGTCTTTGGGGAAGATGTTCTAGATTTTGGAGTGTACTTTAGAGAGATTTGTGCTCATTTAACCAAAAGGGTTAGTGAAGTCTGTTACTGATGCAGGTGAGGCCTGGAATGCATTCAGCATTTACATTTGTCCCAAATGTGTTCAATAATGTTGAGGTTAGAGCTCTATATCAGGCCACTCAAGAGGTCCAACCGATGTAAACCATATCTTCCTGGAGCTGGCTTTTTGCACTGGGGCACTGTAAAGTTTTCCGAATTCAAATGAAATGAAAATGTAATGCTACTTCATGCTTAGATCTCTATACAATTTTGTGCCTCCACAATACAATTGTGGTAACAGTTTATAAAAGAATCACACAGAACTCACCACTGGGGGTGCTATTTGCAAACAGTGCTTGGACCCTAAAGTCTGCTATATACAACTATAATATTAGATTTTATCTGTTATGTGTGCACTTCTATTTACACTTTTTAACAGATTCAATTTGTATTTTTATAATTAACAATGAAATATAAATATTTCCTGCATTAAAACGTTAGATATTTAGACACTGCAGCTTAAGCAGTTCATCACCTGTGAACAAGTGAACCAATTATAAAATAGCTGTAAATAACGAGATAGGAACTAAAAATCATAAAGACACTCACAAGACCAACATCTGGATTATTCTGCATTTAAGGGAAGAGCAGTTAATTTGGTACTAGTATGTGAGCATTACTGTAGAATTCAATTAAAGAGTGAACAATCACCTGTTTTTTTCCTTCATTTGAACTCCATATTTTTGTCAGCAATATAATTTATTTATCAGTCATACATTGTGGTGTAATATCCTTCAAGAAACAAGAATGTACATGTTAGTATGAAACACATTTTCATAGCCTGAGCAACATAAAAAAGCCAAAGCAAAAAAAATAATACTAAAGCAGATGCTGGAAACTGAATGGCATTGATTATCACAGTGACGTTTAGATTTATACTTTTGGGAACGTGTCAAACACGGTTAACCTGCATAAGCCAGAACATTAGGTACCTCATGTTCTAGTCGAGAGAATAGTAACATTTGAACCTTGGGCTTTCGAATAGCTGACCAGAAAACCCTTTAAAAAAAAGAAACACTACCCCCATTCAAGAGAGCAGGGACACATGCCAATAACAGCAAACAGAAATGAATTGCACTGATTCCATGCCGATAATTTAATATACACACAGGTGTATATAAAACACTTTTGGAGCTTTGTACAATGAGATGATGTAATCCATGTGTCTTAGGTCGCCTCTCGTGGGTCGTTCCTACTCAGCCGTAGCACATTTTCCATTTTATTTCAGACTTCATGTTTGGCCCTACTGAACATACTTCCATTATGGCATAGGCTAAGTTTAAAAACTTGAGATAGAAAATCAAAAGTCTGTCCATGAAGGAACGTTTCAAGTTTGACAGACAGACAATTTATCTTAGTTTTTAGGGGCCTGTTCAGTTTCAGGACAGATTTACTCATTTGAAAAAAATTGAGGGGAAAATCCGCTGAATCAGTCCAAGACATTTTGCACTGGTTTTTCTCGTGAGGAACCATTAAAACTTTTTTGTAGAACCCTACATCTGTGTTTCCTTATTATGCAAGGTTCAAATACTTGTAAGGAGCTAAGTACAGTTAAGTATTCAATAGCAAAGAGTTTTCTACTCTTTCCAAGATTCAAGAGTCAAGATATTTTATTTCTCACAAACACAGTTATATGCAGAATACAACTTGCCGTTAAATGATAACCTGATCGGCTGCTCGGGAATCGTGCATCAAGTAAAAGGTCTATAAATATAAAAGTGTGAGGGAAAAAAGTACTACATTTGACATTATATATTATATAATGGTGGTATTAAAAAAAAAAGTGCAAATATTCTTAGAAGTGCAAAAGAAATACTAAGTAAAACACGGATGTAAACCAGACCAAAATTATTCTAAATTATTATGTAAAAACAAACACTTTTATATACTGTATCTTAATCCATACAGTATGTCTGTGGAAACAGACATAAAAAATGTTATTCATAAAAGTAAAATCTTGTTTTGCATGTTCTCCCCATGGTTTCCTCTGTTCCTCGGGTTTCCTCCCACCACCCAAATACATGGCAGCAAGTGGATTGGCAAAGCTAAACTGGTATCCAGAGTTACACTGTCCTCGGACCTAGTGGTATAAACCAGATCAGGATAAAGCAGGTGCACATTTTCTGCGCCGTGATATAATTAAAGAAAAACACACTTTCATAACTAAACACTCTCACGGGTAACGTAAGCAATGCCTCCGGTTTGTAAGGTTCCAAATTAAGGCAGAGACGACTTGGCTGCACTTTTCTTACACTGCTCCACACTCACTTACTCACACACACAAACACACACACACACACAAACACACACACACACACACACACACACACACACACACACACACACACACACACACACACACACACACACACACACACAAATCTGATACCTGATACCTGAATCAGTCTGAAGGGAACTAATTAAAGTCCCATCTGAATGAAGAACATAAACTGGGGGAAATCCCCATCCTCAGGGTCTACGAAGGATGGGATCACCATATTGCTGGTCTGTTTGTTCTCTCTCTCTCTCTCTCTCTCTCTCTCTCTCTCTCTCTCTCTCTCTCTCTCTCTCTCTTGTGTCTCCTGTGCAATGTGGTTTTTGGCTCCCAAGCTCAGCAGCCACAGCCGAAAGTGTGCAAGTGGCCACATAATCAAAGCCTCATAAAAGAAGCAGTAAACATTCCAACATACACATTTTTACCATTTATATAATTCAGTTCTAATTATTTTTCTTTTACTATTATAAGGTACAGATGATTACTATCATCATCGTCTATTGAGTTTAATATAAGCCTAAAGAGACACATGGTGTATGCGACTTATACACATGGTGTATGGTGTTTTTGCGACTTATTTGAGTTTCAGGTTTATTCTTTATGAGTGGCCAATATCAGACAGGATGTACAGTTCATTTTATTTATATCTGAAGCCCAGAAAATAAAGAGTGAGACAAAGTGTGATTTGCTCGACTCCAACAGATTTACAGTGTGCATCTAAAATCAAAGTGACATCAAGTGTTTGACTCTCTGGCTGGAAGAGGCAGTACGGTAGAACTAGTTAATCCTTTGGGGCTGTTGCAAGCTACTTTGAAGGGAAGACATGGCAGGAATCTCTGTGTGATCGTTTGATAGCACGGCTGTTTAATACCGCGCTCTGTGCACGGTCCAGGCCAGCCATGGCTATCGCATTACCCCCAAACCAATTGCTGAATTAGTCATGGAAATCTTGCCGGAGTGGCCAGAGGATGTCCGGCTGCCTTGAAGAAAGCAATGAGCTTGTATGATAGGATTACCTTTTTTTCCCTGTATAGATAAATGACACAATTGAGTGGAAGGTCTGCAACTACAGTCAGTCTGGGAAGACTATTCTAGACAGAACAGTGTGTCCTCCTTTGATATGTCTCTGCAGTGTTACTGATTATGCTGTGATTAGATGGACATCTGGACCGGCAGAGACGGCCACCCACACGGTTTTATGTGTTGGATAACAACAGATGACTTTTGGGATGTGTGTTTGTAGTCTTCCTCGTCTGCTGCCATGTTAATAGGATTATGCTTATTTAAGTGGAGATTCCTCACAGGACAATGGGCATCCTTGAAGCATATGTATTTAGGTTTGGGTGCATACTCACCATATGGTGTGCACGGGCATGGCTAGTTGTTTTTTTTCCTACTAGCATCCATGTTTAAGTTTTGGGCTTCACTGTACTTTACTGTATTCTTTCCGGTTTTGCCAAGATTTCCTTTTTGTCCAGAAATATTAGCATTTTCTTAATATTAATATATTCATTAAAATAGTTCCTACCAACAGCCAGACCATGCCTTTGGTGCGCCAGAAGGTTATAGTTAGTTTGTGGAAAATGTGATATTTAAGTCATGAGTGGAAAACAAGAAATAAAACATATGGACTGAAAAAACCTTAGTAACGTACATTATTGTTAGCAAGATTTCGTAACAGTCAGTCAAGTTGCAAACACAGAACGTGTGAACACAATCAGTAACAGACGGATTATAGGACAGGGGTGGAGAGAGAACTACAGAAGAACATCAGAAAACAAACTCGTGATTCGTACGGTGATGTGAATGGCAAATCTGCGACTTTCAGGGTTTTTTTTGTAGTGAAGCAGATGACAGTATTTGGAAAAGGGACTATTAAGATGATTTGTAATGCTAAGAAAGATGCAAACCACTTAATGTCTTATATATCTTTTGTAAAAATCATTAAGAATTTTGCCATTTTTAAAGTAAAAAAAAATAAATAAAAAATAGCACTGACATCAATTCTTCTCAGCATTTCTTGATGATCATTTGTTGGAATCTTCTTACAATTAATCTTGATTTGTCCTTTATGTGTGTTTGTGTATATACAGATTGGACCTGGCTCAGTCTCTTGGTCTTTCCCAGCTCCAGGTCAAGACTTGGTACCAGAACAGACGCATGAAATGGAAGAAACTGGTAAGTCCACTGTAGTAGCCTTGGTAAAATACAATATAATATAATACAAAATTTTTTTCTGTTTTAGAGACCACCATTTAAGCACACATTTAACATACAGGCATGGACTGAATAAGACATTAGATTAATACGATTATGATTACAGCTAACACAACTAAATGATCAAGCATAGAAGACCGCATTGGCCAATAACAGAAAGTGGCATAATAGTGCAGTAATTGTCCAGTTGGTTAAACAACCATACTGCAAATGGGAATGTGGGTGGAAAAGTGTAATAAGACAAAAATTATCTCACTTAATGCTAATATACTTAATTTGGTGCTTTGAAGGCAATGGTATTTAATTTTGTTCAAACCGTCATGCTATTTACCAATTTTTAAAGATATACTAATGACATTTCTGCCACACCCACACACATCATGATCTTCTGCCAAAAATGCCAACAAGAATATCTTGTTGAGAAAACAAGAACCTAAACATAGAAATAAGATGTCTTCATCATAAAAGAATCATAAAATTGATAAATTCTGAAAATAAAATCATATAAAAATATTTTTTAAACGGATTTATAACCAACCTGATTATTTTATACAATCGTTATGAAGTTATGTTAAATTAGTATTATATACTATATTCAGTCCAGTTTATGTCTCAATCCCATGTCCCTGTGTCTTAATACAGTAAATGCACATTCTACTTTTTTATGCATGTATCCCATTTATATAAAACTATCAGGTTTAATAGTTTGATCAAGTTGATCATGTGATAGCGTTGATTTGCACAGGTCATTGCTGCGTGTTATTTTCTGGAGAGAATGTCTATGTAAAGTTTGTCAGCTACAGTAAATCATTTAGTTATAAAAACAAACAAAAGAATTGTCTAGGAAATGTTTCTCTCAATTGCTAGTCAATAATAATAAAAATAGAAATTACATCTCGTTTTCTATTGGCTCATGAAAAGAAGGTTTACAAACTGACTAGATAAAAAAACAAGTAATCAATGCCAGATTTTACTTCCCATGTCCTTTCCCCTTTCAGTAAATTGGCTTTTCTTGCTTCAAACAATTTTAATTTGTGTTTGTTCTGATGACTGGCTTGAGGTTTGCATGTGTGTTCTAAATTACACAAATGCACTTCTACTCAATGCACTTGTGTTCGGCTCATTCAAATATTCTACATCGGTAATGTACTGCACTGTGATCCTGGAAAGTAATATATATGTAACAAGCTTGACAAAAAAAATTGCTATCCTGGATATGGAGCATCATCTTTACCTCATCATTTAGTCTGTATTTAATAACTTATAAAGTCAAGGAAAAATAGACCATCGAGTTGCAGAGCAGAAATTCGAACCCTACCATTAAAAATCCATTAGACATATTTTACCCTTTTCACTATATATATATATATATATATATATATATATATATATATATATATATATATATATATATATATATATATATAAAAATATTGTCAAAAAAAGCTTCACACTAGAGGCAGTACATTTAAGTGTGTTTAAGTGTGTGTGTGTTGGGAGACATGTAAGATTTAGGACACGGTGCAGATCTGCGTCAGCGCGGCCACCATCTCATCCGAAATGAATGACCGCACATTTTCCCTTAATCACTATAATAACCACATTGACCCGTGCCCTCGTTTCTCATTTGTCACCATCCCATTAAAGAGAATCTTGTGTCTTTGTGTGTCTTCAGGTGCTTAAAGGAGGGCACGAGGCCCCTACGAAGCCGAAAGGTCGACCCAAGAAGAACTCCATCCCCACCACAGAGGAGATCGAGGCAGAGGAACGACGGCTTTCCCAGCTGGCCAAGGAAGAAGAGAGGCTGAGAGATGGAGTTTGCTCTGAGGTCCAGGAGCAATTCAAAAAACAGGCAGAAGCGTTTCAGTCGCATCCACAAGACCTGAGTGCAAGTGGGCAGAGTAAGATTCTTCATCCTGTAGAGTCCTCTGATGATGAACAGGTTCCCCAGTTAACACCAGAGAGCTAAATCAGCATCTACACAGTGCCAAAGACTGAGAGTACCAAAAGTAATTAGTGGCTCCGCTCACCATATTGACAAAGACGTTAAAAGACATTCGGTCTTGATTAAGGAGCAGTGCTTTACGTTGCTTTACATGCTATTTAGGCTCCTTTTTTCAGTATTTTATGATCATCTGCGTGCAGCCAAATGCACTTCAGCAAAATTCTCCTCATGCTGGTACCCCGGTGTATCAAACGGACAAACAGAAAGTCTTTATGTTTGATTTTTCATTAGCGATTTGCTCTCAGACATCATAATGCCTGCCTACTTTATTGCTTTAGTTGAATTTGTGTCGTCCATGTACAGCCGTGTCTCGTTCACTGCCAAAGATCATAATCTAAAGCATTAAAATGCCCTCAGAGGTAATAGTGCCATCACAGTAGTTTTTTTTTTTTTTGCTTTTTTTTTTTTTTTTTTTGCTTTTTTTTTTTATAAAATGCCAGAAATGAATGAACACTAGTGTACATTTATAAAGGTGTTTTTTGTTTTTGTTTTTACACATGGCTTTGCAAAGGGGTCGGGGTGTTAAAAGTAAACTAATACAAATAACATTTAGGGCTTAAATAATAAAATTTTTTCTGAAAATTATTATCATTATTTATATAATATTTTATTAAATATTAATATTTCCAAAGCACATTGTTTAAAGCTAAAATCTGTTTTTATATCCAAAAAAATGTGGACATTAAAAAAATATTTTTTCCTTTGCATTTTCAGCATTTAAGTACATGAAAAGTTTCCAAGACACATTTAAATACTTTATAAAATGTTTAAAAATATTTTTATCCCATCCATAATTTCTTTTCTTTTTTTCTTTCTATTTTCTTTGCTTCTTTGTAAAGCTAAAATTTCAGGATTTTTGTAAACATAAACTACATTTGAGTAATTGATGTTTTGTATTTATTGTGTGTGTGTGTCGGAGTTGAGCTTCATGTACACTGTATAAAACCCCTGCACAGTAACGTCTTCATCTAAAATATCCGGGATGATGTTATGGACAGTGTAAAGTAATGTGTTCAGGGTTTTTTTTTTCCTCTGTGTTAATGTGTTTTGGAGCTGAAATGGGCAGGCCATTTATGACAGCCTGGCTTTTACACCTTAAATAAATCCTCTTTACCTGTCAGAGACATGGACAAATTCATAAATCATCATGGCGGCCGGTAAAACGAGGAAACTGACAAACATGTATGTGTGTACAGGAGGCAGTGTGGCCTGAGGCAGACACACACACACACACACACACACACACACACACACACACACACACACACACACACACACACACACCTCCACCCTGCTGACTGACAATCGACTAAACTGAGACCTGTGCAGCATGCTTCCAGCTCCTGGCTCAATTCTGCCTTTTGTAAAAAAATATATATATATTGTAAAGCTGTTGTATTATTCTTTTTTTTTTTTTTTTTACAGTTTGCTTAAAAATATATCTATCACTACAACCTGGAATATAGATTGACAAAAAACCCTGCAAACTTGGAAAAAGTCGACTAGAAATATTTGGTAGCGGTTGGATTTTTTTTCCTTCCCGTCTCACCCAAACTGTAATTCCAACCCTTAGTGTGTGTGTGTGTGTGTGTGTGTGTTTTTGGCATATTTAATGACATTTAATAAAGATGCTAATCATTTACATCAGTGTCAAGAGTCACTCACTTTGTGTGAGATTTATTCAGCTACAAGGGTGTTAGTAAAGTCAGGGACTGATGTAGGTGAGGTTGAGGAGGCCTGGAGTGCAGTCAGCGTTCACGTTCATCCCAAAGGTGTTTAGTAGGGTTAAGCTCTATAGCAGGCCACTCAAGATCTTCCGCTCCAACACGTATTTTCATGGAGCTGGCTTTGTGCACAGATGCACTGTCATGTTGGAATAGGATTGGATCTCCTTGTTCCTAGAAAGAGTGTAATACTTGTTAATATTAATAAAATATTATATATGAAATTCTCATACGGCCTGTTTACAGTTTTTTATAAGCAATCATTGGCAAGTGCATGCATTATAAACAAAAGAAGTGCAGTCATAATGATTTTTGCATTCTACCCCATTCTACTCCAGCTTACTCTTTGGACATACATCCTGTGTTTCCCTGATGTGTTCCTGTCGTTTTCACAATCATGACCTTACATTTTTTTTCTCCCAAAGGGTTTGCTGAATAGGGATTACTCCATTCATAAAACTTAGATAATAACTTAATTAATCCGTTCTTGCGTTACAGCAAGTTAGCACAAACCCATCGCTTATTAATAATGCTTTTGTCCTCCTCTGCACAAATAATTTCTCTTCGCTTCTGATTCACAAACGCAGCACAACCTGTTCATTTACAAATAAACAGAAGAGCTAAGGTGTGTTGTAACACGTCTTAATCTCCCCCAACGCTTCCTCCCTGCTGCCCTATTTTAAACATGAACAATTCTGTGGCGAGCCCATCCAACAGGTTTGGAGCGTGTAACGTATTTGTGTGGGCTGATGGCATTCATAGATGATTGGTAGAATAAATATTATGAGCTAACAGTGCACTTCTACACCCTGTGCACATACACACATACAAACAGCATGCTTTCAGCCAACAGCTACAATTAATGCTTCTACTTTCCATTGTGTGTCTGTGGTTTTCTGGAATGTGCCTTGCATTTAGATCATACTGTTCTTTCTTGCATTGCTTGTAATGGCACATGCATGTCATTGTGTTTGTTTGTGTGTGTCCTTTCCTTCTCTCTCTCTCTCTCTCTCTCTCTCTCTCTCTATATATATATATATATATATATATATATATATATATATATATATATATATATATATATACACAAAAAAAAGGATACACACACACACACACACACACACACACACACACACACACACACACACACATATATATATATATATACACATGCAAACATGCTTGTACATAAATGCACAGACACAGACACAGACACACACACACACACACACACACACACACACACACACACACACACACACACATATATATATATATATATATATATATATATATATATATATATATATACACATGTGTGTGTGTGTGTGTGTGTGTGTGTGTGTGTGTGTCTGTGTCTGTGCATTTATGTACAAGCATGTTTGCATGTGTGTGTAAGGTAAAGATGTGGCTGAAAGCTGGCCTGAGGCGAAGTAAGACAGGTAATGCCACTTAAAAGTAAAGCCCCGGAAACGAAATGGCACTCCTGAAAAAAGTGCACTGCTTGGACTCGCCTTTTTCAGCTAATATGACGCAAGAGTCAGTAGGTCACTAGAGAGATTTAAAATCATTTACAGAAGCTCAGAAGCAGCCTTACTTGGCAATTATTGTTGCTTTAAACAGTTATTTGCAGTAAAGTGGAACGTGTAAAAGAAAGAGACGGTGATACTGTAGACAGGGGATGCATTCTTTAACGCAACGAAAAGCAAACTTAAGCTAGCATTAAATTATAGACTTGACTGGTTGACATTGAATCCATGGACAAAAATTACAAGAGATTCTTGAGATCATCTATTACATGCTAATGATATCATCCGGTTTTGTGCCACTGACTACAAAAAGTTTTGGCATTAAAACAATTTCCTTAATATGAAATCTCATATTGTGAGCACTGCTATAAGCACTTGTGAGCACTGCTATCCAAAAACAGGATAGTGTATGATGAGGTAAAAGTCACTTGACAGAGGACGTTCATGCTCGATTCGAAGAATACTTATGTTTATGCTTATGGTATCTACTCCATTTTGTGGATTGTCATCATGTGATCTGATCGCCTGTAGAGTTTGTTCCAGATTTTATTGTGATTGCTATTAATATTTTAAAAAATCATTGCTATTTATTCATTTATGACTTTTTTGTTGTATTAGGTCTGCGACAGATTCGTGTGTGAGTTTCCGGAAATCCATTAAATGTCACTGTGACAAATCTGAAATCTTCCCCTTAGCAGCAATTTTACCGTACAGTAGCATTGAAATGAGTTTGACGTCACCACAAAACAGAGACACGGGCACTGGAATTGAACAATACACAAATATATCTTGAATGTAAGCAAGACAGAAAGTGCAAATGCTGACAACTGCTAAACCTAATAAGCCACTGGAAGCTCAGCGTCTATTGGTTTTGGCTGTGAGTCCCAGCTAAGAATCAGAGATTAAGCTGAGAATAAATGACTGACTTAATGAAAGACTGTGGTCTTAGCAACATTTTATTCTCATGACAATAGAGAAGCTCAAAGTGCTGAGTACAGAAAGAAAACAAACCTCAGCACTCGATTTACTGAGACCTTTCATATGGGCGTGAGTGGCGTGGATATCTGGTTTGGCTACGTGATTGATCAACTGAAAATGTATTAGAAAATACATATTTGTCTTTTACTATTAAACAAACCATACTATATTTCTCATCTATATCAGAATTAATGTTTCACAATTCATCCCCAACAAAACTAATTACTATTGCTTTCCATTATCTCTACGACTGGCTCAAGATCAGGGTGAAGATACAAATAAGATACAAATTCACCCAATGCCAGTCCATCATATTGCATCAATGACACTCAATCCCATTCATAGTGGACTAACCCAATCAACATAGTGGCATATATTTGGGCGATAGAACAAACCTGAGAACCTGGATTAAACCCAGAAAATTGTGCCAAATTCCACTCAGACTGTAACCTGAGCTCAGGCTTGAACAAACAATGCAATTTCTGATTGACAAAACGAAATGGCCCATATGTACATATTGACATAGAATAAATTTTCCCGGCTGTGGTTTTACATGAGAATCCTATATTATATAGCTAGCCAGAGGCTTTAATTTTACTTCAATATCTTCATGTAAACAGGAATTAAATTTTATTATCTTAATTATTATGTCCTATATTGCATTTGCTTTTGTTTCTTTCCCACCTTTGGGTACATAATTAGTCAAATTATGGTTCAAAATAATTATATTTAAATCACCTAGCAGATCTGGTCTTGTCTGACATGGTCTGTTTTTAATATTTGTTAGCATTAGCACTGAGACGACTAGGTTCTAAACATGACTGAAGAGTGATGGCATTTGGTTTTATTCATTCTGATAAATCCAAACCAAACATACACTCCTAGGACAAAAAGATTCCACTGAGAACCTTAAATAATCTTCAGTTTGTTTATTTTGGGTGAAAAAACCTTTAAAGCTGCCTACTTTAAAAGAATTTCCTTTCAGTACTGGTTCCATGTCGAACCTCTTTACTAAGCTATACCTATTAATCTTTCAAGAACTCTAGAGAGCCCTTTTTTGGTATCCTAGCAGTAAATGGTTGCTGAAAGGTTCCAGCGTTGGTCCTCAGCCAGTCCTGAGATTTGGATTTTAACCGCCAGCACCCAACCCTGAACATTAACCATTAAGCAAACATTTTTCTTCTGAAGGTTTCATATGACTGACACAAATATCCTCCTATCCTCCAGATAAAGGCAAGAGAAGGGTCTCGTAATTGTGTTTTGGTACAGCAGGCCTCAGCAGGTCTATGGCATTCTGGGTAATTGTTGTGCAGCAAGGTAAGAATGGGTTATGGAAACAGCCTGAAGGTAGAACAGCCACAAATGTAGAGGATGTCATTTTCTTTCCTGGCCCCTAAGTTCAGCTCAGGGTCAGATGAGGAGCTGTAACGCCAAATCCACATCCAGTTCTCTGACCTGCCATCATCCTTTTCCAAAATAAAGAAATGAACATGCACACCTTCACCTGTCAGCTTAGCTTGAACTCTGGTGGCTACAGATCAGCAATGAAAGAAAAACTCGCTCAAACATCCGCATGTCCGCCTCTTTCTCTGTTATGATAGGGTAATTGCTGAAACCACAGTGCATCCAAATCGGAGGTTCCTCCCCTAAACCACTGTAACAATGGCCCACTTGTTTTCCAGCGGATGAAAACCTGTCATTAGCATGAACAAGTTGGAATATAAAAGCTATGGTTAAATATTTACGCAAAGGAAAGGTTATGTTTTAAAACCTCAACCTGTGTTTTCTTCCCCTATAAATATAAAATAGAACGAGTTATTATAAAGAATTACATTAGTGAATTTTGGATTCTGATTGGCCATAAATCATATATATATATATATATATATATATATATATATATATATATATATATATATATATATATATATATATATATATATAATATATATACAAGTTCCACAATGTTAACTGTAACTATAAATGAATAAAAGGTGCAAAGATTAGCCCACCCTTATAGTCATTATATTATGCTATGAATGATTCCCCACGTTTTATTCAACATTATTATACCCATATAAACATTACAGTAATAATTCTGACAGCAAACTATTTCTGGATATTTCATAACATTAAGCAATTATCAGTGTAAATGTTTTTACCCCGTATCAAAAAAATCTAATTACTGCGTTCTCCAAAATGGAAGATTGCCTCCAAATTAAATACAGCTTGACATCGCATGTGGGGGCGGCTCAATCAAGCTGATTGCCTTTGAATCCTTTCCTATCATTAAGCAATCTGCGGCTTGGACCATAATCGCTCTCCTTCCACCAACACCTCATTAATAGCAGTGTAATGCTGTTCTGCTTGTGCAGCTGCTGTCTTTTATTTCGGAGCTTTAGCTAATGTATTTAAAGTAGCAATTAGCCTACCACTGGCCGCCCCCGCTTGTCTCTGCTAACCCCGATACACAGGTCAGCATGCTGCCAGGCGTCTGCCTCCCACACACACACAGGGTCATAGGCTTCCTTAAGTCATAAATCAGTTTTATTTCTTGCTTGAGGGATTTCCAAGAAGCACCAAGGAAATATATAATGTGCTTCAAGGCTGCTGACGAGAGACCAACCTGTAAGCAAATGCCAAAACACCATGTTATTGCCACATTATAGTTGCCTTTTTCGATTCAAATTGCTAAATTAGTCTAATCTAAGTATGGTCCATTTCTTGATTTATTTACCGTTTGCTAGCTCTATAAACATTCACTACTTTTGAATATAGGTTAACTACAATGCAAAGCATTCGCTATGGCACTTCATGGTAACCAGACCTCTAGCTTTGTTTAAATGTGCAATGATTAGCACATCCATGAACTACCTTCTTTGCACTGAAAAAGGCAAATTTGATAGACATCACTTATGACCAAGCCCAGAAACCTTTTCATATCCAAAAGTGATTGTATCATTTTGTCGCCATCAAGTTCTTCACAAAGATGTCTTTAATAACAATTAAACATGGAATTACTTATCTTATTGCTACATCAAGCTCCAAAGTGCTCAATGTGTTTTTGATGCTCAAAGGTTGTTTCTAAAAAGTATGCAAAAAGATCTGTATCCTTTTGGTGAAACATTTTATACTGAGATTGGTATATATTTACCATGTACGGCATCAAATCGGCACAAAGGTGATTGCATCCTTCAGGATACTAAATGTTGTTTCCAGAAAAGTGTGCAAAAAAGATCTCAGACATTTTGTGTCTTTTTGGTGAAACATTTGATACTGAGACTAAGATTTGTTTACCAGTCTTATTATATACGGCAGTAAAATAAACACAATAAACATGAGAAATGCGTTATATTTTAGTTAAATTTAATGTCGTGGAATGTTCCTGTTAGCACGTGTTAAGCAACAAATCTTGATACAAAAAAAGTTAAGGCCGACATTACAAAGCAGCAATGCTGAAAATTTCTTCTTCAAAAATGCTTCATAAACATCTTCTAATGTGTCCTTTTACTTAATTATGTGTACTGTCTGACATGCAAGACCCGGTGTATTCAACAGCACTTCTTTATAATGTAATATAACTGTTTAATCTATGTTGACTTGTGGTCAATTCTAGGCCATTCAACTGCAGTGATAGAAAAGCTATAACAGAAATATAACATAATGTTTTTACAGTACAAACCATACATACTGACTGTCTTGTTTTGTTTTAATATGGTGTGCATTGTTTCTCTGTATTGTATTCCCGTACACCAAATTCAAAACTGTTTCTAATTTGGACCTACAGTACCCATATATTCAAATCTTTAAAATTTTCAGTGGCTTGTACATTCCCATAGGGAAAGATATATCAACCGCAGTTCTTGTTGAGCCATGTGAATAATCCATCAGGTGTCAGTGGAGAAAAAGAATGGATCAAGAGGAGGAAGAGAAGCTAGAATTGTTACCATTACTGTCACACAAGTGCTGATGATATAATTCATTAAGTTGTATGCTTTTGCCAAAGCCTGCACAGCTGCATCCAGGCTTTAATGTCTCTTTCAGACTTTCACAGACAGACAGTAAGAAAGAGCAAGAGAGGGTATATATATCCATGTTCTGCTCTGCTCCAAGCTTTTGGGGTCTTTTGGAGCCCAGCTGCACCGTACATTAGTTCAGGGCTTTGATTATTTTGTTTTTGCCGCAAATCCCCAAATCTCCATCTAGTACCGATCCAAAAGTATAAACCCTTTTATTCTAATTCTTTGTTCAGGCAAATAGGCTACACACACACCCACATGCTGTTATAAATTTTAAAAAGCATTGCATGCCCTTAAAGCCCTCAAGCATTTCCACCTCAGGTGCCACTCCTTATCTCTGTTTTTGCTTGATTATTAAGAAACTTTTATTTCTTCATGGTGCTCACTTCATTTTACTCTGGGAATCATTGTTTCGCTCTTGTGAGAGTGCACGCTCCCCCATGCACTGTGTAATGTAGGATCAACCATCTTTGGAAATCGATGAGCAGTTGCGTATTTCTTGATGAACGGTTTGAATAGAAAATGTTTTCTTGTGCAGGCAATGTGCTCCCATCATGCACGAGCAAATCCAGCCTGAAGGCCTTGTGTTCTGTTCTGTTCTGCACAGTTGAGTCATCCTTGTCCCTCGTTTTAACACTTTACATCAGCAATAAACAAACATAATCTCTGCACACTCAGTGCTTGGAGCTTGATAAAATATTTGCAAGTCACAAAGAGACCTAATCTCTCATGATTGGCTCTGTTCTGTTCAATTGAATGGGAATGTGAAGAACACCCGTATCATTTCCTGCTTCTGCAAATAGCTTTCCTCCAAGTCTGTTCATTGTATGACATGCACCCTGACACTAATCCTCTGCTTATGCATTCCCATGTCAGTGGACTGGATCTTAAAACATTCACCACATTGTCCCAAAGCAAGTGGATAGAATTTGTGGTGCTAGGAAACGTCAACATGGCAAATTCTAATGCAGAACAATATTCAACATGATGTGATTTACAATTAACAATCAAAATAAAGAAGAATGCAAACTGGGTGAAAAAGGTACTTCACTACTATTATCTTCAATACAAGTCAACTTCAAAAACATTTTATCAAGTTACATAGAATCTTGAATAAAGGTACTAATAAAGATACTGTACCCTGTCATCAGATATGGTTTTGTTCTTTATTAAAGACAGTGTTTAGACACAGTAATATATACAGTTTCAAACAAAACATTACTAGCAGAACATGGTAGCAGCCGACATAAAATTGCAAGATTAATTGTTCCATTATTTTTTTTTTTATTGCTTATTAAGTATAAGTTTAAAAGGCAAATAATAGGGTAGTAAATCATAATTAGTTCTGAAAGTATGAAAGTAGTTACTATTAAATTAGTTGTGGTTTCACATATTAAGTAAAATGTACATACATTTTGTGTCTAATAGCCCTTAAACATTAACTTAGAGTCACAAATAATAATAATAATAATAATAATAATAATAATAATAATAATAATAATAATAATAATAACTTTTAATTTCATTTAAAACAAAACAAAGACAACAAAATAAATCACATCACCACCCTAATAGGTATCATCATTCCTTCATTCCTTTTATAACCATTTCCATTGATCCATCCCTTTGCATTTTAACATGATTTGTTTTTCCACTGGCAGTGCAACAGAATCTGGAAAAAGTATAGAGATGTTTTACTGACATGAGTAAAGTATCTCTTCTTCATTTTGTTTTTACTTTCTCCGTTTGAACATTATGACAAAGACAGATGTCAAAATTGTTTCCATAAGCACCTGGTTCATTCCAGTGGTTGCTCCTATCAGAGGTCAACCTAGGGTCATAGGATGGCCAATGGGCAGGATCACTCAGGTTGATTGACAGGCCCCAAAGATAGTTAAACTAGCATAGGGCAATGCTGGAAAGTAAGTTTAAGTAATAGTGCAAATAATCTACTTCAACTCTATTTTTCTAAGAAATAGTTGGAGGACTGCATACCCAAAACCCCGTGTGCATGTATACACACACACACACACACACACACACACACACACACACACACACACACACACACCCTACCAGGTGAGCCAGAGTTCACTTTGATTCATACAAACTCCTCCATTACAAGCACAGTTTTACGTACACACACTTTTGAAGATTTACAGAGACTTTCACAGTAATGGACTTTAAAATAACACGTGTGTGAATGACGTTTGGATTAGTAACCACAGAAATCTATATAAAAATATACTTTTAAAGAAAAACACATCCAAGGTTGTTACTATGTCATCGTCTGCACATGGATGTCCTCCTGATCAACACAATTAAATAGCTCATATATTTTTAGGATTCCCACTGCTACAGCTTTAGGGACTGTGGTTCATGAAAAAAAGAGAAATAAAAGTTTAAAATCATATTTATAATTTATGAATAAATGTAAATTTCTCATGTGTGAAAGGAATACTTTCTCACGTTTAAGGGGAACTGTTATGTACTGTTATATTATGTATGTACAGACTTACCCTTTGAATTTTCAGGAAACCTAACTTTTTGCAGTATTGATATAAAGAAGGATAGAGAAAGAGAGAATTAACTTAAATATAAGTCAAAGTAGCCACATTCATGGTAAATTACTGACTAACAAATTTCAGACTAGCTTCTTAAGAAGCTAAGCAAAGTTTACCAGCTAAATACTGCATAGATACATTAATGACAATCTACTTTACTGTATATCTAAAAATAGATTTCTGACTAGCTTCATTCCTGGCCAGTGGTTTTTATAGCAGCAAATTCCTGCCATTAATTTCAGCAATTTAATGACTAGCAAATTTCTGACTAGCTTCATTCCTGGCTAGCTGTTTTAATAGCAATCGATAAGTTAATGAGAGGCTACGTACTTCTTCATCGAGCTAAAGTACATGGCCAATTAGCTATGTTTCTGACTAGTCAAGTTTCTATTTAAATAAATTCATATGAAGCTAAGCAAAGTTCACTGGTTAATTACTGCCTTGATCAATTAAGGACAATCAAATTTACTGTCTAGCTAAGTTCCAACTAGCTTCATGGCTAGCTAAGATACCTATTAAATAATTATCTGAATATTTTTGTAATAGAAAAGAATACAGATACAGGCTAAATACAAATAATCAAATAAAAGTTGATAGCGTTTACATTAACTCGCTAGATTTATGGCTGGCTAAGTTTATAACTAGCCAAATTATTGACTAGGCAAGTTCAGGTTAAGCTGGATTCATGACTAGATATATTTCTGATTTGCTACTTACAGTGTACATTACCGACTAGTTAGGTTACTGATTAAATAAACAATTAACTACCTGTTAAACTGACTAGCTATTGTTTTGAAAAAGGAAAACAAAAGAAAGGGTGAATGTTCATAGCTGTCAAAACATTATTAACTTCCTGCCAGAAAATGTACTAGGAAACGTATTCCTGACTTAGATGCACAAGATACTGACTAGCAAATGTTTAAAACAAAAAATATTTAGTATCAAATAATGGTGGTGAGGCATGTAATGTTCCTGCCTCGCAGCTACAGGGTTCCTTTTTTTATCCTGAGTTGGGCTGTAGTGTATGTGTAGTTTCACTTATTGTGCTTGACTGTGTGAATTTTGTGTGGGTTTTGCAGGAGGTACATGACACTAGGTAGATTGGTACTGGTCCTTCTTTTTGTAGTGTATTGAGTACACAGTAAACAGAGAACACCATGGCAGGTGGACGATATTTTTAACTGTTGTCCTTGAAATACTATTTACATTTTAGATCTGATCAACAACATTTATATTCAACTATTTTGCATCAGATTTTAAACAAAGTAGCTAATGTTGTATACCAAACATTGCAAATATTAGTGATAAAATCTTGTAATAACGTGTACATCCGTAGCAAAAAAAAAAAAAAAAAAAAAAAAAAAAAACGTCCATTATGTGTCTTAAAATACACAAAGAGAGAAATGGAGAGAAAGATTGAGAGATAGAGAGACCTTGCTTGACTATTTAGGTGAGTCAAATCTACCTGAATGCCTGTCAAAACCATCACAAACATCCAGTCCCACAAGGAACGCAGCCAGCGCCCCGAGGCATCGTCCCGCCCCAGGCTTCGTGTTGCTGCTGGTTGCTATAAACATTCGGATAATTTACACTGAGTATGCAATACTGTAATATTTTCTTCAAGATGTTATCTGCTGGCGTTTTGGCAGCCTGCCATGCATTCACAGATCGCATGTTGCCATGTCCTTGAAAAGGTTAGCGATTTAAAAGCCGCAGGCAGGAGAACAGGCTTCCAGCCAACCACCAACAAGCTGGATTTTTAGAACTACTTAAGTGTGATGAAACAAAGATATAGAAAGCACACAGATGTACAGGTGTATGCTTGAGTGTTTCGATTGGGGGGGTGTGAGTGTGTGAGTGTGTGTGTTAGTATATACACAGAAGCACAGTTTCTTTATGGAAGTTTAGGTGCTGTGTGAATACTTGAGTGAGGAACACACTGAAAAATCATTAATTATAAAGATGTTTTCTTTAGCTTGTCATCATGTTCAAATATCAACACAAATATTTCACCTAAAGAAGATTAAAAAAAAAATATTATAAAAATTAATAAATAAATTAATTAATAAATATTTTTTTTTGTTTTCCTTCAACATACCTGAGGATGTAATATTAACAACAAAACAGTGAGCTCAAAACCTTTTATTAGCTCCCAAAGCCTGCCAATTTTAGAATAGTGCAGAATAAATGCTCCACTCTTCATCTCGCAAGTACATTAGTACATGACCATGTTAATTTTTCCTATAGAGTGGGTGGTAATGATTTGATTTCCCTCAATAATCTCAGACAAGACGTTTCCTGTTTAAGTCTAGATGAAAAGAGCAGCCATAATGTTGGATTATGAGTAATTCTGATTGAACGTATTCATGGTGTTTACACACAAATAAATCACAGTTTACAAGGCAGGCCTTTCTGGTAAATAATCTCAGAAAGTGGAAAAAATGTGGAGTAGTAGCGCACTTAGTACTAGTAGCTTTTGCCAAAAAGCATGTTAGTCATATGCAAACTGTCAGCTTTATTGAATTATGTAAGATGACATTAAGATAATATATAGTGGTAATGCGTTTTTGTGGCAGTTTTTTTTTTACAGTATTATAATATATTATTTAGTATTACAATTATGGAAATAAGATTACATGGCAGTTTTCTATAAATTGGTTTATGTCTTAATTTAATATTGTTTGAGTCCAAAATGTACACACACCAAGGCTGAAGACATTCAAACTCTTCATGGTATGATTTCCTTAGTTATGCTATTTAGCTAATTGTGGTATCTAGGTTGTTAAGTGGCATTTTAAAATAATAGCTAAGGGAAAAATGTATTCTAGTTTTTATTTACTATGTCAGGTTTCAGGGAACTGGTGTAACATGGTCTGGATTATGAACCTCCTTGCTCATAGATGCCTTCTCAGTCAGGATACACATTTTCTGTAAAATTCAGGTCAGGCCTTTTTGATTGTCACTTTGTCATCTTTAAGCCATTTTGTTACAACTTTTGTTACAAAATACATACTGACTAACCACAGTCATAACTAGCTACAGTAGTTATTACCTAACTTACAGAAATGCTATGTTAATAATTGTTATAATAGTAATTAATAGGTAATAATGTTAATTATAGCTATTATTAGCAAATGAAGATAGAGACAGGTTGAATGCACTTATCAAGAAAAGGGTAAAGCAGTGCTAGGTTTTTGACTAGCTAGATTTTTATGCCAAAGCTAAATTATTGACCAGGTCGCAAGCCAAGTTTCTGCCTAGCTACATTACTGACTAGCTATGATTCTGAAAAGATAAGTTACAAACAAATTAAATTAATGACCATAACAGCTACATTTTTGACCAGCTAATGTTTGGAAACAAAATAAAACAGGAAAAACATGCTCTAGTAAGATTCCACAGGTGGACAGTAACGAATTACATTTACTCATAACTTTTCATGACTCTCTGCTCTCCTCTTCAGCCACTGCTCATATTCTTAGGGTAACTATGGACAATCAAATGTCCTTTTCCTCACATGTTGCTATTGTGGCTCGTTCTTGTCGATTTCTTCTTTACAACATCCGTAGGATTCGACCATTTCTGTCCAGGTGCTTGTTCAGTCTTCAGTCTTGTTCAGTCATTTCAAGACTGGACTACTGCAACTCTCTGCTGGCAGGTCTTCCCCTGAACGCTATTTGTCCACTGCAAATGATACAAAACGCATCTTGTGTTTAATCTGTCCAAGTTCTCCCACACCACCCCACTGCTGCACTCCCTTCACTGGCTTCCAGTAGCTGCACGACCAGCACCCTTTTACCTCAGAGACCTCATCACATCTCGCACTGCACCACGCTGTCTGAGATCCTCCAGCACTGCTCGACTGGTACAACCTTCTCTTAGAATGAGAGGTAAGCATACTTCAAGGCTCTTCTCTGTTCTGGCACCGAGGTGGTGGAATGAACTTTCCCTAGATGTCCGAACAGCGGAGTCCCTGACTATCTTCAAGGGACGGTTGAAGACTTACCTCTTCCTGAAACACTTAAATTAGCACTTACCAAGTTTGCTTTGTAAAAAAATCAAGAGATGTAGTCTGATTTAGCTTAAGCATGTAATCTAGTGTCTAGCATGTAGATTGATTCATTGCTAGAGATTCAAAGCACTTTTGTACGTCGCTCTGGATAAGGGCATCTGCTAAATGCTGAAAATGTAAATGTAAATTTACTCAAGTTAATGTAATTGTGGAGATTTTTTGTGTACTTCTACTGTTTAAGGAAGTTTTTAAAATCTGTAATTTTACTTTTACTTAAGTATGATTTGTTTGAAGTATTGTATTTTTAAATCATTAATATTTAAAAATAAAAAACATTCACTTGAGTAGATATTTAGATCGGTAACTTTATTGTACTAAAATTCATTGAAAGTAACTGTACTTTTAAATGAGTAGAATATATTATCAGTCTATCATTGGAAACCCACTGGCCACCAACTTTGTAAATGATTTCTTTAGGTGTTGCTTCAGTTTTTCTAGTTAATCCTTCTTCCTCTATTTTTTTAACTGCTCCAGTCCATTCTCCAGAAAAAACATTGCTAAACATGCTGCCACCCCATAACAATCAATGTATTCCTATAAAAAGGTTTCATTTGGTAAGAGTCACAACTTGGGCCCAAGAGAAAGGTTCCTAGAATGACTTTTCAAAGTGTTCTTATAGTTTAACCCCTGGCTCTATACTGACTTGTGAAATTTTCTAAAAAAAAAAAATTTATTTTATGACTAAACATTTTGCAAACTCATGACATGACATTATCCCTTCGAGCTACTGGGATTTTATGCTTCATTCGGTACCATTGAGATTTCACAGTGAGCTCCTGAGGTACAAAAGGCATGAGTAAAATAAGGCAGGCTGTGTTTACCTAGTTATGTTAGCCTTATGCCCTGTACGACTTGTCTTGAACCAGCTAAACAACCTTTAATTGTCTGTAACTGCATCTGATTTTATAATACATGCGTCCTAAACACTATTCTCACATGCTATATTAAATTGCCAAACAAAAAAAAAAAATATATATAAAAAAAATATAAAATAAATATAAAAAAATAACAGACGTTCTTTATCAGAATTGGGGAGCTATCAGATTTTCTTATCTAAAAAGGATTTCTCAGATAAAATCACCTCTTTATAATATACATTGTTGAGAAATACAGATTTTAAGAGAATCAATTTGTAGCAATGTGTTGTTACTTATTAATTTTGATGGTAATAATAAGGAATATATTTTTTTTCTATAAACGTAAATATTTAGTTGGTAGTGACATACTTGAACTGTAAAGCTCAGGATATCCAACCCCCATCTTTCCATAAAAATAAAATAAAAATGAAAGCAAGTGTTCACTGATAGCATTGAAGGCAGGGAAATGCAAAACGTGCTTGATTAAATCCATATAATACATGTTGGCAGATTTCTGTCAAAACACATGGCAGAAAAAGCTCCATGTGTTATCCATCACTTCTATAAAACACAATCCTATAGTGCTCTTATAATGACTGAACAAGCTGCACAGAGTGTAGGTTATTTCCATTGAAAGATTTTTGGGGCTTTACACCGTCACCCAGTCCCTGATACACCCAGTCTCTGAAGGGTGTGGCCAATGTACCTGTCAGTCCCAGTGAAAGAGGTGTGGCTTCTGTACCTTTTAGTACTAGTGAAAGGGATGTGGCCTATATACCTTTGAATCCCAGTGATGGGGTGCAGATTTTGTACCTCTTAGTCCCAGTGAAGGAGGTGTGGCTTATGAATCTTTTAGTCTCAGTGAAGGAGGTGTGGCTTATGTACCTTTTAGTCTCAGTGAAGGAGGTGCAGATTTTGTACCTCTTAGTCCCAGTGAAAGAGGTGTGGCTTATGAATCTTTTAGTCTCAGTGAAGGAGGTGTGGCTTATGTACCTTTTAGTCTCAGTGAAGGAGGTGCAGATTTTGTACCTCTTAGTCCCAGTGAAGGAGGTGTGGCTTATGAACTTTTAAGTCCCAGTGAAAGAGGTGTGGCTTATGAACTTTTAAGTCCCAGTGAAAGATGTGTGGCTTATGTACCTTTTAGTCCCAGTGAAAGAGGTGTGGCTTATGAATATTTTAGTCTCAGTGAAGGAGGTGTGGCTTATGTACCTTTTAGTCCCAGTGAAGGAGGTGTGGCCTATGAACATTTTGGTCCCAGTGAAGGAAGTGTGGCTTGTAAACCTTTTAGCCCCAGTGCAGAGGGTGTGTCCTATGAACCTTTTAGTCCCAGTGAAGGAGGTGTGGCCTATGAACCTTTTTAGTCCCAGTGAAGAAAGTATGCCTTATGAACCTTTAAGTCCCAGTGAAAGAGGTGTGGCTTATGAACCTTTTAGTCTCAGTGAAGGAGATGTGGCTTATGTACCTTTTAGTCCCAGTGAAGGAGGTGTGGCTTATGAATCTTTTAGTCCCAGTGCAGGGGGTGTGGCCTATGAACCTTTTAGTCCCATTGAAGGAAGTGCGGCCTATGACTCTGTTTGTATCCATGAAGGAGGTGTGGCTTATGCACCTGTTATTCTTAGTAAAGGAGGTGTGGCTTATGCACCTGTTATTCTCAGTAAAGGAGGTGTGGCTTATGTAGCTGTTATTCTCAGTAAAGGAGGTGAGGCTTATGATGCTGTTAGTCTTAATAAAAGGTGTGGTGTCATCATCTTTAAGAGCCAATGAAGAAAGAATGACCTATGTATCTGTAAAGAAGCCATGTTTGCTCAATAAATAATGACACTGTACTACATTTTTACTCTATTTTCCATATTTACTTGGAATTACTCCTTTTTCCAAAATGGTCATTGTTGGATTAACTGGGTGTGTATAATTTATTTCAGAAGCAGAATTGGACGACAAGACATTTTATATATAATTTATACAGTACAAGTCTCTGTTCAGGTCAATGTTCAGGTAACCGTGTATTGCTAATCTTGTACTGTACGCAGGCCAAGTACAGATTAAAGGTCTATTTAGGCTAATAATGTAACAAGTCAAAACTAAGTTACTGATTATTGTTTCACTTTAAATATACAGCTAAAGTAAGTTTACCTCGCATGAACTAAATGTCTTAACCTTTAGGGAAATTTACATTTGGAATCATGTTACAGGATGCAAGTTTCCAATTATCACCTCAAAGTATTAAGGCCTTTAGCTATTATTATAAAAACGACCAAGAAATGGAATCAGTACACATACTAGAATGAAATTTCAATGCCTTCAAAGTTGTTCCTGTCAGTTATCAGGACAATCTTAAAACTGTTTTCATTAATACTTTTGAAAAAAGCATGTACCCTCAAGCATAAAAGTGCTTTACTCAGTCATTCTCGACTTGATCCACAGTTGTAAGAAGTCTGTGTTCCAAATTGTTGATTTTATTGAGGTAATAAATCACTCCAGCTCACAATGAATTTTTATTTTCATATTTTCACTTGAAGATTTCTTACCTTAGTGTTTCCAGGTCCACTGGTTTGATCCTTGGATTATTGTCTGCACAGAGGTTCATATGTTCTCCTAGTATCCATGTGAGGTTTCTCTGGGTTCTTTATTCTCACTTACTAACAATGAATGAATCAACGTGTCCATGACAGGTTCTTCTTTTCTTATGCTTCATAAACATTTTTCTCCTTTGTGTACCTGTGTTCTTGCTTTTGCATTTTGTTTCATGATTTTCATGTGTGAACTTTTCACACATAGTGCATGTTTTTGTTTTTTTTTATTTAATTTTTTTTTATATTTTTCCAGATGTGGTTTTATCTCTTGCATATTTTTCACATAAAATCACAGCTGTACTTGAGTTCACATGTCCAGTTTTATGGGCCGTAACACTTACTCAGGTGTAAAAATGAATGAAAGCAGAATAAACAACACACACATAGAAGTAGTTCTTTTTTATTTATTATTTTTTTTATTCGAACCAATGTGTGAGTAAAATATTTTCCAAGCCACAGTAGCTATGTAAAGAATTGGATTTTTTTAGTTCTCTTCTTCTCGGCGGTCAACTAGATAACAAAAAGGAAGCAGAAGGAAGGCTGTCTGTGTGTTTCAAGTGTGGCAAGTTTGTCCCTGTTAACTCCCACACAGACATGGAGGTTTCCACTAGCTCATCTGAAGAACTCAATCCTCCTGAATTACAGGGAGCTTTAATGAGATTATGCACAGGGCCCATGGCCGCTGAGAACCCCAGGCCCGACGCAGCGACGCTGGGGCTGCACCTGTTACTTCACAGCTGCAAGCGAGTGAGCGAGAGAAAGAAAGAAAGAAACACTTTCCGAGATATGGCTGCATGTTCAGACCCACACAGAGCAATTTACACAACACGTTCTTTTTATTCTTAAATAAAAACGTTTGCCTTACCAGCACTATTAATGCAATTAAAACCATTAAATTGCACAATAAAGAGATATTTTGTTCCAAGCACAGTAACACATCATTATGTTTTGCCTGTCACACTGTACTCTATAATCATAAACTTGAAAAGTTACTTTGTGGCTTAATTATATTACTCAAGCAGACATAATTCACTTGCTGTAATGAATTTAGGTGTAATTGTATAGGATGTAATCATAAAACTCTAGTTATTCTTACCTTTTTTTAAATAGCCGAATCTCTGCACAGACTTCAGTTACACATAATGTTTTACAGTGAATTGAATTTTTGCTGCATTCATCACAGCACACTTAGAAATCCATATGAAAGAGTAAATGCATCTAAAATTTAGGCTGAATTCTGTAACTGACTACATGTCTAACAATGACTAGCAATGACTAGCAATTTGCTCTCCATGTCAGAAAGCATGATAAAAATCCTCTTCAAACGTGTAATGAAAAAAACATTAAAGATTGATTTAACTACCAAAGCTGCACTTGCATTATCAGTTCAGCTGACAAATAAATATACTGTATATATCTAATAAATGTTAAGTGCATACTGTTGATGAATGATAAACTTTATATAACGAGTTATAAAGCTACAATAATGAGGCACTAGAAAAGAATTACCTGGCCTCCACAGTCACCGGACCTGAACCCAATCGAGACGGTTTAGGGGTGAGCTGGACCGCAGAGTGAAGGCAAAAGGGGCAACAAGTGCCAAGCATCTCTCGGGGAACTCCTTCAAGACTGTTGGAAGACCATTTCAGGTGACTACCTCTTGATGCTCATCAAAAGAATGCCAAGAGTGTGCAAAGCAGTAATCAAAGCAAAAGGTGGCTACTTTGAAGAACCTACAATATGACATTTTTCAGTTGTTTCACACTTTTTTGTTATGTATATAATTCCATATATAATTCCACATGTGTTAATTCATAATTTTCATAGTCATGAAAATAAAAAAAACTCTTTGAATGAGAAGGTGTGTCCAAACTTTTGGTCTGTACTGTATATATTCGCTCAATACCTGCTTTTACTTTACAGTTTTTTTTATATATTATACTATTATTCTGTAAATGAATGATGAAGATTAGAAATACATTTAACATTAAGGTTAATTGTACATTAAATGTTAAATTTGAGTCACAACTGGAAGCAAAATGTTTCTCTCTGACTAAAAAAAAAAAAAACAGACGCATACTTTCACTCGTAAAGAATGCATCTGGAAGATTACAATGATAAAACATACCACTATCTGTTTTCTTTGTATTTCATTCTTGTGTATTCCATACAGCTTCTTTGGAAACTATTACTTTCCATGAAGCAAACAAGTTTGATATGTCATTAACAACTATCATAGGAGTCCCATTGTTTAGATCTTATGACTGTTGACTTGTAATCTCAGGTTTGGCCTGTTTTGCTAAATATTGTGATAAAAAATCTTGTCAACTTTATGGTTCACTTCTTGGGGTTGTTTTCCTCGTCCACTGGGGGCAGAGGTTCCCAGTCCATAACTGACACTTGTCCTGCAACATTTAGTGCTTTCCTTCTTTAACACAGCCAGTTCATCTCAGAAAGGTTGTCAGTTATTTGACTTGTAGAATCTGGTGCATTGAGGGCAGGGAAAACATCACAATGTGCAAGACAAAGGCCTGGATTAATGTTTTATGCCAAAACTGTTTAAATCAGTTTAGAATCCTGTTGCTACTGAATGCATAAATGTGCTTAAAGTAATGATCAGTGCATTTGTCTAAGCATAATGCAAATAGGAGTCCACAAAACAGTCTTTATAAATACTGCAGCAGTTCATAGGTACAAAGATACAATATTTGGTGAGTTTTGGCATAAGCAATTATTAATATAAGCACCTTTTCTCTTCCCTTATTTTCCTCTGGCAGGTATTATTATCCGAAGTGACTTACAATTATTTTATTTACACAACCAAGCAGTTGACGGGTGAGGATCTTGCTCAGGGGGCAGATTGGTGGTGCTGGGATTTGAACTCATGACCTTCTAATCTGAAGTCTACTATTTCCTCATTATGGCTTTTATGTGTATTATTCATTTTCATATTCATTTCTGCTTCTTGGAATACTTTCATTTATTCCTGGATTTGTTGGTTTGTGTTATCGCCTGTCCCATCTGTGTTATCGTCTGTGACGGCATCAATAAGAGATGGTTCACAAACATCAATAGACACTATCTAATGTAACATCAGATTTTTTTTTTTTATAAAACTATGTTAAACCCAGATAGCGCCTTACGCTTGAAACCAAAGTTAACCACCCAAATAAATAGCCTCTGCATCATGGATTAGCTTGACTTTGAAAGGGATTATGGCTGTATTTCACACCGTAAACACACTTGATCCTCTGCAGAACCTTGATGAATTTAATGTGTACTTCAACACATCTATTAAAAACAATGCCGCACCTAATTTACTGCACGCCAAAGTTGCTTTAGCCAGGTGTATGGCTGTGGTGTGGTGTGGTGTGGTGTGGTGTGGTGAAGTCAGTGTGTAATCTGCACATAATGATGGTGTTATTGTTTCCAATACACTCGTCCGGCCTGGCGTGCACCGCTATGCAATTTGGTCTTAACGCGACATGGCACCATTGAAGTTTGTTCTAGACTGTACTTGTTGGGGCTATAGTTATATCTGCACCAAATTATTAGGCAAATCTCTCTTTGTTATGAATAGATGACACAAGGGGAAACAAGCAATGACTTCAGCTACTAAGATGTAATGTCTGGCTGTGTTGATTTTCTTTTCTGCCTTGTTGTAAATTATAAGAGATAATAGAGCTATTAACACTGATTGTCAGATGGAAGGGAAGGACAGGTGATAAAAAAGGAGGAAACGATGAACGAAAATTCGAAGTTAAGAGCAAAACAAGCTGGTGTTGCTAGGAGAGAGATAAACAAACAGAGTGATGGGCTGAGAGGACTGTGTGAATCAGCCTGAGGCGACAGGTGACTTGTCCATGGGGCCTAAAGAGCCAGTTTGACAGGAAATCGAGCCAAGTATCATCCACCGGCTCATTCCAAAGTGCTAATTGTTTTTACTTTTCACCCTGTTCTGCTAATCTTTCAGGTGCTAGGGTTACGACAGATATAAATATATTTGCAGTCAAAAGCAATGTCTTTTCAATATAAATTATTAGTATTATATTTTTGACCTACATACCTATTTACATGTTGTTAGCTATTGGGGGTTATTATGTAGGCATTTTTGTTGGCATCACCAGCATGATTTCTTTCAAGTCCAGACTAAATTTATACAGCCTGTCAGTGACAGTCATTTCAGAGTAAAACGCTTGCGTCATCAACAGTGATTTGGAAGGCGTGCATGCAGTACATTTGTGTCTATAATGAACGTGAACAAGGTGCTTTACGTGTGTAACAGTTTGTCCTATATCATTCTTATTATTCCATCAATGGCTCTTTGTGATGTAACACATTCCTCAATGCTAAAAGGTACATTCAAAGATTTTATCAGCATCAGCAGTTAATCTAAGAAAAACATAAAGCAAAAAAGCATTTTGTTCATATATTAGGAAATCAGACAATGCAGTAAAACTACAGCCAAGTCTCAGATTCACATCAATACCGAATAAAGTGTTCACGTCACATTCACTAGAACTACAGTATCACGATTAGTCAGGCCTTGCTTAAGGAAATTGCAACAGCAGCTGTCATTTAATCTGCCATGTTTTATTGATGAGGACTAATTAGATGTAGTCATGACCTGCCTATGCCAGAGTTGCGTAACGTATAATCGGCTCATTTTACTGCACACGAGGTTTTCTGCAACATCTGCTCTCCAGACAACAACAACAAAAAAATGCTTTCAAAATTGTCATTACTAATTGATCTGGTCTCTCTGCACTCATTCTCATTCCTGTCATTTTCCCTTTTAGCATGTATGAATGCTTTTCTTTTTTCCTGTATACCCAGTATATACGTGCTGATATGCGAAGCCGATACTCGCAGCAAAGTTTCGATTCAATTCCACTACCCCGGGTGGATCAAAACATTCCTAAGATGTACAGAGGGACACACACACACACAAATACACACACACACACACACCCTCAAACATGCTTACAGATGACAAATGTACAGTAAGCACAAACTCTTCACTTTACACAGGCATGCATTCAATTTGTCTTGATCTTACCCGAGAGTAAATGACAAGTTGAGCATGCAAGAGAATGTATGCTTTAGTTCAGCAGCAATTATGAGCCTTCGCTTACACACTCCTTCCTCATGCTGCACACATTCAACACATCGCCTAATCCAGGGTTATTCAATTATAATTCATGAAGATTCAGTTGCGCAAATGTTCTTGTTTACAAACATTTACGTTTACGGCATTTGGCAAATGCTTGACTTACAATGATCTCATTTACTGTATAAAACTGAGCAGTTGAGCCTAAGAGCCTGATGGTTGCAGCTTAGTGGTGCTAGGATTTGAACTTCTGAACAGAAGTCTATCATTCTAACCAATGGTCTACTATCTACCATGGTACTGTACCACCTCCCATTTGCATAAGCCAGGGGCCTCCAATCTTTTTTTTTTTTTTACAAATGGCCGGTGTGGTGCAGGTTTTAATTTCAACCAAGCCAACAAATAAAAATTCCAATTGTTTTGATCTTCATTTCCAATGAATTATCAATTAAGGCATAAAAAACGGCACCCAAACTGGCCCATTGTGGAAAAGATTGGACACCCGTTGCATTAGCATTTTCTACACACTACCAATAATTAAACATTAATGGCTATTAATAGGACAATTAAAAGTTTTTTTCATGATGCTTGATTCATTGTGCAACCACTTTTATCTGATAAACTGTTATCACAAAAGCTGAAGGCACACAATTGTACAGGGTC
The DNA here is from genome assembly GCA_039877035.1 of Silurus lanzhouensis. Lineage (NCBI taxonomy): Eukaryota > Metazoa > Chordata > Actinopteri > Siluriformes > Siluridae > Silurus > Silurus lanzhouensis. The sequence goes on along the minus strand of JBCEWE010002369.1, from coordinate 15,027,553 downwards.
TTTGGATGCAGTAGCATGAAATTTTCTTTTCACTTGAACTAGCAGAACCAAATCTGCTCCAGCATGACAATGCCTCAGTGCACAATGCAAACTCCATGAAGATCTGCTTTACATGAATTGGAATGGAAGATCTCCTATTGTAGAGCTTTGATCTCAACCATATTGAGCACTTTTGGGATAAATTGGAACATTGACTGCACCCCAGGCCTCCTCACCTCACCTCCATCAGACTTTACTAACACCCTTGTGCCTGAACAAGCAAAATCTCCACAAGCACATTCCAAAATGTAGTTGAACATCTTCCCAGGAGAGTTGAAGGAATAATAAAAGCAAATTGGGCCTTAATGTGGAATACAATGCCCAAAAAGCACATACTGTACCATACATATGACCAAGTGTCTGCAAACTTTTGCCAATAGAGTATATATATATAATCTCAGTCCAAATCACTAAACATTGCCATTTTATTAGATGGGAAATAAAAAAACTTGTGTCAAAGTTGCAAAAACTCAAATTAAATAATAAAAAAATAAATGTATTGAATTGACTGCAGTACAGGATCTGCTTCAAAATCTGAAATGGATCAAGCTTTTTAAAACCTGCATTACATTTTTTGTTATATAATTATCAGATCTGCTATAATACTTTTCCAAGCGTGAGTTGAATCCACTGAAACACTTTGCTGGTCTGCAGTTGACAAACCCTGACCTCGTCACTCATTTAATATTTAGCCCAGAAGAAATATGTGCAGCGGCGTATTCAGACTCAGTCATGGAGAAAGAGAGCGAGATCGGCGATCGAGATATTTCAAAGGCCTCTTCAAGAAACCCAACGCGCGTGTTTTTCATCAGGCCATTCTTTCACACCATTTGTAAAGCGCAAGACTCAAAAGGGTTACAATGAAAATGGCGCTTTGGGAGAGATGGCAGGTAGAGTTACACACAAGACTCTCAGACCTCATGCCTGTAATACATTTGGCATGATGGAATTTTTCTTTTTGTTTTTTTTTGCACGTCTACACAGACTGTTGCTGTCTTAACAGGTCTTTAAAAAAATACTGAAGCCAGAAGAAAAATCAGGGTCTTGTATTTAAAAATACACAAATAAGCCAACATTATTTTTAAATATGGCAGTACAACTAAACTGCATGTCGTGTGTGTTTGTGTGTGTGTGTGTGTGTGTGTGTGTGTGTGAAAGACGTAGTGTCCGCAGCTGCTGGCGATGTCACTCGGCACCTTGCGAGTGTCGGCGTGAGCTAATGGCCCTCGTATTACTTCATCACACAGCTAAGTGCTGCTCCAATTTTAAAAGGGCTGAAATGATGGCAGAGGTTCTAATAAACCTATTCAATGCATCGCCTCTCCCCAGGGGAAATGTGTGTTTGAGCAAAAGTGTGGTTTTCAGGGCCAAGTGCATGGCCCAGGTGGTCAATGAAGCGTTCTCATGATGCTAATCACTGTAAGACACGGAGCATGCCAGTGTTTTGCAAGTGCACTGCGCTGAAAAAGCGCTCTGTGGGGTTCAGTTACTCCGAGCCAAACACACTGAACTGCAGACTAATCACTGACGGCACTTAATAAGCACACGATTAGCAGCGGGATTACAGCCGAGTCTAATTAATGGGCTGCTAAAAGGAGTAGCGTGTGGTGTGTGTGTGAGGAATAGAGATAAAGATATTAATAGAATAAAATTCATAAAGGGAATTATTCATTCTTAAAATAAAAACAGTGAAAGTCAGTGAAAGTGTTATTAAAATGACAAATAATTGTATACGGTAAATTATACTGTGCTCTAATTTTCTTCTAGTTTATAAATGGCCACTGTGCTCTCGTGAATGTTCAGTGCAGCAGCAACTTTTTTGTAGCCTCCCTCAGATTTGTGCCTTGCAACAATCATCTCACTGAGATCTGCAGGCGGTGCTTTTGAACTCATGGCTTGGTTTTTGCTCTGATATTCATTTCTAAGCTGTGAGGACTTTTATAAAGAGGTGTGTGCTATTCCAAATCATGTCCAATCAATAAACGTTTCCACAGAGCTCCAGTCACTGGTGTAGAAACATCTCAGCAACGATCAAGAGAAATGGGGGGCACCTGAGCTCATTTTCAACTGTTGTTGTAAAGGGTCTAAATATTTATGCAGATGCAGATGTGATATTTCAGCATTTCAATAACAAAAACAAAAATTACAGCAATTTTTTGAACTATGCTTTTAATTATTATTATTTTTTTTTTTACTTTTTTTTACATTATGTGGTACTAAGTGTAGATTAATGAGAAAACTTAATCTATTTGAATGTGTGTGTTTGTGTCTGTGTGTGTGTGTGTGTGTGTGAGTGAATTTATCTCCCTTTTGCTGCATTGTCTAATCATTAACCAAACTGAATTTATTTTCAGTTTTCAACAATTTAAACTTACAGCTTATCTCAATTTACAACTTACAGGAGACTCAATAAATGCTTAATAAACATCTCCTTATAGACCCCATCATATCAATGACTATATTTGTTCAGATAAAGTTTTACAATAAGGTATATATGTGTGAGTTTTTATATACAGTTGTGTAAGTTAATACACATATTAGAACCAACACATCAATCTGTGATTTCAAGTACTGTCAGGTTTACTTTTATAGAAATGAACCAACACTTTCTGACCAATCAGTTGAGCATTAACACATTAATAGTGAATAATAATTTTTTTTAAGAACCACTGTAAGATGTAGGTCTTTATTTGTAAAAATATCAGGTATCAGATATCAGCTCAGATATCAAGCGGAAGTTCATACCATTACCTAGTGCCAGAACGGAGGGAACGTAGTGCAGTGCGCTGTGAAATAAGTGCTGAGAGAAGTCATTACCTTCTCCATACTTACCTTTGTTGCTGTAATTGTACATACACTCAGAACAATAAAGCATCACCAATATGTGTAATTGCTGAATAATGTTCCGTTGGACCATTTCTGTGAGTAAAACATTCTCTTGTATGGTTCTACACCAAACCTTTAAGGGTTTTCACATGAAAGTCTTTTATTTCTGTGTTACCTCTTTTAACGTCTTTGGTTAGCCCTGTGGATTAAGGACAAAAATTACCTAGTTACAATAATTGTAGAAATATAAGTTAATCAATCTGCATTTTCCCAGCAGAAACAAGAATAGGCATCCTGATATTCATTGTGGTGGTGATGATAATGGTGATAATGATGATGATGATGATGATGATGATGATGATAATGATAACATATTGGCCATCACATGCAGGAAATGTGGTCCAGTACTACAGCTGGCGCTATTTTAATTTATTGACAATTTCTATGAGGAAAAGGAAAAAGACTGTTCATCAAAGCATCTTTAAACAACCAGTCAGAAGCTCGGCTGCATTATGTTTCTTTCAGCACTTGTCATTGTAGTTTTCTTAGCAGTTTGGTTATACTTTTCATGGATATTTGCCAAAATGTCATCTCTGAATGAATTATGGTAAGCCCTTAACACTCACAGTATGTGCTAAGAACAAAAGAGCACATGCTAAGGTAAGATATCTTACTATTGTTGCAAGGTAATTGCAAATATTAGCATGTCTATTTGAGGCCAGCTAGTGTTCGCTTACCACTGTCACCTTGGTCTTGCTCGTCCAACTGAACTGAATCCTAATTTTGCATTTCTGGAAAGCTGCTTCATGACAATTCCTTCAAAATATTCTGAAACAAATACAGTTCAACTCATTCGCCATTCAAACCACAGCACAAGACGACTTCTCAGGTAATAACTCCTTCCATTCAATTTGGTTTGTATTATTCAGACAGAAAACCACTAAATCCTGAGCACCTAAAAAAAAAAATCAAGATGAAGTGAAGAACGAGTTAATATTAAAGCAAAGGATACACTAATCTATCCAGTGACATGATGTCATGATGCCACCCCCCCAACCTTATGTTACCTGAAGGGAACATTCTGAACTTATTTGGTGTCAGCTCAATCAACATAGCATTCAGAGTGATGTCCCTTAACAAAACAGAACACCATGGCAACATGGTAATCAGCCTGAATACCGCAAAAACCGCCTCTGTCGCGCACACAAAGGCTTTTTGTCTGAGTACATAACCGAAGTCAGCATGGCAGAAGTGGATCCATTGCAGCAATGCCATGGCAGTGATTATACATGGTAATAAAGCCAAATGACACGGGACCCTGTAGATTTAAGGGCCATGTAGGAGTTAATAATCCTCCATTAAAATCACTAACGCACCGAACATGGAAGCGTTTTGTTCCATTGGCCGTTGCGTCGCCCACCCAGCTTGTCTGGTGAGCCACTTTTTGACAGGCTGCACAATCAAAACCAGATTTTCATGCGTTTCCTTGAACGAATGAAATTTATGCCGTTCATATATTTCCGAGGTATTTCATAAAGCAGAAAATTTCCCTGGATCTTTCCCTTCCTCCAAAAATACATCTGGACTTCCTGTTGTGGCTTGGCTACCTCAGTGCTGAGGTGCACAACGCCAATCAGCAGAAAACATGTCAATGTCGAATAGCACTGAAACGTAGTTTGACATTTGTTCGCACATGTACGAGAGTCGTGAAAAGGTAATCTATTGTATTTAAACACAAATGTTGCTTTGATGTGAACTACTGGTTTGTACTGTATTTGTGTGGTAATTTAGTAATTGTTGTCTATGAGGTCAAACAATGCAATCAAAGGTTTGGTAGAAATTCTAAAATGCAAGAGGTTTTATTTATAAAATTAGAAGGAATGCATTTTAAGGAAAGTAATTTACAGTTTTATAATATAAAGGCTGATGCAATGCATTTCAATGTGAAGCACAATGGCACATCCAAGATTTTATCTTTTAATAATAAATACATTTATGGAAAGTCTGTGTAAAAAACTCACTATTCTGCAGTTGTCATTCTTTCAACAGCCTCTTTTCTTATTATTGCAGTTAATAGTCAAATATACGCAGCTACCTGAGAAACCACACAGTACAGACGTGTTAATCCTAAGCCGAGGAAATAATTCTTGTAATTATTAGTGATTCACCACTGACTCAAAAACAACCCCTTGAAAACTCCTTCTATATTTATGACTACACCAGTAAATTTCTATGTGTAATTTACAATAGAACTGCTAGTTAGAAACTCGTTTCAGAATTGCTACATTTTGCCATGCCACATTGCATTAAAACTAGTTTTTGTAAATGACCTGAATCATATGATAACATTGGTGAAAGAGAAATACACAGGTACCAGGGTATACGATCTCTAGATTAAGTCGACATATTTAAGGTTGGCACAAAAAAATTTTTGTTGGCGATTTCAATCCTCTTCTTATTCCAGTGTAACATTGCATGTTGTCACTAAAACGGCTTATTGAAAAAAAAAAAAAAAAATGCGTGTCGGCAATTACTTTAAAATTTGTTCGCTGGTGTGAACGGACCGGCCATGAATCATGCCCGTATTTGCTGCATGGCATACAACAGTGTATTGTTAAATCTAAAACCGGCACGAATGCTATGGGGGTGATGAGTCATTTGTTCTCAGAAATTCACGGATGACATGATACTACTAGAAGGTTAGAATAAATAGGGCTAGAAGTAACACAGACCCGATGCACACTACACAACACACTTTTTAGATCGATGTGCGGATTGTGAGCGATTATTTAGATGGATTAACATGAAATTAAATGAACAATAATATAGGAATTTTTAGGACTATTTTAATAATTTAATTAATACTACTTTAAATGAATCAGTACAGTTATGTCTGTAATAGCCTTGCATTCTACACTGCTTTAGGTTATGTAAAGGAAATGGGCTTTATGCTTGTCACTTGTATATTTACCGTGCATTACAGCACAGTGCAATTCTTTTTTACATATCCCAGGGATTTTGGGAAGCTGGTGACAGAGCGCGTGGTCAGCCATGATACAGCAAAGACGGTTAAGGGTCTTGCTCAAGGGCAATACTGTGGCTTGAACCACCGCCCTTCCGAACGCAGAGCCTAAAGCACTAAGCTATTAGATATATATTATATTAGGGCTGTCATAAATAACGTGTTAATAACGCATTAATGCAAATTCATTGTAACGGCACTAATTTTATTAATGCATTTTTGTTTGACCATTTTAACAAAAAAATAAAGAAAGAATTTTAGACCTTCAACGCAACACACATTTATTCACAACGTCTTTTCTATACGATATAAAGAAAGAAATAAACTCCACCGGAATTTTTTTTTAATTACTAAACATTCGTTTATTGATGCGCCAAGTCTCAAATCAAGTACCGAAATCCACCATGATGCACACATCCACCAATTAAAACCATCTATGTGGAAACATAGTAAAAGTCATTTACATCATTTACACCACCATAATTACTTTAAAACATTTACAAGTATATTTTGTCTTCATGCTCTATGCTGAGTTTGTCTTCACTAATAATAAACACACATTTGCATAAAGCATCTATATTTGTCCATTATCATGATCATTTGAATTAATCATGAATTAACTCATGCGATTTATAACGATTAAATATTTAAATCGTTTAATTTTCCTATCTCATATATATATATATATAAATGAGATAAGGCAGCACTTTTGTAACAAATACAATATTTTATTTAATAAGAAACATGTCATACTTTTGTCCATTTAGAGTTTTATAACTTGTCAAGGAACATCCATGAAACATGCTAGTTTGCCTTAAAATCAAGTAAATGTGTCTTGTTACCAACAAAGTGCAAATCCCATCATTATGAAGAATTTCCTGTGCAGGAAAATGTATATCTACAGCTTCACCTGCGATAATTTCAAAATGCTAAATGCTGTAGCCTCCATCCATCAATGCCAAATAAACATGTCCTTACAGAAACCTGCACCAGATCAATGATTATACAGTGTTTGTCTGTGTAAATAATGACTCAATTTTATTATTTGTGTTTGTTTGGCTTAGTCGTTGCTATAGAAACGCTAACATAATAACGGTTATGATGATAGTGCTATTGGCCGAACTGATTGTGAAGAACGAAAACAAATCGGCACCTTCCTATGCATCGCAAAATTTCGTCAGAACTGTGACAAGCGTTCGGTTGAGTGCTTTTCCATGGGAGATTATTTACTCTGGACATCAGCATATACTGTCCCGAATGGCGTGTTTCTCGTTTATACATTTCATTTTATTTGACATATTTTCTGCTTCAGCCCAGCAATAAAAATACATCATACAAATCTTTCAGCACATGCATAGAAGAATGTCTCGACTTTATCGCGATGGTAACTTCACAACATTTTGCACAAGCAACACTCGCTCCGAGGCAAAGTAGCACTATAAATTCAAAATAGTCCTGTGGCTGCACAAAAGCTGATCTGTTTTTGGGTACAGAACGCATTCGCTGCATCCCTCCTCCTGTCAGTCAGAGCAGATGATTTAATGACAGTGAAAACAGTTGTGTGTAAATCAATCTTCAGCTGGGAGGTGGAGAAAAAGAAAGGCATGCTTGCACATGCATGGTTCAAGTGGGAACACACTCATGATGCTAAAACACCTTCACATGTCAGAGATAAAGTATGAGGTGTCAGCAAGCCTCTCAAGCCTCTCTCGTAATAAATTAGGCTAAAGTAATGTAAGCCACAAATCCTCTAAATTCATGTTCCTTGTTCTACAAATGGTTTTTTAGGATGGACGTTGTAATTGCTTTCGAATGGAGATTGAGAGACCGCAGACTATACAACATTCTGGAATTACGCATCAAGAACGTGTTTCACAATAATCAATTTAGTGCATCTGAGGATAATAATAAATATGACCGATTAAATTTCAAAACACAGTAAGCCTTTCGCAATCGGTTTCCAAAACACCAGCTCACATTCAGCTCAAACAAAACACATTACATATTTCACCAAGAATTTGAAACACATGACAGCCTGTCACTGTGCATTAACAGTTTTCCATGATTTCCTATGAGGGAAAGATGAGTGTGTCAGTCCAGATAATATAGACAACAGAACATTCAGGATCGAACTTGCATATTCTCTCTTTTTTGGAAAGAAAGTTGAAAAGGTGAGCTGTGCTCCATAGAAGAATTTGCTGCATGCAAGAACACCTTTGCTTTGCTCAAAGGCCATGCATCATCGGCAGCTGTCACATGCCGGTTTGCTGTTTTTCTCATCACCTGAACACTTCGTTTAATGCCTTTCTGCCTCATAGCCCAATCAAAGGGTTACTAGGAAACAAAATGGAAACAATACAATTACGACATGAAGAGCACAAAGGAAACATTATGACATGAAATGCATGCGACCAGCTCATCGGGAATGTTGCGTTTGCAGAAAAGACGGTCCTGTCGTAAACGCCTTTTCCAACTTCATCTCTCCTTCTCAAAGCTGCACCTCAGTCAGCATTTGATCAGCAAAAAAAAAGTTATTATTTTATATAAGCTGGCACACAGAATGCACTTAACTTTTTATAAATGCTGGATAATTAGACTGTAGATCATTAAAACAGTCATGTCAGATGATTACACAGACTGAAACACCTCCAACCCACTCATTTAATTTCATCAATAACCTGACATTGACAGTGATTAAGAAAATCTGTATTAGCTGATGTACAAATTTGAACATGCTCGATTGCATTTGCAGGGAAGCATCACAAATAAAAAAACTAAATGCATTTTGAGAAACTAGATGTAAACTAATGGAATAAACATTGTCCAAATTACACAATATATATATATATATATATATATATATAAATATACAGTACAGACCAAAAGTTTGGACACACCTGCTCATTCAAAGAGTATGTATATAATTCCACATGTGTTAATTCATAGTTTTGATGCCTTCAGTGTGACTCTACAATTTTCATAGTCATGAAAATAAAGAAAACTCTTTGAATGAGAAAGAGTGTCCAAACTTTTGGTCTGTACTGTACATGAAACTGCTTCTAATTTTTTTAGACCTGTATTCTTACATGCCATAAATGGCAAAAAGAAAAGAAAAATCTTGATCTGAATCGAAATCAACAGCAAATATAAGAATGTCAAACAATTTGCCCTGCCCCATTCAATCCATAATTATTTATTGCACGTACATTATGTAACTATTTACTTAAGCTCACTTGCATGAAAATTCTTAAGAACTCATAATTATGACATCATACAGGCAGGAAAATAGTTCTGATAAACATTTTAATGTAAAAATTGGACACATTTTGATTTTGTATTATTCTTGTTGTACCTTTGTATGGGGTTAAACGTGTCTCTTAGAATGAGAAGCTTACATTAAAAGGAAGTAAGGACAAGAAACTATTCATCAGCGCTTTAAGCTTCTCTACTGATCAACTTATTTACACTGAGAGACAGGCCGATAGGCATCTTTCAACCCCTTCTTCCCTCGTTTTGTTTATTCAGAGATGACATACACGGCAGCAGTCAGAAGGTCGTATCTCAGCCCATCTTACATCTGACACATGCAGGGTAAAACGTTACAAAAATTTAACAGGACCTGTCAGTTAGACTGTCATGTTTTATCTGGACCAGTGTATATGATTTGTTGACTACAATGCTGCAGTGTGTGTGTCTGAATGCTGTAAATACCGAAGAACAACCCTGAGATGAATCAGAGAAAAGGAAGGAGAGAGAGAAAGAGAAAAAGAGAAAGAGCTAAAGAGAGAGGGGGGAAGCCAGGTGCAGTACATCAGCCAAGCAAAGCCTGGAATGCATCCAAGTGAGAGTGATGTAATATTAGTTGAAATAATTCTGCTGTTTTGGCAGTTACGCTCTCTCTCCCTTTCTCTGTTTCTCTCTCCATTCATCATGGCCACCACCACAGCAGGTGAAAAATAACAATCGGTGGGTTCATTTCACGTGAGTGAGTCGCTTTGCCCCCGCCAGCACCGTTGCCAATTGCCCGTGTCATCGCCACACTGATGGAGGAAAAAGGCATTCCAAATCTAGTGCTTCTTTTTCCCTAAAACTTGTTTCTCTAAGGCCTCCCAAGCACACACACATACACACACATAATAAATATCCATGCACCTATTCTCACTTTCATGGTAGCAGCAGGCTGTCTGTCTGCATATGGTATCTGGTCGTATGCCAAAGAATGCCCATAGAGGCCACACAAGGCCACAGCATGGGCCATTTAGGGGCATGGCATGATGCACATTTGAGAGAATAACTGTTATGTATAATTTGCATGTACAATTATAGCATTTGTTATCTAAATCAGTTACAGAAGTGCTTTGTTTTAGCAGTGGGGTACCGTGGTAGATTGTTAGATTGAAACTAGAGGTTGCAGGTGGATTTTGGGGTAATTTCACGGGCCTAATGGTGTGCAGATCTGGAATGTTTGCTATATTCCAAGTTCAACATCACAAGATCTATATAGGTACATAAAATCCATACTTTCTGTTCTCTGGTCAAACAAGAAACCTGACCAAGATAATGTAATTATTAAGTGATTATAAATGAATAAAACAGGTTGTCTGTGTAATATAAATCAAATATGATTAAAATAAAGCATTATCAGTGGTTTCAGCTCAACAAATGAACTGTAACAGCAAAAATAATTAGGGTTTCTTCCTTATCCCCCATCAGTATGCCCCAGTGACAGTTTACACAAGCTGCGGTTACACAAATGATGCAGGGCATAGACTCCTGCTCACTGAATTATCCTGTTAAAAGCAAAGTGTATCCAGGTGTGAGTTATTCTGTGCAGAACTCACTTCCACACCCTCCATTCACAATGACAAGGCAGGCTTTTGTCTCTCTACAAACAGGCAGTATGCATTCAACATACCTGGTAAGATTTGCAGAGATCTAGGAGATCTGTTGCCAAAGATATCTGTGTACAGTAAATCTTTCCTCTCACCTCTGTTATCTGGACTAATTTAGAGCTAAAATCTGAACTGAATAAATTCCTGTGCATTAATTGTTAGTCTGTCGATTAAAAGAGCTGGTAAGGACGCACACAGAAGACTCTTCATGAATGCAAAGACATTAGTCATGCAAGGAAAAAGTACAAGCTGGTGCAATGACCAGTTGAAACTATTTATTCTATCCAGAAAAAAAAGCTTCATTTTTAGCACAAAGCACAACTCAGTTGATGGTGTGAAATAAAGTTATACCTGCAGATTCATGTAATTTTTTTTACCCATAACCCAGATTCTCAACCTGGCCCTGCCCCTGAAAAGGCCAACCCAAATTCTAACTAACAATTACTTACCCTATTAACACAAAGCAAAGTGATTATGTGTCCAAATGATGTCTATGAGCAGAATACAGGGAGTGTAAAAAGTATAGCTACGTCAAGTGTTACAGAGAAAAAACAAGACAGACGCATTGAATTAAGTCCAGACAGGACTTTACTCTGACAAAGATATAATAGACTGAGCAAGATAAAGTGTACAGCAAGCATATCATTATTAGAAGAAAGGTGGAACAACTAGCCATGTACTCAATGTACAGTATAATACACAACCTGTAGTTATGTACTGTATGTATGTTGCTCTGGAAAGACCCATCTCAGTCACAGTTAAAGTTGCACGCAATTAAATTCTAATTACAACCGAAAGTGAAAATTCTAACGATATGTTTGAATGAGGTTAAATGTATGCTAATTGCTTACAATTGCTGCTGCCTTTTAAAGAGTTCAATTTCTAAAGACGGATTGAATGGGAAGCGAGTTTTCACTTTGATTATACACATCACCTACATCAGTCAGATCGTATTTCCTGAGGTAAAAGTTGCTCGCTACATTTAAACACAAGCTTTGTTTGCGTCGCTTTACTCCATTTTTCTTTGTTTATGCTAACACAAGGAGGATAAATGCTAGTTAAATTGATCTCTAAAGTTCTGTTGGCTAAATAGCTAAACGAGTTTATGCGAGCCATAAGTTCCCTTTGAATCCCTTTTACCTTAAATGCTCAGTTGTACAAAAAAGACAATTAAATGTTGCTCTACATAAGAGCATATTTCAAATGCAATAAATCTTTAATACTTTCTTTTTTTGTAATTTGTACATTTAAGAATATTTGTCTATTGTAATGTGTACTAAAGCAGGCAAGAACCCTACTCTGTTTTAAGATTGATATGACAGCGTGAAAGTTTTGCCAGCCTGTTTGTCATGATAACCACATTACAATCTATAGCTTTTCTTTCATTCTTCTTCACAACTCCCTAGCTCAATCCGCTAGCTCTCCACTATCATACTGTATAATAACTACCAACTAGAGAGGGTAAAGGATCCTTGGCTTCCTAGCCAAAACCTTTTATCTTCATGCTGCTCGAGGCTTTTCTTTTGATAATATTTTGGATTGTTTTAAATATGTAATTAAACTAGGTTAATGTATTAGGGTTATTGCTTTACCAGTCTAGACAACATATGTATTTCTTTGCAGGTAAAGAATTGCTTTGTGTTTAATGTCAGGCACACTTCTCTTAAAACACATTTCAAACACATTGCTCTCCGTATCTGTATTTATTTTGCATCAGATCAGGTGAAATGAGGACAAGACTACATTAAAATAAAGGTGTGCATTCAAAAGTTGTTTTACTTGTATTATATTTTTAAATATACAAATAAATTTGGACACAACTATTTTTTAAAATTCAGAACAACAGAGTCAAATAATCCTATATAAATCAAAGCGTGTGTTGAAAGACATTGAGCAGTTTTACGTCAGAGGAATTAAAGTTTAATCAGTTGTCTTTCACCCAAATCTGTAACTTGGCCCTGCTCCAAAGGCCAGCCCAAACTCCCAACAATTATTGTGCTTTTTAGCATAAAGCAAAGCAATTATGTGCTCAGATGCTGTCTATGAGCAAAGTACAAAGAGTGTAACAAAAGGATGTCACGTGTTATGAAGTGTGAGGACAAAAACAGCAAGACAGACACATTTAATTAAGTCCAGACAGGATGTTGCTTTGACAAAGACACAATACAATGAGCAAAATGTATTTGTATTACAACTGCAATTCCAAAAAAAGCAAAAAAATGTGCAAAATGTAAATAAAAACAGAATACAATGATTCCAAAAATTCATATTTTATTCATAATAAAGCAAAAAACTTTTTTTCAACTGAAAATATATACCATTTTAAGGAAAAATAAAGTCATTTTGAAATTGATGGCTGCAACAGATCTAAAAATGTTGGGACAGGACCATGTTTACCACTGTGTAGCATCACATCATCTTTCCGTATACATCTGGAAACTGGGGACACCAGTTGCTGCCGTTTTGGGAGAGGAATGTTGTCCCATAGGTGTCTGATACAGGATTCTATCTGTTCAACAGTTCTGGGTGTCCTTTGTTGTATTTTAAGTTTCATGAATTGCCAAGTGTTTTTAAATAGTAAAAGGTCTAGATTGCAGGCAGGCCAGTTCAGCACCCAGACTCCTTTATTACAAAGTTATGCTATTGTAGTACATGCAGTATGCAGTTCAGATTGTCTTGCTCAAATATGCAAGACCTTCCCTGAAAAAAAAATGCTCAAAAACCTGTATATACCGTTCAGCATTAATTAAGCCTTTCCAAATGTGCAAGCTTCCCTTTACACAGGTACTAATGCACCCCCATAACATCAGAGATGAGGCTTTTTAAACTGAGTGATGAAAACAAGCAATCAAATCAAAATCAAATCAAATCAAATTTTATTTGTCACATACACATACATACAGGGTACGACATCCTTCTCCTCTTTGGTCCGCAGGTATTGGTGATCATGGTTTCCAAAAAGAAATAAAAAATGCAATGTGCATTTTAAATGAGCTTTGCCCCAGAAAGGATGGCGACATTTCTGAATCATGTTCACGCATGCCTTCTGCTTTGCATGATAGAGATTTCACCTGGATTTGTGGATGACATGGCAAACTGTGTTTACAGGAATGATTTCTGAAGGTGTTAATGAGCCCATGCAGTGATTTCCATTACAGACTCATGACTGTTTTAAATGCAGTGCCGGCTGAGGGCTTTACCTCTGAGAGACTCTGCCTCTCTAACATACACTATTTATACCCAATCATCTTTCTACCTCTTGTCAATAAACCTAGTTAGTTGAAAATTGTTTCTCCAACTGTTACATTTTTTAACATTTATATTTTACAGACTCTTGTTGTCAACTTTTTTTGAGACATGTTGCAGCTATCAAATTAAAATGTACCTTCTTTTGTCCCTAAAATAGCACATTTTCTCAATTTAAACATTTAAATTGTTTTCTATGATCTACTGTGAATAAATTATGGGTTTTGCAAATCATTGCATTCTGTTTTTTATTTACATTTAACACAGTGTTTTTTTTTGGCTTAGGGTTGTACAAACAATATACAATGATAATTCATGTCCTTCCAATAGACAACCTGCAGCTATAGTATACAGTATATTTGTGGTGGTCTGGAGAAACCCATCCCATGGTTAAACAAAACAAATCCTTTTCCTGTACTGGACTTTTGCATTTTTCTCATGTACAAATAAAGTTCAAACATTTTTAAACCTGTTTTCACCCCACAAAACCTGAAATTTGCATTTAAAGATTCCATTTCCTCTGAAAGATGATACACATCACACGACAGTGTATAGAAAAACAAATGATCTATATAGCTGATACAAATTAGCAAGAATTAAAACAAACATACTCATCAAACCCTCATGGGTCCCAATTTTATATATATATTTTTTACCCATTATTAATTTGATTTGGAATTTTATTCTTTCCATTTTGTTAAATTAAATCATTTTGACATTCAAGCATTCTTTCCCTGTGTCAACCCCTAATGTGAGCAACTGAAAGAAGTACAATTTGAGTTTTTCATATTATTAATTCAATTCAATTCAATTCATTTTTATTTGTATAGCGCTTTTAACAATGAACATTGTCTCAAAGCAGCTTTACACAGATAATGTGGTGATTAAATGTAAATATGTTCTTTATAAGTATGTTTGTCCCTGATGAGCAACTGTGGCAAGGAAAAACTCCCCGAGATGGCATAAGGAAGAAACCTTGAGAGGAACCAGACTCAAGAGGGAACCCATCCTCATCTGGGTTGCACCAAATGTCCATTTGAAGCATATATACAAAGTTGCGGGGTACAGTGATGATGATCAGAAGCAAACTGCACTCCCGAGTCAGTGCAGCAGACCGCCGACACCAACTACAGTCCAATCCGTCCTCAAAGCACCCGTTCTACTCCGGAATTACATGGAACCACCCAAGGTGTTGAGGAGAGACCGTCCCAAGCTGCACAGAAGTGTGAAGATCCGCGGAGGGGAGAGGGGCAGGAACAGTGGTCACTGGAGCCTCAGGAGCATGTTTAACTCGACCGAGAGAGAGAGAGAGAGAGAGAGAGAGAGAGAGAGAGAGAGAGACAGAGAGAGAGAGAGAGGGTGACAGGAAGGGAAGGATATGGATTATTATTATTAATACAACTACATATTATTTTCCTACAAGACAACTACTTTTTTTCTCCCACCCAGTCCTCCTGTAGATGCAGAACGAACATATATACACCCTTCTAAAGCTTTTTATTTGGAATAACAGTGTAACTAACTAATCACGCAGAAATCTGTCAAAGCAGACATTCATTCTTTAATCTGGTGAAAGAGCTGACATGGGAATTATGTGGGTGAATTGGTTACTAAATAGGTGTGCCCTGCCTTTGGAAAAGACAGCTTTAAAGAAAGACAAGCAAAAACAAAAAATCATGCTATGCCTGTCATAAAGAAAATGATGCATTGGAAAATTATGATTATTAGCAATAACATGAAAAGGCAAGGCAACAGAACGCTGTAGTTCTCTGGAGAAGTCACTATTGCACATAAGCCTGATAAAAGCAAGCCAGGTAAAATAACAGTGAATGTGACGAGCGATATTACTTCTGGAAATGAGTTTGGCCCAGTTCAGGAGACTGACCTTAATAGAAGGAGAGGGATCTATTAGAAAGTACAGAGTGTGACTAAACACAATCACACACTCACACACATCAGCTTAGCATGTTTCAGCTGAGTTGGCTGACCACGGCCAAGTCCAAACACACAAATTACTTTCTGTCTCTCTGAGTCACATGTGTGGTGTGTAGACACATAACATGCTTATTAGTCACTAGAGAAGATTCTGGGGAGAATCCAGAGATAAAAATTGGGTCCTTTATGAAGCAGGTCATAAAATTTACACGGAGAAAGTGAGCGAGAGAAAGAGATTCAAATACCAGTGCCAAATCTGCGAAGCTATTAAGACCTTGCACTGTAATTTTCACCAGACTAAACATGCTCACTTGAAATAATTCACTTAGACGTACTTTGATTTAAAGTAACATGGCTGTAAGAGCTGTAAAAAAAGATGAAAAGAGGCAAAAATAATTGTGTGGTGAATTGTCCTGCACTTGGATGAGAGAATCATTGCAAAGCTGATGGCATCAGAAGATGGAAACAAAGCATAATTCAGTTATATAAAAACTGTCATATTACTACTGCGATTATGATGAAAATAACATTAATGATAACATTTACGATTATAACTATGATTGTAATCATAATAGCAATAAAATACAATATCTATGTATTTAACTATGACTTCTACTACTACTACAAAATATAATAATAATAGTGCTTATTATTATTATCAACAATATTTTATCTACATAATCTGGGACATTACTGGAAGGTAGGTGTGAGCTAATTCTGTTTCAGCCTTTAGCTAAACAGCAGCAGCCCTTTAGGAAAAGGGCTCTAAATCTCACATACAAATGAGAGGCATAAAAACCTGAACAAACATTTTGATGTGCAATTATTTTGCTTGTCATCTATGTAAACTGCCTAAACTGCATGCTGAGACCAGCAGCACCCTGTCACAGTGGCATGCCAAAGTCAAATGAATGATAGTCAAGACCTCCAGATTTACAGCTGTGGAATGACAGCAATGAAATCATAAGCATTAAAATTCAACACATGCATTAGATATGGTGAGGGCTGTTTGGGATGATTTTGGCCCAGATTATAAATGATGTAAAAAAAACAGTTAGATAGAAAGATGAGCCTTGGACCATAACACATTGCTTTTTCCTAAACTGTACATGTCTGTTTAAACTTAATTCTTTTGATTATCATTTCTTATATCCAACACAGTAAACTGTAGAAGTTTTCAGGACCTCAATTTTTTGGTAAAAACTGTAAAAGTTCTGCTTTATTGAGCCAATACAAAAATAGTTACCATTTCCAGATATCTTTCCAACAAAACAAATCTTATACAGAAAAATGTTTGTGTAGCAGTACAAAAGAAAGATACAGTATTATCAAATATAATACTAAAGAAAAGAATAAATATTTGCATGCAAAATAGTGAAGCAAGATCCTAAGATGCATAATAAAACTTACTGGACAATTTCCTTATAAGGCCTCACCAACTTTACCTTTGATTTCTGTGTGGAACATCCCACTCAGATGTTAGTGATTTCTTGAAAACAACAACAACAAATTTTATGAAAATTTAAATTTAAAGAAAAACTAAAATCCACCATGATGCACACATCCGGCGATTAAAACTGTCCGTGTGGAAACATAGCAAAATGTATATATATATATATATATATATATATATATATATATATATATATATATATATATATATATATATATAGTTTATATATTTTAGTCCTTGATTTGAGACTTGCTGCATCAGTAAAACAAAAGTTTAGTGACTGAAAATAATATATACAATATATCCAAGTAAAGAAAGGATATCGTGGATAAATATGTGTTGCATAGGAGCTTTTAATTTAGCCACATTTATATTTATTTATTTATATTTTTATTAAAAATGGTCAAACAGAAATGCACGCTGTATGAATTGCACGCTAATAAAATAAAATAAAATAAAATAAAAAGATTAAAAATCATTTTAGATTCAACTGTGTATATCTGTCATCTGTGTATATGCCCCCTCTCTTTCTTTCTTTCCATCTTTCTCTTTGTCTGTCTGTCTCTTTTTCTCTCTCCTTCTTTTTATCCGTCTCTTCTGTGATCAGCAGCCACCAGCAGCCATCAGGAGTGCCTATGACCTAATGGCTATAAAATGCCAAATAAAACTTATGGACACCAATTGCCATGTAGCCTTGGCCATGGACCACCATGCATCACTGTTATGGAATGATGAGGTCACAGCACAGGCCGAGTAGTGCTCCCTCTGCACACTGCTTTAATTTAGGGAAGAAAATGGATTAATTTATATTTACGCTTTATGAAATCATGTCTACAATATGTCCCATTGGCAGGTTCTACCAACTCGTTTCCATTTCAATTAAAGACAATGTGTGTTAGTTTAGTGTTGCACTCACATCAACTCCTACTCCATGATATGACGATGAAATTTGCAGCACTTGTATCTATATGGAAATCATGTCATAGACACTTTTTGAAATATTTATTATGTTTATCAATTATATTTATAAAAAAGTCTAGAAAGTCAGTGATAATGAAAAGTAACTGGCTCAAATGGCCACATATATTAAGTTGTGAAGCAGAGTAATCAAAGGTTAAATGGGATTTTTACTTGTCACATATACCTTACAGCAGGGTGAAATTCTTTCTTTGTACCAGTGATGTAAGAAAGCTGGAGTCAGAGCGCTGAGTCAGCCATAATACAGCACTTCTAGAGCACAGAGGGTTAAAGGTTGAGGGTTGAGTGGCAGCTTGACAATACTGGATAATTACAAAAATACAAAATGTTGATAATTTTTCAATAACAGCGCCTCCCAAATTGGTGTTTCTCTTACACCACTTCAATTTGCCATTTTTTTAAGTATTTCATAATTAAAGTACGACACTGTATTTTTATATCTGTTCTTCTTTAGGTTTAATGTTATGGATGTCTATAAAACTAGAAAATACTTACAGAAAAAATACAAACTCTACAACTAGATCTACTATTAAAGTCACTATTCTTTAAAATGATTAAAACTTTCCGTCCAATTAGAACACAGAATAAAACCACGATGTGGTATAACTGCGCATCACAACAGTAACTAAAACCCAATTATAATAATCCCCAATTACACAGTCCTGTAATTGCTTCATGCTAAAAACAAATGCCCTCTTTTCCCCCCACTTATTTCACATGTAATTGTTTGGTCCGTTGCCCAAATTGTGTAGGAAATATGGCCGTATTTCTTGTTAGTTTTTTTACGGTTGGCACTTATCATTTAACAGGTTATCCAATAAATCTGTCATGTGTAAAAGGGCTTCCTCTTACTCACTCACTCAACATGGCAACTTGTACGTTTTATACTTCTGTTTATAAAATTCCTCTGAGCAGGGGCACATAGGAACATGATTCGAAACGTATTAAACATGCCTCGCTTGCGCTTTCCCATGAACTTATAAAAACTTCAATTTTTTAAATCTTTTAGAAGCAACATGAGAAACATATTGTAGTATCAGTGTGAGTATTATTCAAGTTAATAAAGAAATCAATGTAGCCAATCAGCATCCTTCGCTCATACATAAATTAACAAATTGTTTAAATGAGGAATCATTTAAGTAGGAAGAAAATTGTGTTCATCGCATGTCACTATATTAAGTAATTTTTGGTCATTCTTATAATACAGTCACACCTGGCCCTAAAGAGGTTATTATTAAAATCGAATTTATGATCGTATATGTTGAGACCTAACAAGTATTTAATAAGAATTCATAAATTAGGCATAACATTATGAGAATATTACATTATGAGCGTTGAAGTGAATAACACTGATTATCTCTTCATCATGGCACCTGTTAGTGGGTGGATTTATTAATTAGGCAGCAATGAACATTTTATCAATGAACAAAAGTTGGCATGTTAGAAGCAGGAAAAATGGGCAAGCGTAAGGATTCGAGAGAGTTTAAAATTTGCCAAATTGTGATGCCTAGACGACTTGGTTAGAGCATCTCCAAAAATGCAGCTCTTGTGGTGTGTTCCGATGCTGCAGTGTCAGTATCTATCAAAAGTGTTTTGATCCAACAGAGGCGCTACTGAAGTTAACATGCTGAAGAAGTTGACGCTGTTAATGCTTGACGAGTCACGACTGTTTTGACAGCAAAAGAGAGCCCAACAAAATATTAGGCAGGGGTCATAATGTTATGCCTGATTCGGTGTGAATCCAAAAGAATACATGTTGGGTATTTATAATGTAAAGCTGAGTCACTGTTACAACCCTGAAATTGATTATTTTCTCATCACAGCATGTCTCATGTAGGCTTTTTTCCCCCAAAAGATGAACACTTTCTGTGTGAAAAAGCACTGACGCTGGAAACTCCTTCCATAAATATGACTTCAGTGTTAACTTATAGAAAACCTGTTTAGATCAGCAATTATACCTTGTACCTACATTTCTTAGATCACTGCAAATTCAATTAAATTTAGTAATTGTCGATTTTGAGAAGCATTTTCCATACAAATCCCTGTGAAATCACCTGTGAGTTTAGACCAGGGGTGAACAGAAACTAAGTAAATATAATAAGTTACTGTACTTAAGTATTTTTGTTTGGGGAGACTTTAACTTTCACTTTACTACATTTCAAAGGCAATTATATTCAACTCAACTACATTTCGCAAAATCAGTCATTCCTTATTTATTTATGCGTGAATTCAAACATAAATAGTCAATCACGCAGCAAGCTACCGATCAGGGTAGAGCACGTGCTCTGTGTAAACTAGTTTTTTGATTGCCGCTTGGCAGTGGCAGATTCAGGTGACATGGGCAGCCGTCCAGAGCGGCATATTGCCGGGTGGCGGCACGGGGCGTCAACGGAAAAAGAAAAAAACTCAATCACAATTTTTATATATTTATTTATATATATATATATATATATATATATATATATATATATATATATATATATATATATATGTTTTTACCGCTCATTTGCACCATCGCGTCAATTATTATATCATGTCACGGTAAATAAACCTGGTCATGACTTGGAGTCTGCACCCATCGCCCAGAAAAGTTTCCTCACTCATACACTCAGAAAGTATGAGAAAGCCGGGGTTGGGTGATGTCACATCAGTGAGGAGAAAAAAAGTAATAACTCTCAGGAGCCAAATTTTGAAAAAAAAAAGAGGAAAGAAGAATGGGGAAAATGTGCAAAAGATAAACATGTGTATGCAGCTGCATCACTCAGCTCATTATGAGGAAAGTATAAGGTAATGCATTTAATGAAATAGGCTGAAAACTGTATATCACTTATGTTATGCTGTGTTGCCTGCTATGCTTTAACGCAGAGAGAAACAACATTTATTTTAGCAATTTCTAACAATATAATTTAGAGTATGTAGTTTATCATAATGTGTGTAGCTTACAAGAAAACAATTACAACTTAACTAGTCTAGTTGGATTGTAGTTAAACTACATTTACATTCGTGGCATTTAGAAGATGCCTTCGTCCAGAGCGACATACAAAAGTGCTTTGAGTCTCTATCAATGAAAAAATCTACAAACTTAAGATAAATCAGCCTACAACTCTGATTGGAGTTTTTTTTTAAACAAAGCAAACTTGAAAAGTGTTAGTTTAAGTGTTTCAGGAAGAGGTAGGTCTTGAAGATAGCTCCGCTGTTTGGACATCTAGGGGAAGTTCATTCCACCACCACGGTTCCAGAACAGAGAAGAGCCTTGAAGTATACTTTTCTCTTACCCTGAGAGAAGGTGGTACCTGTAGAACAGGGCTGAAGGATCTCAGGCAGTGTGGTGCAGTACGCAATTATCGATATGAGATGATGTCATAAAGGTTTTCTGTGATTGAACTGGTCCTGAGTTCAGTAAGGGGAATCTCCAGTGTAGCTTAAAATGCTAATTTAAAAGTCATATATTATAAGGATATAAACAATGTATGTA
Organism: Silurus lanzhouensis; assembly: GCA_039877035.1. Taxonomy (NCBI): domain Eukaryota; kingdom Metazoa; phylum Chordata; class Actinopteri; order Siluriformes; family Siluridae; genus Silurus; species Silurus lanzhouensis. Next base: position 15,005,687 of record JBCEWE010002369.1, on the reverse strand, counting down.
TCTTATGCCGAAGAAGTTTTATGGTTCTTGGTTCCTGGAGGCATGCACGGGGCGGAGCTAAACAGTCACAAGCACATGCAGCTTTTGCATAGTGATCGTCTGCAAGCCGCACTATATTACTATAAATACAACAGGAACAAAAACATTCATAGTCTCAAATTATCTATGGCTAACAATCAGATTTACATGTATATATCTGATCCAAAATTGAATTCCAAGTCTTAAACTGAACATCCATAACAACAGCAGCAGTATCAACTACAGTAGGACGTGTCTATATGGTAAGAACTGAACAAGGTTCTCCTTCCCTCACATCCAAAAACACAATTTCTTTGGAGACATTCTTCTCAAACGAGTCCTGCGCAGCGCTGCCGGTGACTTCCGTCAACAAATGAAGCACGGTGATGGGTGTTTTTTGCTTTTGCTCTGGTTGCTGTGTATGCGAGCTCTTCCAGGAGAAATTCAAGGACTTCTGCCTTCAATGTCATGAAGGGCCATACTCATAAAAAAACATTCTGAAACTTATACGAACTCTGAAGGACTGTATTTGGCACAGAAATGCTCTGCATACATCCAAATCTTTAGCCATGATTAGCATGAGATTCCAAATGTATAATAGGGTAAATCACTCAGAATGCACAAACTATCCTTAGACCTTCTCTCTTTAAAATATGAAAGTTCATTAGATTCTCATTTGTCTGCACATTAAGTACATAGGGAACCATCTAGGATTATTAAGATCATCCGCTCTTACCCAGGTCATTAGAAAATAATTAGAAGAAGTCTATTTCGCAAAATGTACATTTTAACATAATGTACAAATATTTGTGAGCTAGACAACCAGATGAGTGCAGCTTTGATAGGAAGTATTTCCAACCATTAAAATCGTTATTTTCAATATAGTTATTGTAGTGTAGTTATTCTGAATATCAGTAGTATTATAGTATTATAGTGCAGTTATTTTAAATATCAGCATGTCTATGATTACCTGCAGTACTCATCCTGTAGTCTTGTGTCTATGACTGTATAAAATATATGCAACTGAGTTGGGATACTCCAGCGGCAGGGTCTCGGTAATGATGTAAACGACTCTCATTTGTCTGCATGTAAAGTACATAGGGAACCATCTAGGATTATAATAATCATCCACTCTTACCCAGGTCATTATTGGCTGGATTATGCCCAAAACCCCTCACTTGATGCTAAAATGAAATATAAATGGACTAAGTATGTATTTTTTTCCTTTTCTCTAATCCATGTTTTTATATCCTGCCCCTTTCTCAGATTAGCTGTGACATAGAGGCCGTAAGATGGCATCTTCTTTGCCGCTTGGTGCCGTCCGCACCCGCGCCGTCACTGTGGCGTCTCGGGACATTCTTTCCCACAAGCGGGTGCATAGTTGTAGCATCTCCTCATGTGGTGACGCGGGTCACTTCAAAGCGACGGGCGCCCCCACAGCTGCAGCCTGTCAAGGCCCGTGCCCCACTCCAGTTTGTAATCATTATTAAAGGCTTGACCCCGGAGGCATCTCTGCCGCTGTTCACACCCCCCATCACCACCCTCACCACTCCACTGGTCCCTCATGGACGGGCTGAGCTTAAGGTGACGCTTGTGACCTGGGCATCATGAAGGAGAGTCATGGGAAAACAGGATGACCAAAGCTTTCCAATAAGCAACATTTATGGTTTTTGGTTTGTACTGTACTGTTTTTTTACACTCTTAGTTTCCTATAGGCCTCATTTGTATCTATGAGTTTAAAAAACAGTGAATCAAATGTATATTGGGTAAAATGTGTGTGCTATTAGAAAACAGTTGCAAATTCTCTTAATTAGGATCTTCTTTTATCTTAATTATGCACAGAATTTAAATGCATATGTACATGAAATAGTATTGAACATCTGCCAACAGAAAATATGTATGAAACAAATTTTGCATAATATTAAATTTTGCTGAACATTAATCTGTTTTGTTCTGTTCTTGTCCAAACAAAATACACAAAATTCACCTAGGGCGTGTTTAAAAAGCACGATTTTGTTCCCTTTATAGTTTCAGAAGTCATCTGTTAGCTCGTTAGCCTTGCACCAAGCGAAAAGATACATTTATGGATCCAATTTGTGGCCTATATTAGGCCCCGGGACACCTGAGCCTCCCTTATTACAACTAGACAATATGTTGCGGTCACCAGCAGAGCTTTCACGCTACTTTCCGGCTAGCCTTTGAAATGCAGACACCAGGGGAATTGAATGGCACCAGCGCATGGTTTCTTAACTGCAGTTCTTACAACAGCTAAACAAGCCAAGTCTCCTTAGCTACTGGGCTTTTCTAGTCCGGTGAAACACATGGCAGACTGCTCAGTTACAACATTGTCATCAGTGCTGCTGTAAATATTTCAGAAGTTAGTTTGTTTCCTCCTTTACCACAAAGTGTGACTCACCGATATCAAGCACGTAGCGATTTTCAGAATCATAGACGCTGGAATAACAATCATTTACACACTAATTTGTCTGTCCGGCCCATCTGTAAACCAAGCAGCTGGAGTTGACCGTGAGCAATGCTACAGGCAACACTTCCTTTCCTTTCCCTTCCTCCACATGGCAAGTGTCGCAGTGATGCAAGTCCAGGTGTGCTGGAAAAGGAATGTCTTTGTGTATCATTTGATAACCCTTCATTAACCATTCCACTATCCACAGGGAATAAATGAGGCACTGCGACTTCCTCCATCCATGTTTACAAGCTGAGTCATTTCGTAACAAACAGTAATACTGTATATACACATATATAAAAACACATTCCTTATTTTACTGCATATTTGTTAGCGAGCGTGGAATTGAACAGGTGGCTCAAAGGAATTGGGTTCCACCACTGCTGGTTTATGCAAATTGTAATTTGATGTAGTGTTAGTAATAACATAATAATGGCAATAATAATAATAATAATAATAATAATAATAATAATAATAATAATAACAACAACATTAACAACGACAATGATAAACCAATAATAAACGCGGATCATCCGTCTCCAAACTACTTTGTCCCCTACATCTGCCTCTTTTAAACCAACTAGATCCATGTCTTTTTTTTTACCACATCCATAAACCTCCTTTTTGGCCTTTTCATTACCTCCTTCCTGGTGGCTCCATCCTCAGCATTCTCCTACCGATATACCCCATGTCCCTCCTCTGCACATGTCCAAACCATCTCAATCTCACCTATCTCACTTTCCCCCCAAAACGTCCTACATGCGCAGTCCCTATAATGAACTCTTTTCTAATCATGTCCATCCTCGTCACTCCCAGTGATCTTCAGCTCTGCTACCTACAGTCTTTTAGTCAATTCTGATTTGTGATCCGCATATTTGATTTGGCACATGTTTTATGCTGGATGTCCTTCCTAACGCAACCCTACACATTTATCCAGGCTTGGGACCGGCACTAAGAGTGCACGGGTTTGTGCAACCCTAATGGCTGGGTTCTTGTCAAATGTCCTCCCTCAGATGTCTTAAAACCTGACAGTAGAACTTGCTATTGGCGGTTTGGATGCTAGGGACGAATTCTCGATGCACAATGCCTCGAATGTCAAGAAAGACAAGCACTTGGTTGAGCTTTGGACCTGCCTCACATTTTTTGGTAATTGAGATGATGGGCTCTTCCACTGTGAAGACTCTTGCTTTGTCTCAGGGTTGTACCCGTACACCCAAGTTTTGTCATGGGTAATGTTCCTCGACATGAAGGACGGGTCAGCCACGGCACGCTGAGGGAGTTGTTGGCAGACTTCAAAGCAGTGTTCCTTCTGTTCCTGGTTCAGCAGCCTGGATGGCTTTTTGGCCACAATTCTTCCATGAAGACCACTTCTGTCAAGCCTTATCCATACAGTAAATAGGTGTACCTAGGTCCCATTGATTTTATCCAGTTTTTTGCTGATGGCACTGCTGGCCATCTTCCGATTTCGAGGTAGGTAAGTAAACATGGTGTGTCTTTCATCCACTACATTCAGTTTCCTTGGCTGACCACTGCGTCTCCTGTCCTCAACATCGCCCGTTTTTTTGTGCTTCTTCAAAATAGCTTGAACAGCACACCTGGAAAGTCTGCTTTGAAATCTTTGCCTGAGCAAGATCTTGCTGATGCAGTACAATTTACTTTTTTTGTGTCTTGTTGCTGTGCTCAGTCTTGCCATGGTGTATATCCTGTGATGAAACTGTCTTCCACAAACTCACCTCAGAAACAGAGTTGGCTGTTCCTCACCCAGTTTTAAGCCTCCTACTCAGCTGTTTCTCTTTCCCTTAATGACTCAAATGAAATTGATGATCATAAGCACCTGCTTGGTATCACACACGCTAAACTACTGAACATTAAAACTGTTGAAGGCACAACACAAGGCACAGAACATCTCAAATCTCAAGTTCCATCTACTTCTGTGCCATTCTCACTGAAAATATTTGAATCCAATAGAGTGCCTTTGGGATGTGATACAGTAGGAGATTTGCATCATGATACAGTTATCAGATGCAAAACAGAATCCACTTGACTTGGCTCGCCTCATACCATTATTACATTGATTTTCCTACAAGAGCACCATCCCAAGTGTTTTCTTTTTACTTATTATACAAAACATGCATTTTTGACTGCTGAATAAAGCAGTTTGTGATGAATTAATCCCTAACATCACAAATAGTATGCCAGTTGTGCTTATCCATTGCTTATAATGAGTAAATTCGTACTTTAGTATATGAGTGCAGTGTTATAATACCTGCGAACACTGGCATCTGAGCTTTGAGCATTACCTCGAAGCTTCATCACACCAACAGCTTATCCAATGGCACAAAGGCCTATTGTAGACCGAAATCCCCATTATAAACATGCAAAACAAACATTGAACAAACTTTATCATCCTGCTTGTCCTAAAGAAAATAAAGAACCATTTAGACCAGTTTATCTTCACTCCTCACAGGTTGTGCAATGTTGTTGAAACTGGATTCTGATGATAAATGTGAACTCAGTATATACACACCGGACAGGAGCAACCAGTAAAACATTATAATGCTTGGAATTCTTTCACTTTTTGAATAATATATTAAATGATTGTCATAATATTTAATTTTGTCTGCAGATTTCCCAATAAGTAATACAATAATAACTAATATTAGCTGATTTTCCCGGTCTCTCGTGGATAGCACGGTAGACCAAAAAATGTAGGGATTTGTTTTTATGTTAAAATAATAAAATGTATTAATAAAAATATAATTATAAATTATAAAATGAATTAAAATGTTAATACAGTACAGCATACTATACAAAAAATAGCATTTTTGGGGTGGGGTCCGTTCTTATCACGTTCTTTCGTTTATCACAGGTGGTTTTGGAATGTTATTACCACAACAAACTACCCCAATTATTATATTTAATATTGAATTATAAAAACTGAGGCAGTGCACAATACTTGCAGGTTAACAATGATATTTAAGATGCTTTATGACAAAAATATAAGCCTTTCATGACAACTGTCATACACTTTAATTTAAATAAAATGTAAATTTCTTCTGTAAAACATCCGAAGGATTCGACAATTTCTGTCCATACATGCTGCCCAGGTGCTTGTTCAGTCTCTTGTCATTTCAAGACTTGACTACTGCAACTCTCTGCTGGCAGGTCTTCCTCTGAACGCTATTCGTCCACTGCAAATGATCCAAAACGCAGCTGCACGACTTGTGTTCAATCAGCCCAAGTTTTCCCACACCACCCCACTGCTGCGCTCCCTTCACTGGCTTCCAGTAGCTGCATGTATCAGATTCAAAACACTGATGCTTGCCTACAAGGCCAAAAATGGACCAGCACCATCTTACCTCAGTGACCTCATCACATCTCGCACTGCACCACGCTGTCTGAGATCCTCCAGCACTGCTCGACTGGTACCTCCTTCTCTCAGAATGAGAGGTAAGTACACTTCAAGGCTCTTCTCTGTTCTGGCACCGAGGTGGTGGAATGAACTTCCCCTAGATGTCCGTACAGCAGAGTCCCTGATTATCTTCAAACGACGACTGAAAACCTACCTCTTCCTGAAATACCTAAATTAGCACTTTCTAAGTTTGTAGAATTCGAGTTTTATTTATATTGAGTTTGTAATCTTGCGTACCAGTGTAGATTTATTCACTACTAGAGACTCAATGCACTTTTGTACGTCGCTCTGGATAAAGGCATCTGCTAAATGCCACAAATGTAAATGTAATGTAAATGTAAAATGAACGTTTATATAAAATTATATATGATTATAAAATTGCTTATACCTAGCAATTGTTTTTTTGCACCGTCAGACAGAATTGTTTTCCCATAAAAGCTGCCATGCCAGTGCTCTCTCACACACATACACACACATACACACACACACACACACACACACACACACACACACACTACACAACTATAACTATATAATTGTGTGATGCCTACAAGACATCAAAAATAAATCATTTGTACCGATTTTTTTTTTTAATGTCATGTAAAGAAAAGTATTATATATATATATATATATATATATATATATATATATATATATATATATATATATATATATATATATATATTTATAAATTGATCATTATAAAAAATAAATCCAGACTGAAAAATGAATCAAACTTCCAGTATTTGAGATAAATCATGTCTTTGACTATATTTTACAAGACAAAATCAGCCTTCATGACAGCGAATGATTGCTGTAGTAAAGATTAATAAATTATCATGTTGAGCAGTGGAAGTTGTCATGAAGGTGCCGTGTTTCTCCTCACTGTTAAATCAAGCTTTACTCAAACACAGATTTTATGTTTAAAAAATCATAGATAATGTCAAATTAATTTTAGCTAATTTCATTGTTTTACTTTTACTTTTCAAAATGCTTTTTTTTTCTCCTGAACCAAAAGCAGAGGAGAGTGTGCGTGTGTGTGTGTGTGTGTGTGTGCGTGTGTGTGCGTGTGTGCGTGTGTGTGTGTGTGTGCGTATGTATTGAAGGGGGTTAATACTTAAGTGAACTGCAAAATAAACTAATCATCAGAGCCAAAACAAACTGCACCCTTTTTTTCTGCCTTGATGACAAGTAGACTTAGATGAAGTAAGGAATGGGGATTTTGTGTGTCAGTGTGTGTGTGTATGTGTGTGTGTGTGTGTGTGTGTGTGTGTGTGTGTGTGTGTGTGTGTGTGTGTGTGTGTGTGTGTGTGTGTGTGCGCCTCCATATTCAACGTGAGCTTTGACATTTTCAGACAGATGGACACACCCCCTGAGTTGAAGTACTTGAACTATGCTGAACTTTTGTTTATTTTATTTTTTTGTTTGTCTTTGGTTTCTACACAAATTAATGCCTCTGTGACTCAGGGGACTGACTGAGTAGACATAATAAATCCAGGCAAAAAAGTTTAGATAGATAGATAGATAGATAGATAGATAGATAGATAGATAGATAGATAGATAGATAGATAGATAGATAGATAGATAGATAGATAGATAGATAGATAGATAGATAGCAAGGAAGATTTGAGGATGAGCTAAAAAATGACAAAAGGATAATGCCACATACTTGTTACATGATGAACCGTTATTCCATAGATTTTATTGTGGTCCCGGTGGCACTTATCAAGCACCTTGTGGTTGGCCTTGACCCTTAGTGCACTTAAGACACACACACACAAACAACCCCCCCCCCCACACACACACACACACACACAGAGTGATATCAGCTTCAACATTCTGTCAGACTGCTTGTAATTTAATCAAGACTTTGTGCCAGCTATTCTTTGAAGCCAACATAGTAAAAATATACCCAACACACACACACACATGCACACACACACATAAACATATTTAGAGAGATCAGTTTTACTATGTTACAGGCGCCAAACTTCTGAGTCACTGTATAATTTTAAATAAATACTTAAAGGATCTTTTATTAGATACATTACTGACCCCAGTCATAATTCGTCCATTGCATATCATAAAAACCTAACATACAAATATTTGTAAAACCAGATAGAATAATGTTACTTATATTCTTTATTTAAAAAACGCATTAGATATTCAGAGTCGTTAGGCTGGAGCATACATAAAAAATTTCATTTTTCAAATATACGCATCTGGTATCCAGTTCGAGCCCGAAATCCAGTGCTGGAGTTTACTGGGTGATAAATGGCTTGCTACTTATCTAAGGAAATGTGTAGCTGATTCATGTGACAGCTATTCCTTTCCAACCAAAAGCAAGAAAAAACCAAAAAACAGGCATAGTTTTGCATGCTGGAACCTGGTGGCGCTTTACATTTTCACTATAAAATCTAGCAAAGGAAATTATGCTACACTAATGTTTTTATTCCATGTGTACTCTTGTTCTGCCAAAAATATCTCAGGTTTGATCCCTGCAAACCGCACGGCAGTAAATCATTCACGTCTGCAAAAAGGCAAAGCTCGAGCTCAGACAATGAAGCACATTCAGCCGACCTGTTCAGGAGAATGGAAACATGCGCGAGCAAATCAAAGTTGGTGCACTGCTTGTCAAGGGAATTGAAAAGTCCTTTGGCGTCGCTTGTGCAAAACGTAAATAATTTTTGCGTTTCCCTGTGGACTAATTATGAACAACAATCCCTTAAAGCCTGTTTGCTCTTTAAGACCCACTTATCTGTTAAGCCTGTGGCTTTAAAACCCTACAAGGTAGTCTTATGGATACCTGCATCACATTTGTGCAAGATGACAGATCCTAGCTAAATTATATAAGAAAACACCACTTGAACTCATGATTATCTTAAGAACAAAACAACGTGTATATCTCTCAATTGTCTGTACAATGTGTTTTCAAGTGGCTCTCTTATTAAGTCCATTAATCAAACCCGCTCCATCACTGGAGGCTGAGATGATTCGTAACTGCCCTTCGTTGACCCCGTTTGCCCGTCTAACAGCTGTGGTTCAATCTTCCTCCCCCCTTTACATACAACCCAAAAAAATCACTTTTGACGCTGTCCATCAAAACATTAAAATCACCACAGAATAAGTGCAGCACTAATCCAGTTTCTCCTTTAATTAGCATGAGCATTACTACTACAAGTGAATGATCTGAGACAAAAAGTCTTCAAGGCATTTCTTTTTCCCTTGAATCATTATTTATGTCATGTATCCTGCCTCCAACAGAGACCCTTGGCTCTTCTAGGTCTGGCCAAGGCACCAAGGGGGCTTGGGTATCAAGGAAAGCAAGACAATGGCAACAACTGTGCTTCGAATTTAGCCTCCTCTTTATCAGGAGCTGGTAATAGGAGCCACAAAGACAATGTCGGGACCTACAAAGGCATGGCAATTGCACGAAGCACGTAGGGCTATTGTTTTTCTAATTGGCCCTTGTTCATGCCTTCGATCCCAGTGTGGCGCGGCAGCTAAAAGCGGAGCCTCATGTCCCGGTAGCGTAAAAGCGATCCTTACAAGTCCATGGCATTCGGTGTCCTGGTGATCAACAGAGGGCTAAACAATCAGCATGGGGAATGGAGAGATATCACAGCAGTTATGCGTTACCTTTGGAGAGGTTTAACATTGCCCTCTTAATCTTTATTGCCCATTGTTAGTTCAGATGTTTTGGATGGATGGCTGCATGCTTTGAGCTCGGTAATAGATGGGCTCGCATATGATATTTCCAGAGCCACAAACATCCCGTTTAGGAATCTAATGCAATTATTGGAATGACAAAGGCAGTTAGGTGGCCTATTTAAAGCAAAGCATTTTTCTTAATGACAAAGCGATTTCACATTTACTTTAGATAACTACTAACTGAAATGATATTTAAAGTTTGAAGGTGTTAGGCAAGTTTCCCAAATACCTCTCGGATATCGTTAAATGTAAAAAGGCAGCCGATACAATGATGCAACACTGCGGTGAAGTTTTAAATGGCAGCATTTCATGCCAAATGATGTGACTCCTAAAAATCTATCCATAACCTTCAAGCACTTTTTGACCTTTCCCACTCTTATAGATTTGTCACAAGTCCTGGCTGTTGACTGAGATTTTCAACACATGTAACAACCATGTCAAAACCATGAAAGCAAAAGTTCCACCCAGGTCGTTATGGAAACAACCTCTAATCTTTGGGCATTAACCTCTGGCCTCTGACAGGTGGAGAGGCTGTCTCTGGAGCAGTCCGGGCAAAGGGGACAGGGCTGCCATCACGTCCTTGCCATTGTGGGCAAAAATATTATGATTTTGTGGAGGGTCAGTTTTGCTACAGATTGATGAGTCTACTTGTGAGGTCTGGGGAACATGTGCCAAAGTGAATGCCATGGGTCTATCTCTCTCTCAAAACCAAACAGATGAGGGAGATGATTCAGCATAGCAAACAACCAAGCACCTGTCCTAAAATTGCAAGAAATGCAGAAATGGCTAGGGAAAAACAAAATGTTAACAATCCAGGCATTGCATAAAGAATATAGAAATATAAACAAGTCTAGCATTGGCTTAAAACCCAGACCTCATTTTATTATTTTACTTTATCAGGTTTCAGAGAAAACATTTTAGGAATTTAATTAAACACAGAAACAATCAAATTACAGATTACAAAATAATCATATAAATGATTATAGGAATAATGTGATTATATAGCAGTAAATGATTAGTCTGCAAAGTGTTTACCCCAAATTGTAGACTATATCTATTTGATACAGTATTTAAGTCCACTCTTTGCAATGTTTGATTTGTTTTAGGGATTGATAGTGAAAAGTAAGAATTCAGGAGAACCCTTAGGACTATATCACATTCTTGGTGTTGCCCGTAGTGTTCAGCAGAGTGTTTATCAATGGGTCACCATTCAGCAATTCTTGTTAATAGAATCCACCAGTGAATGATGGCAAAGTCCATTATCCTTTTTTTAACCTTTTCACTAAATCAAACATACACTGCAAATGTTTACATTCTAATGATGTACTTTGCAAAAAAATCGGAATCTCCATATAAACACATATATAAGCTATATGCATTTAGCCGTTTACCCAAATGAGTTAACTGATTATACAGTATGTCATATAGTTACTTATTTGGCTTTGATTATTTCAAGCAAGTAATAACTCTAATGCTGCTTACGTAATCTTAGTAACAAAAGACACAGTAGGGCTCTGCTCTTAACAAACCCATTTGCTGTTATTGATGCTAAGGGCTTTGAGTAAGAGACAGCTGCTTGGTCGGCATCGGTGCGGGTTTCACCACAGAGCAAAGTAAGCAGGCACTGAGGGCACTCGTTATCACTCCTTTGAAGCCTAAATTGAGAAGAATTGAACCATTTGTGAGAGTGCATTTGATGGCAAATCAAGTCCCTGGCAGAAGAGACAGATAATCTAACTTTTCCCATAAAACTTCAATTGAAATTAACTTTGTATGTCTCAGTAGGACATATCATTACAGAAAGCATTTTCCTTTCTAACCTTGAAAAAGCTCTTGCAGCACTTGGGCTCATCAAGCTTGAAAGAAATGGCTTTAAACATTGATTTCAACTGATAAAACCAAAACGATCAAGGATTGTATTTGTGCATATGCAATTGAAGTTTTTCTTATGAGGTGTAAAACTCCGGCTCTGACAGCCACTGGCTTTTTGCGATTACGTTCCTTTTGTCTTTGGCAAGCCTGGACCAAGCGCTGTTATGTTGCAGAGTTGAAATCTCCAGAATGCGACTGGCTGGCGTCACATGCGTTTCCCTCCTCCCATTTGACCTGAGCTCGGACGCCAAGGGCCACGATGAAACGGGAGCGACCACTTGCTCAGAGACGCAGCTGGGCAATGCTCCATGGCCACAACTGAGGACAATGCTGAAGTCGGCTTGAATGAACAACACATTCTCAGGGCTGTGTAAGCACATGTTTATGCTCGAGAGTTATAAACACTGCTGCAGAGCTCTCCAGTTTCAAGTCTATATCTTATGGACTAACAGCAACTGCAAGGTGGATTGTTTGCAAGACCTTAGAGGCACCTAGGCTCTAATTAAACATAAAAGTCACTCACACAGACTTACCCACATACTGCCTCCAGTATGCCTACTCATCATAATGAGTCGGTTTTGCATGTAACGGCACAAGCCAAAATGTGTTACTTAGCTTACCTACTTCCTACATGGATGGTAGATCAATTTGTAAATTTATACGTTATATAATATTTACATCTATCTGCCAGGTTTTCTCATTTGTAATTCAGCATTGGGTGGCATGATGGTACAATTCCTAGCATTGAAACCCTGGTTCAGTTTGACCTGCTATTTTATTTTTCATAGTTTTTCCTGTTCTTTGTTGGTTTTCCCATTTCCTCTCACCTTGCAAAAACATGTCATTGGCTACACTAAATCCTTTAATAGCACATCGCTTAACTGTGCCACGATCCACCAGTGTTTTCATTTACCCTATTACATTACAGCATCATCTCAACCATTCATGTCTAATAAATGCTTATACTGGCAACGTCTGAGTCTGAGCCTCCTCTCAAGCATTTCAGTGCCTCGTGGACCCAGTGTAACTGCCAATGACATTTAAATGACTCTTGACTCTAAAGTACTTTGATCAGAATTGACTCAAGGTGCGACTGAGGGCATGACCGGGTTTATTTGAATGTGATTGAATACCTACTTTAAACTCAGTGTTCCTGGGATAGACTGTGGATAAACTATGAATGAATACTGGAATATGAATACTCTATATATCTGGATGTAAGTTTAGTGTAAATAATCCTGTCTCGCAAAAAATGCAAGAAAAAAAATAGCAAGAAAAAGTGTGCCCCAAACCAGAAACCCCAGACAGGGCAAAGAGTTTCCCACTACTGGTCCCTTAGTGCCATCTGCTGGGAAAAATTTTACAACACTGCCAAACATGTTCATCACAATATAACACATATTCTACCATGAAGTCGTGTTTGATTTTAAGGCACACTGGTCTCATGTAGAAAAAAGGTGGCTTGAGTCAGCTCTGAAAGCTCATGATGGACCCGTTTGTCATCACAAACCTTTACCAAGTGCTGCCATTTGGCCTTTCTCTTTCAGTCTCGTCTGACTCTGGCTCATAAGTGCTGGCTCTGGGATGGAAAAACACTAATTAGCCCTCTTACAGCCCACAAAGTAAGCATGTCACCGACTGGCCATTGAAAAAAAAAGCAGTGCCAGTGCTTTGCTATTTCCAGCTGCGCTAATGCCATTAATAACTTTTACACTGTGCAGCTGCAGGAAAGTAATGGCTTCTACACAGCAGTCCCTGGTCCATCCAGAAAACACATATCCTAAATGTTTAATGATTGTTTAGAGAAAAGGTATGTGCTGTTGTTGTTGTTGTTGTTGTTGTTGTTATTTAAACTATTTGCTTCGGATTGTATGAGGCATCAATGTAGTGATGTATGTGTGTGTTTTTCGGTGCTAAAATATACAAATACACACCTTGTGTGTCCAAACTTTTGGTCTGTACTGTATATATATTATATATACAGTACAGACCAAACGTTTATATATATATATTATATATACAGTACAGACCAAACGTTTATATATATATATTATATATACAGTACAGACCAAAAGTTTATATATATTATATATACAGTACAGACCAAAAGTTTGGACACACCTGCTCATTCAAAGAGTTTTCTTTATTATCATGACTATGAAAATTGTAGAGTCACACTGAAGGCATCAAAACTATGAATTAACACATGTGGAATTATATACATAACAAAAAATTGAACTGAAAATATGTCATATTGTAGGTTCTTCAAAGTAGGCATCAAGAGAATGCCAAGAGTGTGCAAAGCAGTAATCTAAGCAAAAGGTGGCTACTTTGACTCTACAATTTTCATAGTCATGAAAATAAAGAAAACTCTTTGAATGAGAAAGTGTGTCCAAACTTTTGGTCTGTACTGTATGTTTGATAATTTTCAGGGGTGGATAGTAATAATGTGAATGTAATTTGTTTCAGTATGTAAGTAGCTTTTTTGCTTATCTGTACTTTACTGAAGTATTTCAATTTGGGAGACTTTTACCTTAACTTCACTACATTGCATAATCAAATATCTCACTTTTTACTAAACTACATTTTGTGAAATCAGTCGATCCTTTTTATTGATGAGCAGGTAAAAAAATTAAATGGACGAGCACACAGCAAGCCACCAATCAGGTCAGAGTGTGTGCTTTGTTTGATTGGTGGTAGCACAAACATACAGTTTAGCATCAGATCAATAGCAAGCAGAACACTCTGAGAGTAATAATAGATCTATAATAATAGATCTATCGTTTCATAGATTGTATGCTAAAAGTAACAAACTGAATTTAAGCAAAGAATCTTGTGACAAAAATGATAATCGTAACATTATAGCCATAATAAATCAGAGTACTTTGGATACTTAAGTACATTTAAAGGCAAATACTTTTGTACTTTTACTCAAGTGAAAGTTTAAAGGGACACTTTTACTTTTACTGGAGTCATTTTTACCTACTGTAACTCTCCTTTAACTCAAAATCATGGTCCACATCGTCCACCACTGGTCATTTTACCCCACTGTTGTCTTAACAATTTTCTTACAAGAAACTGGATTCCTTCTTAGACCTTTCATTTTGATTTGAGGCAGCTATCTCACCATCACACTAGGTGACACACCCCAGGAAACCCTCCTGATTATTCACAAATGGTCATTATTCCCAGTGACCAGTTATTTTTCAGAAATCTTGAATAAATTTCCCCACTGTGGGACGAATAAAAGGTATATTTTTTTCACCATTGTTTTTAGCTGACACATGATCACTATTATTCCTAGTGACTATTCTTTCCAATCACTATTGTCAAACGTAATAAAAAAGAGACAATAATTACAAAGATACATTTTAGAATTCTTAATGTGAAACATTTTTAGATGCAATCAATTCAGTAAATGTGGCAATAGTCTAAAGCATCTTCAGTTGACTTCTAGCAATTATTTTTTTCTGCTAAATCGAGGTAACAACACTGTTTGGCTGATGCTTTTAATGCGGAGTTACATACAGAACAGAACAACAACAAACAGATATGTACATTACAAAGTCACAGCAATACCAAGTATTAGTATATTATATATAGTATATTGAGGTCAATGCTTGCTGCATATAAAGTTAATGAAAATACATATTAATGGGAAAAGTGAATACAAATACATTGAGATAACTAAAAACCAAGGGACAAGAAATAACATAAAATTAAATAAGTAATTGCATGATGGTGTAGATCTTTAGAACTAGAAGAAAGAATGGGGATATTTGTTGGGCAGTGGTGGGTGCACATTGGGTATGATGTAGGTGCACAGTTGCAGTTGTAGTGTAGAGGTTTGAAATCTTAACTGGGTTTCTTGCTTTAGTAAAATGGTATTCACCCTCTATATGTAAAATGCCTCTCTCTCTCTCTCTCTTTCTCTCTCTCTCTCTCTCTCTCTCTCTCTCTCTCTCTCTCTCTCTCTCTCTCTCTCTCTCTCTCTCTTTCTCTGTAATGCCACGCATTGTTTTATTGCGTTCTGTGGTGATAGTGATTGTATTAAGAGGTGGATCACGTTTGGTAAGTCCCCACTGAAGGCCCAGGTACCAAATTCACAGCCCACCACTGTTGTTGGGTCAGGAAAGAAAGGGGAGCACATTCCACCAAATTCCAAGTGATGCCGGTACACCCCTCACATTTAAGCAACCATTGTAGTATCTCTTCTCAAGAGACAACTCTATAGAAATTTGGATATATTTTAGAGTAGTTAATGTACAGCTTGTACAGCAGTACAGATTTACTGTTCTCTAAAAATAACTCAACATACACCCTAAGTGATTACAGCTGAATGTAATTTAACCAAGCAAAATGTACTATTCATCATGTTCTTGTGTTTGTCTGCTTGACAGGACCATACAAATGTGTGTATCTTGTATTAGAGAAATAAAAATGTGGTGCTTTAGTCCTCTTAAACTGACCACTGGATGTTCAACATGACACCTCATAGCATAGAAAACTTTGAGAATTAGAATGGTTGATCTCCACAAAGATGGCCTTGGTTAAAGAAGAGTCAAGTCCTTGTGCTGTGCGTCGGGTGCAGAAGGCAGTTTTAAAAAACAGATACGAGTGCTGCAGCATTGCTTTAGAGGTTGCAAAAATGGAAGGTCTGCTTGTCAGTGCTCAGACTATACGCCACACACTGCAACAAGTTGGTTAGCCTGGCCGTCATCCCAGAAGAAAGCCTCTTCAGGAGTTGGCTCACAAGAAAGCCCACAAAAAGTTTGCTGGAGATGACCTGTCAAATAGCATGAATTACCAGAACCATGTCCTGTGGTCTGATAAGACTATGATAATCTTGTTTGGCTCAGATGGTGTCCCGCATGTGTGGTGACGCCCTGGGGAGGAGTACTAAGAAAATTGTGTCTTGCCTACGATCAAGCATGGTGGTGGTAGCATCATGGTCAGGGGCTGCATGAGTGCTGCTGGTAATGGGGAGCTATGGTTCATTGAGGGAAATGTGGATTCCAACATGTGCTGTGACATTCTAAAGCAGAACTTGATGCCCTTCCCTCAAAAACTGTGACAAATAGCACAACCAAAATGACAACTGCCTTGCTGAAGGTGAAGGTGATAAAGTGGCCAAGCATGTCTACAGATCTGAACCCTATTAAGCACATGTCGGGCTCCTCAAGCAGAACGTGGAGAATTGCCATGTGTCTAACATCCAGCAGCTCTGTGGTGTCATTATGGAGCAGAGGAACAGGAAAAAAGTAAATCCGGACTGCTTTACAAGCTGCACAATGACCACTTAAAGAATTGGCCCTTGAGAAGATATAGTAAAGTGGTTGCTGAAATGTGAGAGGTGCACTCACACACTTTTGTGATATTCTCTCTTTCTCTTTCTCTCTCTCTCTCTCTCTCTCTCTCTCTCTCTCTCTCTCTCTCTATATATATATATATATATATATATATATATATATATATATATATATATATATATATATACATATATATATATACAGTGAGGAAAATAAGTATTTGAACACCCTGCTATTTTGCAAGTTCTCCCACTTAGAAATCATGGAAGGGTCTGAAATTGTCATCGTAGGTGCATGTCCACTGTGAGAGACATAATGTAAAAAAAAAATCCAGAAATCACAATATATGATTTTTAAACTATTTATTTGTATGATACAGCTGCAAATAAGTATTTAAACACCTGTCTATCAGCTAGAATTCTGACCCTCAAAGACCTGTTAGTCTGCCTTTAAAATGTCCACCTCCACTACATTTATTATCCTAAATTAGATGCACCTGTCTGAGGTTGTTAGCTGCATAAAGACACCTGTCCACCCCATACAATCAGTTAGAATCCAACTACTAACATGGCCAAGACCAAAGAGCTGTCCAATAACACTAGAGACAAAATTGTACACCTCCACAAGGCTGGAAAGGGCTATGGGGAAATTGCCAAGCAGCTTGGTGAAAAAAGGTCCACTGTTGGAGCAATCATTAGAAAATGGAAGAAGCTAAACATGACTGGCAATCTCCCTCAGACTGGGGCTCCATGCAAGATCTCACCTCGTGGGGTCTTAATGATCCTAAAAAGGTGAGAAATCAGCCCAGAACTACACGGGGCCATGCATTGCGAGATTTTGGGGAACAACCTCCTTCCCTCATTTAGACCATTGAAGATGGGTCGAGGCTGGGTCTTCCAACATGACAATGACCCGAAGCACACAGCCAGGATAACCAAGGAGCGGCTCTGTAAGAAGAATACCAAGGTTCTGGCGTGGCCTAGCCAGTCTCCAGACCTAAACCCAATAGGGAATCTTTGGAGGGAGCTCAAACTCCGTGTTTCTCAGCGACAGGCCAGAAACCTGACTGATCTAGAAAAGATCTGTGTGGAGGAGTGGGCCAAAATCCCTCCTGCAGTGTGTGCAAACCTGGTGAAAAACTACAGGAAACGTTTGACCTCTGTAATTGCAAACAAAGGCTACTGTACCAAATATTAACATTGGCTTTCTCAGGTGTTCAAATACTTATTTGCAGCTGTATCATACAAATAAATAGTTACAAAATCATACATTGTGATTTCTGGATTTTTTTTTTAGATTATGTCTCACACAGTGGACATGCACCTACGATGACAATTTTAGACCCCTCAATGATTTCTAAGTGGGAGAACTTGCAAAATAGCAGGGTGTATATATATATATATATATATATATATATATATATATATATATATATTATATATATATATATATATATATATATACGTAAGTAAGATTACGATGTAGTAGCTTATTGGTTAAGATGTTTCTTCTGGTTAAGATGACGAATCTTTTAGTCAGGTGCCCAAAACATGTTTCTATATAGTTTAGCATTGGCGATTCTTCTCAGTACTGTGCTAATGTTGGGCACTTTTGCTCATTACATATATTCTAACCAGTTTAATGACTTGGATGACTTTTGTTTTTCACACCACTTTCTAGAAACTCTAGATGTTGTTGCACATAAAAGCACTAATGCTCCCCACAACTAGGCCACAGTCAAAATCACAGAGGTCTGAATTTTTTCCCCATTCTGATTTCTGATGTGAAAATGAACTAAAATTCATTAATGGGTACCTGAATGATTTTATTATTTCACTTCCGGCACGTTTGTAGATGATAAGTGCATATGTGATTGTTCTAAGTGTAGCATTTCAGTATTTCTCATCAAAACGTATTATCCAAATGAATAAATAAACCACTAGATACACCACTGAGTAAAATAAGTAATTAAAAATAATATAAAAAATAAGTAATTTCATTAAACTATACACTTAGATCGCTTTAGCATTGTTGCTATTCAATTTGATTTGATAAGCATTTCAAACCTGCTTACTTTTACAAAGAACCTGAGCATCATTAACATGCAAGTAACCATACAAGCCTTCTCTTCCCACGAAAAATTGGATTATGAAAAGATCCGGAGCTATAAATTGAAAAGAACTCACGGGCGTCTTTTATTTGAATCGTTTCAACCTTAAAGAATGCTCTTTAAAGCATAAACCGTATTGGTTTAAAAAAAAAAAAAAAAGAAAAAAAAAAAAAGAAAAGAAAAAACGGAAAGAAAAATGAGTATATGAATACAGATGCACTCAATAGAGCATCCATTAGTGCACTGTAGATAATGGTGCACATCGAGCATGTCTGTAATTACAGCAGACAAATGCTCACCTGAGTCGCTTCATTACACAAACACCCCTTTTTTTGCTTTAGCTAAACTACTGTGCTTGTCAGATGTATTTATTCTCCCTGTTCCCTCAAAGCATCCATTTACACCCATGAGCATAGAATTCAATTCAATTACACTGTTTAGAACTTGCCATTTTGTCTGCAAACATAATTTTAGCTGTTTTGGTGTGGTTTATCAGAACAAAGCCACATCTAATTTCCCAGTATGCAGTACATTTCCCTAAAGTTTCCTGTAACGCATATCATGTGCCAGACTGAAGGTAAAAAAACCCAAAACAAAGCAGTAAAAACCTTTTATTATTTTTAACCTTCCAATTAAAAGTACTAGACGTGTTTTTAGAGCAGGCCATTAAAATCTCACAGGGAAAGGTCGAGATGTGCAAGTGCATTTAAGAGTTTGCTTTTTCCTTCTTTTGAAATCTTTAGACTTGAGGTTCTAAAGTGCAAGTGATGGAACCAATTTGGCTGCGAATCGAGAGAGATGAAAAGCAGGCTTGAGATTTCTTAACTCTCGACACAACAGCTTTAGATAAATATCAGGATTGTTGTCAAGATTTTCTAACCAGTTTATTAATTCATTTCTGTATTGGTTACAAATTTCATTCATTCATTCATTTGTTCATTCATTCATTCGTTCATTTTATTCACATTTATAGTATTTAGCAGACATCCTTATCCAGATTATAATTATAATCACACTCTTGATGTCACCCAAATGAGAATGGGTTCCCCTTTTGAGTCTGGTTCCTCTCAAGGTTTCATCCTCATAACATCTAAGGGAGTTTTTCCTTGCCACAGTCGCCACGGCTGCTCATCAGGGATAAATACACATCGCTCACCTTAACGTAAGTTCTGTAAAGCTGCTTTGAGACAATGTCTGTTGTGAAAAGCGCTATAGAAATAAATTTGACTTAACTTGACTTGACTTGACTTGACTTGACTTGAGTTGACTTGATTTGACTTGACTTTTGACTTGACTTGACAAAAGTGCTTTGAAGTCTCTATCAATGAATAAATCAACACTGGTTCTCAAATTTTCAAACGTAGTATACAACAAGCCCAGAACTCTGTTGGGAGGAATACTTTTTTTATTTTTTATTTTTATTTTTTTTACATAAAGACATAAAACAAACAGGTAAAAAAGTGCTAGGTCAAGTATTTCTGGAAGTCTTCATCTGTCGTTTAAAGATATAGGCAATGAGTCAGCTGTTCGGACATCTATGGAAAGTTCAATCCATCACATCGGTGCCAAAACAGAAAAGAATCTTGATGTCCAATTCTCCCCCTGGGAGATGGTGGGACCACTCATCTATCTTGGAAGTGCTTTATCCTGATAATGTGTGATGGTGGAGCCAATTTTGATGTGAACTGAGGGGGATGAAAAGCTTACTCTTTTTACTCTTAACACAACAGCTAAGATAACTTAGATAAGTCAGACTGTATTGATTACAGATTTCATTCATTCATTCATTCATTCATTCATTCATTCATTCATTCATCTGTCCACTGTAAGTGCTTTATCCTTGATAAGATTTTAAACTGAATCCGGACCACATTCCAGTAATAGTGAGTGTGACATGGAAATGCATGCTGGATTACGTGGCACTTTGGACTCAAACTTCTTAACAAGCTATAATGTCTGAAGAAAATGTGTAAGTGACAAATAAAGGCTACTTCTTCTAGCTTTTCCATCAAATATCATGTTCTTTGGAGGTGACAGGAAACTCTGAAGAATACAGAGAGAGCGTTCTAGCATGTGCCATCAGTTAACTTTATAAAGTTGACATGTTTGGCAGTTTGGGGTGCAGATCTGCATGCTGCCAGTAGATGGCTCTTTAGATACATGGACTAGCAAAGGATCGACTAAACAGCAGGATCCCAATTAGCAATGACTTGAGCTGGAAGATGAAAGTTTATAGAGTGTTTTTAGATTTTTATTATTTGTCAAAGAAAAACATGGACATCTAAGCTCACCTTAGATCAGGGGGATGTTGCTGGCCTTGTCGGCACTTAACTATTTCGACCAGGGGGGATCATTTTCTCTGAGAGCTCATATCTTTCTCTGAGCTGTCTTCATTTAAATCATTTAAATAATTTGTTTATGTTTTTGTAGGCTCCTGTCAACTTCACACATTTCTGGCGAATGCAATATATATAAATATAAATACAATAATTTAATAATGAACATGCTCTAAAATTAGTAATGGTATCATAAGCCATGATATTAATACAGTACACTGAAGGCGTAAACAACATATCAATTGTCTATTATTAATTATTAATGGATATTCATGTATGAGTCAGATGCTGTTAATTGCAAACACTTTACAATTTCCTAATTATTCATGGTTTCATTTATCAACATAAACAGAGTTAGATACATTTTGCCATGACTCTTGAAAAAAATTACCAAAGGAGTTCTTCACTGGTTAGAGTTTTCTGACTGACACTGAGATCCAGTTCAGTCCAGAGCAATTCGGAAGGGTTTTGATGCAGTGAGTGAGGAGGCAATTCCATGATAGACAACACTTCAGATTTGCTCAATTTGCTCTCTAATAACGCTTACAGAACTTGGACGTATTCTTCGGCTCATTGTCTTGCTCTATGGTGAAGTTGGTTCCAATTAGCCGCTGTCCAGAAGGATGGTGGTGACGTATGGAAATGTAGCCATGTTGCTTCAGTATTCCTTTTACTTGGAATAGGTCACCAAGCTGCCCTGCTCCAAAACAACCCCAAACTATTAAACTTCCACTTCCATATTTGATTGTGTGTGTCAAAAATCGTCTGTGTGTTCTCCATTATACATACATTTATCTGAGTCAAAAATTTTGAATTTGGGCTCATCTGTCAGCAGAACTTTCTTTAAGTCATTTATTCACAAATATTGATGTGTTTGCCTTTACTTGGTTTGTTGCAAAGAAACAAAAGGATCATTCATGTGTCTTAAAACCAATAACAAACAGACATAATGTTTTTTGACAGTAGTTTTGACAGAATCTGTATAAAATAAACCAAGTGACAAAATGGCACAGTTCATGCCTGTGAACCGAAACAGAAAAATATATATACACAAGCTAATAAACCCGGAAATAGAACAGTTGCGTGTGGGGAAACATGTGAACACAAGGACCAATGACAAAACAGGGATTGAGACATAACATCAACAAACACAAGTGTCAATGAACACAAGGACAGGAATGTCGAAATGAAAGAAAGGACTTTACAGCACATTGAAATTATTTCTTAGCATAACTCAGCTCTGAGTTAGAGCACAGTGTCAACCATGTTACAGCTCCCCTGGAGAACTGAGGGTTAAGGGCCTTGCTTAAGGGCCCCAAGAGTGGTAGCCTAGGGTTTAAACCATGATTTCCCAATTAATAGCCCTTTGTATACCATGCTCAGTATGAGGGGAATAATCTCTGACGTTTACAGAAATATATAGGAAAAAGTGTTATGTTATAAATATATTAATTACGTATATTTATATATATATAAAGTCATATCTGTTATACTTTGTGTATTGAGAGTATCCTTTATTTTCTCTCAATATTAAATGGATACTCGGAACAAAACGCTTTTTTTACTTTTACATAGAATGAATTTTATTATACAGTTTTATAGTTCGCCAGATTTGCACTGAGCTCTAAAATCCCTGCTTTTGTAAGCGTGCAAAAACATTTCGTGCCTCCTCCAATCATCCGCCCCTGTGCAGAAGATGAAGAAAGTAGTGTGCAAGTGTACAAAATTCTCCATTCACTCCCGGTTTCCCTGTTTTTCTGACATGCTCGCACAAAGGAAACAGGGGGCAAGGAAGAATGCGTAAGGAAACTTTTAGGGAGGCTGCCGCCATGTCGGATGTGACGGGTTTGCCGATGTCGCTCTATATTAGAGACACTTATTTGCTGGGAAGCGAGGCATGCTTTGTTTTGCGATGTGCTCGTCTCAAACAGGATCCGCTTCCTCTGCTTTGGCTGCACAATCAGGAGCAGCCTTCACGTCGCTGATTGAAAAGGTTCCTTTCTTGCTGAATTTTTGTTTTTTTGTTTTATCTTCTCAAATTACCGCACCCGGCAGTTGCACTTCGCCTACACATGCCGGTCCAAGGATGGAACAAAACAGCGTAGAAAATAATAACTTGTTCATGGCGTGCTAAACGTTTTTCTTTGATGCAGAAAAAGCTGCTATTGATCACGACGCTTTCATTAACTCAGAAAAGGATGCGTGGATGCGGCCCTCACTGGAAGCATGAGAGGAAACATGCTATGTTAATACAAGTGGACGCATAAGTACGTTAGTAAGCACGCTGTCTTTATACATATTATTAGTGTATAAAAGTGTTATTAAAGTGTTATCCTTGGGATTTAAAAGCAAAGTTTTTTTTTTATTGCAGTTGTAGAAAGTTCAGCTGACGTTTCAGCATAGTTTACAGTACACTTCCAATTCCAATTCTATTTCCCACTTAAACTCCAATTCTAGATCCCATTTTAATTCTAATTCCGATTTTATTTCCCATTTCTATTTCCAATTCTACCTCCCATTTCAATTGTAAATGCATTTCCTAATTTTATTCTATTTTCAAGTCAAGTCAAGAGGCTTTTATTGTCATTTTTGCTATACACAGTGGTACACAGTACACAGTAAAAACGAAACAACGTTCCTCCGGAACCCTGGTGCTACACTAAACAACAAAACAACAACAGCATAGAGCTACAACACAAACATAAAGTGCATCGAGTGCAACCTGGTGCAAACAGTGCAGACAAACAGTGCAGACAGACAACACAAGACAAAACAAAAGACCAAGTATAGCGCCGACTAGTAAACCTGCTGTATACTTGATTATACAGTATTGTGTAAGGAGAAATGTAAAAACTAGTTCAGTTCTAATTTAGTTTCCAATTCCATTTCTATCTCCTATTTCAATTCTAATTCTATATCCTACTTTCATTTCATTCTAGTTCCTTTCAAATTTAAATACCATTTCTAATTCCCATTTTAATTCCAATTTAAGTTACATGTCTATTTTCTATTTTATTTCTGATTCTAGCTTGCGTTGAAGTGGTAACTCAATTTGTAATCCCCAATTTAATTCAAATTCAAGTTCAGACTGAATTATGTTATTTTCCATTTAAATTCTAATTCCAGTCCAATTTCTAAATAACACTACAGCGGCCCCCCGGTATTCGCAGGGGTTACGTTCTAAAATCTGCGAATTTTGGACGCACCCTTGCAGACATTATGTCACTTTATAAATGTAATAGTTTACAGTATTTTACCAAACACATAGCTTGAAATATTATTCCTAACGTTCCTGAACATTCGATCAAGATAATCCGCAACTTGCTGTTAGTTAGGTTTCAAATGAGAACCAGCGAATTTTCCGAGCCACGAGTTCCGAACCGCAAATTATCAGGGGTCGACTGTATATGGTCACAACTTTCTTTTTTTTACCTGTCTTCCCCCTTTCTTTCTTTCTTTCTTTCTTTCTTTCTTTCTTTCTTTCTTTCTTTCTTTCTTTCTTTCTTTTTTTTCTTTTTCTTTCTTTCTTTCTTTCTTTCTTTCTTTCTTTCTTTCTTTCTTTCTTTCTTTCTTTCTTTCTTTCTTTCTTTCAAAGCACATGAAAACACTTATAGATTTGGAAGCATTGTGAACTTTTTGTGAATACCGCTCCTGGTCAAACAATGGATGTTTTGTTGTTGTTTTTCGTTTGTTTACAAGCCACTGACCTGTGATCATGTACTGCAAAACACATCTACTGTATAAAGAACTGAAAATGTTTTGGTGAGGGGTATTTATTCTGTAAGCTGGATGCCTACAGACTTCAAGGAAAAGAGGATCTTTGATCAGACTTGCTTGTGCTTTAACACTATTTAAAAGCAAAAAGTGAAAAAAAGTAAAAAAAAAAACAAAATAAAAACCGAGCTGTAAGTGTAGCAGATGGAAGTCTGGTGTGTTACTTGCTTGAAACTGGTGACAGCCAGCTGCTTTTGATAGAGCTTCCGTGATTATGTATTCAATGCTGTAGCCTCTTTCACCCTGACACTTCACTCAAATGCAATACGTAGCGCTTTATTTTCCATTAAACAGAAACTATTCCAAGCGTGCGAAGTGCAGGAGCTTTAAACGTGCACCCTTGTGTCTTTTCAAAAACCAAATCACTTTTCTGCCTCTTATAACAAATGGACAAAGAGGGCTCTTTACAGTCGACACTTTTCTCGCATGTTATTTGGCAAACAGCAGGAATGCTCACCGTGACCCGGAGAGAGGAAAATTACAGAGATAAGTCCCTTTCTGTAGACAGGCTATAAGGCAAAGAGGATCATACAAGTAATAAAGTACCTTTGACTGAGAAGTAAGAGGCAAAAGAAGATCTCATCCTAACTGAATTCTGATGTTTTTTTTCCCATTTGGATTTGATTTCTTTTTGGCTAGTCCTCTAGACTTATTATGTAGCACACAATATGCCTTTTTTTCAGCTGTGCATCTGTCTGCTTCTCAGTTTCACATGTGCCTGTAAACTCAGGGCGGCTGGTACAAATGGGCTGGAGAAACTGTGAAAGCCTTCTCTTTCATGGTAAAAACAGGATTCAGGTTTTAGCATCTGTATAATATAATGAAAGGAAACTCAATTGGATTATTTTGTGCAACCTAGAGACTAGGGCTGATTTCTTTCTACCGCAGAGTATATATTCAAATAGACTATTGTTGCTTGTTATTTTTCAATGTCAAGACCAGTATTTAATCCATTTTGATACAATCAGGAGGGCATTAAACATCATCAGTTACAATAGTCATCCCCAGAATAGCATTTTCACACTCCTACCACCAGTGGTGGACACTAACTAAGTACAGTGGTACTTTGGACGTGGGGGTAGAGGCGATAGGCTCGGTAGAGGGAAAACTCGTTTTTTACTATCACTCCTGTACACTACGTATCCCTAAACCTTTAATTTTTTACTTTTTCTTCTTTGCTTATCTTGATTTTTGTCACAATCTTCGCTTTCTGGCTTCGTTTCGAGCTCGTACCTCAATTTTTTGGCTCACGTAACAAAGCAAAAAAACGACAGAGTGACCGCTCGAACCTCGGAAAACTCGTACATTAATGCTTTTGTAGGTCAAGGTACCACTGTAAATGTAATTTTTTTTAAGTAGCTTTTTTATGTATCTGTACTTTATTTGGTATTTCCAACTAGGGAGAATTTTACTTTAACTTCACTACATTTCAAAGTCAAATATCTTACTTTTGACTCAACTACAGTTTGCGGATGAGCGGATAAAAACTTAACTGGTCAAACACGCAGCAAGCCGAGTTGATTAAGCAAAGTGACAAAAATAAATGCTAATCATAACATTATAGCCATAATAAATCAAAATACTTTTATACTTTGACTCGAGTGAAAGTTTAAAAGCAGCAATTTAACTTTTACTAGAGGAATATTTTACCTACTGTATCTCTACTCTAACTCAAGTACATGGTTCGAAGAATACGTTCTCAAATATTTGCTTTTTTAAAATGACATTTGGAGAAGGAACTAGACGCAAATACCCTGAGCAGAATATTACAAATGAGTAGACTAAATGAAAAGCTTTGCTTACAGCAAGTTCAGTTTTTATTGACTGCCATATCACTTTTTTATGCACCCAGATACTTAAACTATAGCAATGAACGACGTTGCTGACTTTTGTCTTGATGAGTCCTTGTACCATGTAACCTAATTATAATTATTTTATAATATTAATTTGAATAATAGACAGATTCCAGATTTGTTTCGTAGTGCTCGTAATCAACGTGACTATCAATTGTGAGTGCGTAGGTTTAGTGATTCATGACCAAATGTGGATACAAGGATTTAAAAAATCTTTTCATTTCAGACAATTATAGATTCCAATTTTAGCCACAGATCTTTAATGACATCTCGGAAGAGTTGAGGGTTCAATGTGTAATGATGATCTCGGGTGATGTATTTACTTTGCTCTCTGTACTGGTTCCGGCTAAGAGACACACCTTTATGACAAATTGGCATCTGGTAAAAGCCACTCAGTTCAGAAAGGTGCAAGGAAGAGAGTGAGATAGAGGTGAAGAGAGAAAGAGACAAAAAGAAGGTTATATTAACAGAGAATGATATACAGAGCGAGAGAGAGAGAGAGAGAGAGAGAGAGAGAGAGAGAGAGAGAGAGAGAGAGAGTCTCTGAGCAAAATCCTATTTAGTGCTCCACCGGAGGCTTTTGCCAGAGGTTTAACAGCGTGTTCATGCACAGAAATGTAAGGAGAAAAGAGTAATGGGTGGAAGTAAAGCAATCCAAAAAGCACTATTAGAAAGATGGAGTTCGATTTCCACTGAACTGCAGTTGAAGTCCTAGATAATGAACATGTGACGGATGCCCAATCATCTCCTGAAATTTTCATAGCGTTGAGCTTTTAGACAGAAAAAGCTCATGATATTCACCCTCACAGCATGTCTGATAAGCCTATTCACTCATGGCAAGAAATTTTCAAAGTTGAAATACAGAAGACCGAAATGAATTTATGATTTTCCTTTTTTCTCAGCATACCGTTTATAATTGTGATCTTTTTTTCTCAGCTATGTGACATGATAATGTACATCATGTTCCTACTACACTTACAACCAACATCCTTTGGTCCAGACTTTTCTTTTCTTGTCACTAAATATCTAAATCCTGCTATGCGGTTAGCCAGAAGATCAGTTCTCTTTTGAGTCTTGCTCCTTTCAAAGTAATTTCCTCATGTCAAGTCAGAGTTTTTTTTTTATTATTATAAAATTGTTTTCTAGCTGAAGCTCCTATTCTATTCTATTCTATTCTATTCTATTCTATTCTATTCTATTCTATTCTATTCTATTCTATTCCACAATGCATGCAAAGGGTGGACACTGGATACATGAGCTCAGTGTGAAGTTTCACATTATCCTGCACTACCAAGTTCAGGTTTGGTGAACTCTGACCTGTATAATTGTATTCTGTAAAGACATGTGACCTAAAGAAGTTTGAATTTGTGTTGCAGATTTTCCCTTTTTTATCATTTTCATATCAGGTTGCAGCAGCTCTTAAATAAATTTTACTGCTGAAAGTCTGTCTTGACTGCACCATAACTAATTAGGCCTAAAGATCAAGAAGACAACTAATCTACAATGAATCTAAAATTAAATAGTCAATCATTGTTAATAAATAGTTATAGATGGAAAGTAATAAAATGTAATTTATGTCCCTTTATTATTTTCTCCATTTAATGTGGAATAACTACAGCTTAAGGTTACATTGGCAAATAATTGCATCGATTGATCTCTCTGACTCGCAATACTCTTATCTTTATTCAGCGATTCTGAGAGAGGGCACTGATGACATGTGGTAATTAGGGAAAGAATAAAAAAGAGAGAGAGAAAGAGAGAAATGCAGGGATGTAGTTTTAGTCTGAAATGCAGTTCCTATAAATTAATAAATGAACACCATAGGTAAGAAAATAAAGTGATTAGAATATGATTAAACTCAATGAAATCTAGATATTATCTTGGAAAATTACACTTTTAAACACAGGCTTATACAAATATATAAATTATTTAAAAAATGGATATGTTTTTATGGGTATCATTAAAGGGAAGAACCTCAATGCTCATCTTCAAAACCCTGACTTTTAAAGCAAATATCAGTAAAAAAAATCTTCTGTTAGTCAACTTTCACAGACTTGAAAATTGCCTTAAGAACATGGGTCATTAGGAATAGTACAAAGCATAAAAGCATATGAAGCCAAAACAAACAGAAAAAAAAGGGAAAAAAAAGAAAAGGAAAACCGTTAAGGTGGTCTCTTAGCAACTTTACTGAACCTCTGTAGGTACCCAGCAAATATTGTTTATTCATGCAGCAACCTGCAACACTTCTTATCACCCTGAGGACACTATCATCTCAGTGAAGCATGGTGGTGGTAGCTTCACACTGAGTGTGTTTCTGACTAATGCTATCCTTATCTGGTCAGTAACTTTTGCTGGATTTTCTGCTCTAACCAAAATCTCAGTTGTGCCATATTATTTAAATTATAGTTTTAAAAGTGGTTTGCAGAATTCTGCACAATTTCAATACTACAAAACTTATTTTTATATTATTGTGTGCCAGATTCATTCGATAGCCCCTTGGTCATCACAAAGCTTTGTAACAAGAACAGGTAAAGTTGTATTGAGATCATATGACATTTTAACAAGGGTGAATACAGTCATAAGGATTTATTTTTGTAATGAGCTTTGCAAGCTCAGTTGAGTTTAATACAAAATACATTATTTTGTGTTAACTCATGACATATAATTCCTAATTACGTCCATTTCAGTTCCAGGATGTAACACTACAATGTGTGGGAAGGTGCAAAGGGGTGGGGGGGTTAATACATATGCAAGGCACCATATGAAGTCCAATTTGCACAATCCCAGCTAGCGTCCTGCCTGTCTATTTTGATCTATTAGTCAGTTCGTTGTAAAGGTCAAGTAAAATGGCACTGTAGAAAGGTGCCGCAGAGGAGGATTAAACAAAACCTCTTTCTGGACGTTACTCACAGGAAATGTTTCATCATAGATTCTGATAAATAAAAAAAACAACAATAATCAGTGCATTAACCACTGCTTTGGTTTTTCTCCCCAAAATCTTATGAGCAGTCAATAGGACTGCGTCAAACTGACGCCAGTTCCCATGATTCAGTTCTCACTGTGCATGATCACTTTATCAGAGTGTGACAGCTGTGTGAGGAGGGATGTGTCTGGAAGCAAGCAAAGTTCTCACTGAAGTGTTAGTCATCAGCTATGATAAGAATATTAGCATGAGGACAGCATTGGACAGTGTGAGCAGTTCTGAGAACTGAGAACCAGATACAAAGTAGCTCTGAAAAATCCTAAATGTCAATATTCGGTTATTGTCATTATTCCTGAATGATATGTGCAGTGATAGAGCCATTAGTACCATATGCAGCTTTAAATGCACCACTTATGTGTTACATATATTTAATTTCAAGCGTATTTCTTGCTAAAAATATTGTGTATTTCCTTAAGCCATAAAACCTTCTTAATAAACCCCACACATTTAAATTGTAATAGATTTGCATAATTTGATTAACATACTTCTGCAAATGAGGTTTTTTTTTTATAAAACTGGTTCAAATTCTCAGTAACTCCTAAACCACAAAACAAACAATAAAACGGACACATGTCCACAATCAGTGAGGGGAAAAACTTAATTAAAGCAAACAGCTAACTCGTGGTTAATTTTATTGTTTTGTAAAAAAAAAAAAAAATGATGATAAAAAAAATATGAAATATTCTATGTTTGTTTGCAAAGTTTGAGAGATTTTGTCAGCTTTAAATAAGGAATATTTTTTTCCTGAACCAGTACCTGGGATGTTTCTGACTACTAAGAAGGAATCATCCATTTGAAAGTATCTCGTAATTGACTGAAACTCCATAATATTAGCAGGCTTTTTAATGTATTTACTAATGATGAAATATTAAAACATATAAATACATTAACATCTCAGTATACTACAATACATGACAAACTAATTATTGGTTAAAAAATGATGGGCTAATACATTTCAAAATCATGATTCATGCAGGCTTATGTGAAGCCTCATCATGAAGGACACTGGAATCCAATAGCCATTTTCACATCAGCATCTTAAAAATGGCAGCGCTGGTTTTCTTTTCTTTTAATGCGGTTTACTAGCCTGAAACTCTGTCACCAACTTTTCCTCTCCTACTACCCTTTTACCTTTCCTTATATTTCTTCATTTTACTTTAATAGAACTGGTAGTTAATGTGCAAAAATAAACATTTGCTGTCCTGAACTGAAACACAGCTCATCTTTCTAGACTTTATAGTATAATTGAGGAATAAAGCACTTAGGATATGTTGTTATAGCAAAAGAATCAATAATGCAGTAGTGTGATGTACACTGCCTCTCTGATTAGGACCAACTGATGTAATATTTCTTCCTCTTGTACAGCTGAGACAACAAATATTTCAACAATTACAATGTTTTTTTTATTTAAAAAAAAAGACAGTAAATTTTATTAATTTAAGGCAGATACATTTATGGCGTTTATGGAAACAAAGCAGTTGCGGTTTAAGGGTCTTGCTCGAAGGTCCATCAGTCACAGCTTTGGTGATGCTTTGAATTGAATTGCTCAGAAGTCCAACATCTTAACCACTAAGCAGTTCAGGGTTAGGGGCCTTGTTCAAAGGCCCAGCCGTGGCAGCTTAGTGGTGGTGTGATTTAAACTTGTGATCCTATAAAACAGAACTCCAACATCTTAATCACTGATAGATGTCTATATACATGTATAAATAATATAAAATAAACATTGTATTGTAATAAGTACAGAATCTGTAATATTAGTTGGTCAGCTGCTTATCACATTTTTGAAAAGGTTCCCATTGTGTACACTTTGGACTAATCAAATCAGGTTAATGGATTTAAGCATTTCAAAAGCCTCGATAAATGTTCTCCATCCAGGCAACAATGCCTCCTATGAGATTAATTATTTCCCTTTAACTCGCATGCGTTGTAATTGTCAGTTTTTAAGTCATCTTTTATCCGTACAGCCAGTGAACACGGCACCAATTAGCTACAGAGCCGGCACTACATTTAAGAGGCACTAAAAACCAGACAGCTTGTTTCCATATCTGACAGCCCATTTAGTTTTAAACAAAAAACACATAAAAGCAAGACGAGCAACAATACCAACACATTAGTGCTGCTGTGAGACAGTTCACCAAAGTAAATACAAAAAATCCCTATTCATGAGTTTTTTTCTCAAGATCTTACACAAGAACTGTCCCAGCTGCAGGTTTTGGTGTAGAAAACTCTTACATGATCACATTTCTGAACGCTACAGACTTTCCTGTCTTTCCTAACTCTAACCCTAACCACTAACCCTAACCCCTAATCCTAAACCTAAACCTTAATCCTAACCCTTAACCCTAAACCCTAACCCCAAAAACATAACTCTAACCCTAACAACTAACCCTAACCCTTAATTCTAAACCCTAACCCTAAACTTCAACCCCAAAAACCTTACAACTATCCCTAACCCCTAACCCTAAACCCTAAACCTACCCCCTAACCCTAACCCCTAAACCTAACCCTGACCCCTAAACCTACCCCCTAACCCTAAACCCTAATCCTAACCCTAAACCCAAACCCCTAACCCTAACTCTAACCCTAAACCCTAACTATAACCCTAAACCCTAACTATAACCGTAAACTAAAATGTGTTTACCTCAACTAGAAGTTCTGGCATTTTACTCCTAAAACTGAAATTTTAATTAACGTTAAATGATCATCATTCACAACAGTTTCTGCCTCATTAGCTGACCTTAAAGTCCTTCATGGCTTAAAATGCTAGCCTTCTATTTTCCATTTCATTACACCATATACGTTCAGTACCCTCCACTAATAATAGTTACTGACCATAATCATAGACCTATCATGGCCATCCCAGTACCCCTGAGCCTCGGAAAATAGCCTGTAGGGTGAGCTGAAAAAGAGAATCTAGCAGAGTTGACCTTTAAGGAAGTATCTGGAGAGATTGTGTATGAAGTGTTGGTCTCAGGTCCTTTGCCATACAGTATATTGTTCAATATCTTCAGACAATATAGGAGGAAACTCTAAGCCGTTATCTTGGCAAAGACATGTAGCACAACGAATTGGTTAAAATGATGCTAATAATTCTGCCACACATTTGTTTAACAAAGATACGATCGGTGTATCGGCATAAACGTTATCTACATATTTGCATTAATTAAAACCTTTTATTAATATACAATTATTTGTGTACAACACTACAGAGACCGAGGCGTGTCCTGAGAGTCAGATAGAACACAGATTAACATAGCAGAGGCAGAGCTGCATCTTCCTGGAGACAGAACAGAAAAATAATCAGATTTTAAAGAAGAATCTGGTTTTATTTGATATTTTTTCTTTACAAAGGCGTGTTTGTGAAAGCGCCATGGGTTAGAAGTCAGAAGGCACTTAAGTAAATTGATGATTTGATGATCAAATTTTTTCCAATGCACCATATTGCATTGAATCGTATTGCGTTGAGTGAAAACGAAATCGGATCACACTGCCTCATAATAGGGGTGAATCTCATCGCATCGGTAGTTGCTTCATATCACCCGATAAATGTGTCACTGTATTCAGCTCTCCAAAGGTTTAGCATTCTAAGACATTCTGAGATGTGCCTAGATTTGGTCAAACAAAAGCCATATTTCAGACACGTTTTCCCAGACCACCACCCGTTTACCTACACATACATCCCTTTGCAAAATTCATGAGCACAGTAATTTTTTTTTTCAAAATGTTGTTTGTTTGTTAGTTAAAAACACAGTCATTTAAAAAACAAACCAAATATCCATGTTAAACAAATATGTTTGTATTGCTGCAAAAAAAAAAAAAAAAAAGAAATATTACATAATACATAACACATAACATAAACAAAATAAATAAATAAATAAATAATAACAAAGGCTGCCATGTTTTATTTGCAAAAACAGGAGCAGGTGTAACAGGGTCTACAGAACAACTGTGGCAGATGTTCCAGAATGCTCAACAAACTGAAGAGCCAAATTATTCAGAGCTGCCAACTTATATCAAAAGTGTTACTGAGAATACTGGTGTTTTTTTTGTTTCTGTTAAAATAGAACATTCTAACACCAAATATTTGGCACTCTAGTAAACCTTATTTGTTCTATAATAATAATAATAATAATAATAATAATAATAATAATGATAATAACAACAACAATAATAATAATAACAACAATAATAATAATAATAATAATAATAATAATAATAATAACAATAATAATAACAATAATAATAATAATAATAATAATAATAATAATAATAATAATAAATAAATAAGAAGATATGATTTATTAATTTTTCTTCTCCTTCTTCTTTTTACGTATTAGACCTACTTATTATGATAATTAAGAGTCTGATTGCCACGAAACTCACACAAGCAGATGTAATCAATTTCAAAACAATAAGCAAAAATTTTCTAAAAACCAGGCTGAAGTGACGCAATGGGGAAAAAACAGCCAGAAAAAACAGCAAATACAATTGGTAACAAATATTAATCGTGAACTGTAAGACTTTAACTATAATATTAGGCTTAAACTATTATAACTTTGTAAACAGGAGTCTATTTTGTGTGTGCGTGTGTGTGTGTGTGTGTGTGTGTGTGTGTGTGTGTGTGTGTGTGCGTGTGTGTGTGTGTGTGTGTGTGTGTGTTGTTTGAGTTTGAGGCGGCCATGTTTGGTGCCTGCAATGGTTGCTTGGATCTGTAATTCCCAACTGGCTGTGATAAAGAATATAAAATATCAAAGTTGTTAAAGTAAGATTTAGAAAAAATGTTGAAGGAAAGCTATCTTACAATCATGACTTACAATTTACTATAAACAAGATTAATATTTGGAGTATTGGCTTATTTTAATTTCTAGTATTTTATTGTTGCAAATAAGTGAGATGGTATATTAATGTAATTCAGTTGATGTATGTTTGAGGGTTAAAAAAAAAACAGCAGTGTGAGATATTAAGACAAAAAAGGCATATGGTTTTTTCAGAACTTGATGATCAATGCGTCTATACATCAACACTTGATTCAGTTTCCCTTTCCCAGATATTATCTTATACACAGCAACGTGTGTGCAAATGCAAGTCGAGTGTTTTTTTATTCTTTCTTTTTTATTAGAACACAAAGCTCAGGCAGTTACCATTTCTTATTGGTCACATCCAGCGAGAAGAACACACACAAACCCCTGCAAAAATGTCACAAGGGCAGCACAGATCTTATTAAAAGTGTTTGTTTTCCAGTGGGAAGCTGCATTCATTATCTGACTGTCAGTGGAGGCCTCAGCTCGGGTAGACATGATCAATACGCTTCCCGAGCGGAGTCACCTCCGTGGCATAGCTCTTGAGGACCATAGAAACAAGCTTAAATCCATATTTAATGCAATAAATTAAATAATGGTAATGGTAATGTGGGAGATTTTTCCGTATGCTAAGGTGAACATGTTGACACATTTCTTCTGAGTCTATTTTAGTTGGTCTTTCTGTTCTATCAGATCCTGTGTTGTAATATAAGTGCACAAACAAAACCAAAACATTTCTATGATTATGATTAAAATATGCAGGTTTAAAGCCAGGCTCAGAAAATATTAAATATGTAATAGCAAAAAAAGAAATGTTGTTTAAAAAAGATACATCCATATACAGACTAGTACAAATAAATATAGATACAAATAAAACATTTTTCTTTTTTAATCCTAGATAAGATCTTATGACTGATGGGTCTTTAAACATTCCTGTTGGTACTACAGTGAAGTAATATAAAATCCTGTATCATAAAAATGTTGCCATTTTAATCCACATTTGTGGTGGGAAATTATTATGCTGTTTATTGTAGCAACAACTAAAATATTTATTATGGAAGCAAAATATGTAATGTATTTGCACTGAAAATAACTGGAACTGGCAGTTAAACTTTCTTTCGGCTTCTCCCATTAGGGGTCGCCACAGCGGACCATCTGCATGTTTGATTTGGCACATGTTTTTACACTGGATGCCCTTCCTAACGCAACCCTCCACATTTATCCGGGCTTGGGACCGGCACTAAGAGTGGCTGGGGTTGGTTCCCTGGCCGGGGATCGAACCCGGGCCGCAGCGGCGAAAACGCCGCATCCTAAACACTAGACCACCAGAGGACCATGGAACTGGCACTATTATATAAAAAAATAAATAAAAATAAAAATTTCCCAAATTCTATCTATTCTACTATTCGAATATCTTTTCTTGTCTGTCTGTCTGTCTGTCTGTCTGCACGTCCGTCCGTCTGTCTATAACACTGATTACTTCTGCATTTGCTCTTGCAAAAACGACAAAGTAAAAATGATTTTAAGCATACAATCAATGAATGCACAACATGTGGCTAAGTAACAACCATACTAATTTCCTAAATCTTTTTATAGTTGTTACATTCACTCTATTTTTTTCTGTAAGATGGTTTTACTTTCAAAGTAATTACTTTCATTGTCAGATATTGTGTTAAAAAAAAAAAAAAATTAAATTAAATTAAATTAAATTAAATTAAATTAAATTAAATTAAATTAAATTAAATTAAATTAAATTAAAGTGAACTGACCTGCCCATTAAATTAGGAACATTTAGCTTTCAATTAAATTTGTGACATTTGGAATATTTCATAAGGACAGATGTGAGCAGGTATCGAGGATGTTTTGAACAGTTAGGAAAAAGTCTTCAGCATTACTTTACATGCATATTTGTAAATGCACCCACACATATATATATACATATTTCATTAAAATATATTCAAATGTATAAACTGAACTATACAAATACTTAAACTCAAAGGGTCAAAACTTTTTATTCACCAAACTTCACTAATCATAAACTGCAACCAAAAATCATCAATGACTGGAAATTGTATTTCCAGTCAGGTCTTTAGATAAAGATAGAAAACCTCAGCATGAAAAGACAATGACTGTATTTGATGTTATGAGGTTATACTATTGTTTTAAGGGAAGGAAATATGATTAATGTATAGTTACAGTATAACACAATGAGGATTTCTGGTCAGGCTGCCTAGATGCTCTCAGCTAACTTCAACCACTTAGAAACTCATTCCAGACCAAACTTTTGCTATTTTACTGCACATGCTGCCTGATGAGCTAGCCATTGAAGACTTAGCATAATTAGATGGTAAGGACTTTCTTGTTAAAAAAACCAGTTGAAGTCCCAGCAGAATGTGAACTGCCTTGACTACATTTCTTGGGGGTAATCTAAAATTTAAGTTCAGCTCATGAGGCCTTCCGGAGTCAGTCTAAATTTGCTTGGACATGGAGCCAGTTTAAACCCATGGAGAATGCAGAGTGCACTTCATGTAGAGTGACAGGCCTGAGTGAGTTTAACATGGCCTTGTACAAGCCTGATATGGGTCATTGCGTACCAGGGGATCTGTAGCCACCGCAGCTCTCCATGCTGTGATAGGCTCTGAGACTGATGTAGACTAACCGAAGAAGTCTTTAGGGGGTCTTGGGAGAATCCTGAAGAAAGGCTCTGTATAAGGAATCTTAGTAACCAAGAAGAATGGGATATCCAAGTTTTTTTTTAGCAGGCCTCCTTGAACATGCATCAACTGGAATAAATGTACCATATTTAAGGAAAGTCAGAACACCAGGAGAATATTTTTGTAAAATAACGATAAGAAAGAGATATTTTTATATCACAAATGCCATGTACTGTAGCCTTGTAAACAGATTAACTAGGAAACGCTATATAAAGAAAAATAGAGTGGAGAACCTTGAAAGATTTGCACACTTTAAACTTTATCACCTTAGCATTGAAGAAGCATTAAATTACCATCAGTAGCGTGTGTAAGTTGTGCACTGTACAACCTCAATTCTAAAAAAGTTGGGATACTGGATTAAACGTAAAAAAAATAAAAAATACAACAAATATAGAATGCAATTATTTGCTAATAAAAAACAACAACATTTTATTCACAATAGAACATAAAAAACATGTATAAAATGTGCTATTTTATGGAAAAAAAAATGTCATTTTGAATTTGATGGTTGCAACGTGTCTCAAACAAGTTGAGGCAATGAAAGTACGGAAAAAATAAGCAGAAGCATTTAGCAACTAATGAGGTTAAATGACAACAGTTCAGTAAGATGAGTGTGTATAATTAGTGTATCCTAGAG
Source organism: Silurus lanzhouensis (assembly GCA_039877035.1). Taxonomy (NCBI): domain Eukaryota; kingdom Metazoa; phylum Chordata; class Actinopteri; order Siluriformes; family Siluridae; genus Silurus; species Silurus lanzhouensis. The sequence goes on along the minus strand of JBCEWE010002369.1, from coordinate 14,967,695 downwards.
AGGCAGAGTCAGAATTAAAGATGGGCAAAGCTTCACCAATCTGCAACAATTTCAGAATAATGTTCTTCAACATAAAATTGTTAAACAGTTGTATATCATTTACAATAAATATCATCTAAAACTTTGAGGAATCTGGAGAAATCTCTGTGCACAAGAGACAGGAGCAAAGATCAATATCTTTCGGGTACCTTTGGATATCTCTGGGCAGCTTGCACATTTGAAAACTTGTATATTTGTATCTACAATTTTTAGAGCAACATATGCTTCCATCCTGAAAATGACTTTTCCAGGGAAGGCCTTGCATATTTGAACAAGACATTAATAACTGCATACTGCATCTATTACAGTACTATGAATATGAAGTAGATGAACTGCAGGTTCTGCAGTCCAGACCCATTTACCATTTGAAAACCTCTTACACATCATTAAACAAAAAACACAACAATGGACACCCAGAATTGTTGAGGACTTAGAATCCTTTATCAGACACATAGGAATTTATTGTCATGCTTTGATCAAGATTTGGAAGCCAGAATATGAATAGGACGTTTATTAGCCTTGGGAAACAATCAAAAGCTAGGAAGTAGCATGTAACGGAAAACGGGTATATTCCGAAAGACAGGTAGTCCAGGGATGATCGCAGAATGATCTGTAGATCGGACGATGAGTGAGTGCAGGTTCTGCACTGATGAACTGCAGGTTCTGCAGTCTAGACCCATTTACCATTTGAAAACCTCTTACACATCATTAAACAAAAAACACAACAATGGACACCCAGAACTGTTGAGGACTTAGAATCCTTTATCAGACACATAGGAATTTATTGTCATGCTTTGATCAAGAGTCGGAAACCAAAATGCAAATAGGACGTTTATTAGCCTTGGGAAACAATCAAAAGCTAGGAAGTAGCATGTAACGGAAAACGGGTATATTCCGAAAGACAGGTAGTCCAGGGATGATTGCCAGAACGAACCATAGATCGGACGGTGAGTGAGTGCGAACGGGCGCCTTATGAAGGGAGTGTGATGATTGGTTCCCTGTCATTTATACTCTAAGTTAAGAATTTGAATTTGTACTTTAGCTTTAACCTTTCATTTCCGAAGGGTAATTGCGTTTTCACTTTCGTAAAGAATATAGATACTTTTGTTAACAACCCACAAGTACAGAACCTTAAACACTCATGCCCTAATATGTACAAAAACCCATAGCCAAACAACATTGTACCTGCTGAATAATTCATTTAGTCATACGTTTAAACGGTGTATAAACTGCTATGTCATTCATGCCATAATATGGATTATATTCTTCAGCGTTCGGAAAGCAGTGTGTCACGGTGTAGTTTATCTATGACAAATGACATTCCTTTGAGAAGACGTGGAAAAGGTGGGATGGTTTTGATGGGGTTCAAATCGCTCTGAGATGCTGAGTGAACGTGCGAGAAGTGGAACAGATGACAAGGACCTCAGAGTATTTGGAGTTCTTTAGAAGGATCAGGTGAAAGTGAAGGTTTGGGTATCATTCAAGTAGTCACATACACTCTAATACTGTCAACAAATCACTGACAAATCTTCTTTTTTTTCTGTCTCTGTTGAATTCCGCTCTCAAATGACTTTACATACATTAACAGGAGAAGAAATCATGGTACACTTGTTCTAGCTCATATATGGTGCGTCCTGCAAAGTGCAGGACTGATTTTAAAGTTCTTTTCACAATTTGTAATTTGTTCTATTTTAATGCTAAGGACATGATTGACAACCAGGTTGCTGCTGGTAGAGGTGTTAGTGAGACCAGCAGGGGGTGCTCACCCTGTGGTCTGTGTGGGTCCTAACACCCCAGTATAGTGACGGGGACATTATACTGTCAAAAAAAAGCACCGTCCTTCGGATGAGACGTTAAACCGAGGACCTGACTCTCTGTGGTCATTAAAAAATCCCAGGATGTCTTTCGAAAAATGAGTAGGAGTGTGCCCCGGCATCCTGGCCAAACTTGCCCGCTGGCCTACTAATCATCCCCTCATATTAATTGGCTATATCACTCTATCTCCTCTCCACTAATATGCTGGTGTGTGGTGGGCGTTCTGGCGCAATATGGCTTCCATCGCATCATCCAGGTGGATGCTGCACATTGGTGGTGGTTGAGGAGAATCCCCCCCTTTCATATGTAAAGCGCTTTGAGTGCTGCAGAAAAGCGCTATATAAATGTAATGAATTATTATTATTATTATTATGATTATTATTATTATTATTATTATTATTATGATGTATAGGAATGTTAAACTAAATGAATTATAATACTTTTTTTATAATACTTTTTTTTTGTCAATGTTTAAAAAATAGTTTTCAAGCTATTAATTAATATATTTTATGTTTTATTTCACTTTCATTAGTAGTAGATATATTCAGAATTTTTGTCTACAGCATCTATCTGTCTGTCTGTTTATTTAATGTATACTGCAACTTTCAGACTACTGATTTGTATTGATCTTAATGTTACATTTTTGTCTTCCCTTTATTTAAATATTTGTTTATGTTTTCAGCAGCATTTTATACAGTATGTAATAGTATGTATATATTATTATTGCTTTTATTATTATTTTATTGACATGTGCTTAGTATAAACTTTCTTTCGGCTTCTCCCGTTAGGGGTCGCCAAAGCGAAGCATCGCATGTTTGATTTGGCACGTTTTTACGCTGGATGCCCTTCCTAACGCAACCCTCCCCAATTTATCCGGGCTTGGGAAGGCACTGAAAGCGGCTGGGGCTGCTTTCCTGACCAGGGATCGAAGCCCGGGCCGCACCGGTGAGAGCGCCGCATCCTAACTACTAGACCACCAGGGAACCATTGACATTTGCTTAGTATATTTAAGCAAATGTTCCTGAAATTATTATCCATTATATATGGCATTCATAGATTATTTCCCCTCATGTTTATCATGGCGTGCCTGGTTCGCAGTGCTGTAGCACACGTTAATGTTTCTGTGTTTGTAGCGCTATGTAGTTTTGTTTTGAATCGTCTATGTCTCCACTCTGTTTTGTCATTAGTCCTCAAGTTCACATGTTGTCTCATGCACAGCTGTTCTCACTTCCCTTTTTATACCTTTTCGTTTAACAAAAGCAAAGTAACTCATTCAGTTATCTGATGATTACCAAGCCGTTTCTCTTCACTCTTTTAAATTTCTTGTTTTTCCGCTCTTCTCTTTGTTTAGCCCTAGTTCATGTGATTTGTTAATCGCCCAATTGCCTGTTTCTCATTCACAACTTTGCCTGTCGATTCGGATTTGTTTGCCTGCTCTTATAAAAATAGTATAGCACTCTTAGTCAGCTCAACTTAGTCAATGTGATTGCTCTCGCATTACATGACAGTGAGCATTTGTGTCAATTTGAGTATACAGCATGTAGCTTTTAGTCTTCAACCTGAAACTTTCATAAATTAGAATCTAAATCTAAAGTACCTTGTTCCTGCTACTATACTTCATCATCCTGAGGAATAGATTGAGGAATAAAAAAACTCAATATTAATATTTACTTGTTCATTTACTTATTAATTATGCTTTACACTTTCTAGTTTTATATTTTATAATTGGTTTATATTTTGATTAGTCCATAATTATAAAGTAGCTTTCTACCATCAACTGTTCTCATGAACAACAATTTTGTAGATCTCACATTTTTAGTGTGACAAATCTCAAAAGGTCAGTAGGGTCATATAAACACTTTGCTCACGTAATTTAACACAACGATGGCTCGTCTAAAACTTTCTCTATCTATCTATCTATCTATCTATCTATCTATCTATCTATCTATCTATCTATCTATCTATCTATCTATCTATCTAGCTAGCTAGCTAGCTAGCTAGCTAGCTATCTAGCTATCTTTAGCAGTAAAAAGTAATGTGCAATTTTGTAAAGAACGTTTTCATTGTGTGTGTGTGTGTGTGTGTGTGTGTGTGTGTGTGTGTGTGTGTGTGTGTGTGTGTGTGTGTGTGTCCAATCTATGTGTATTGATGAGTATATCTATTATATGTGCCCTACATAGGTGGGAAGTAATGATGTATAAATAATTTGTTATTGTACTTGAGTAGATCTTTCTGGTATCAGTACTATACTTCACACTATTTATTTTTCAGTTTCAAGTCTAGTTTTGTAAAACCCCAACAGATGGCAGCCCAAGGTTGCATGCACAGTCACAGGGAGCACCAGCCTTCATAAATGAGTGTGCCAAAGACATTGTCCTGTGTACATTACAAGCTGTGCAACTGATGCTATTCTGACCACCTGAGCACCCTGTCACCAAGATCTCCTCACACATGAGTGTCTCATGGGAAACAAGATGATCTTAGTTCTGCACCAACACTACTCGCCATATTTGGCTCCTGCAAACTTCTCCCTTTTCCTGAGGATGAAGCTCCAGATTAAAGGTCATAATTTTTGACACCTTTGCGGAGATCCAGTGCGAATCACAAAAGGTGCTTGAGACGCTTTAAAAATAATATTTCCGGGACACATTCCAGAAGTGGCAGGAATTATGGGAGCACAGTTTCACTGTTTTAAATGTGATAGTGTGTACACGTAGATAAAATAAAGTACGTTCTTCTAAACAGAGCTAGTCCCGAAGCTTTTTGATACCATCTCGTACATATCTCAGGCATCGCATTTGAAATTTGCAACATTTTCCTCTAAACAAAACATGTATTTGTGACCACACCTTGATTTCCTATTAAATAATAATACTAAATTCAATTTGGCCTTTTTTTTATTAGCTTAACAGCATTTATTTTTCCCCTGTATATACCTAATACAATTTTATTTTTTAAGTCAAAGAGAATAAACAATTACCCTTTGCAAATCAAGTTTTTATTTTACTCCCAATCTGACCACATACGACCCCGAGGAACATGTCCATTTGTTAAGGTGAACCACATCCTGCAAAGTCACACCTTCATTTCCCAGCTGCCTTGGGGGAGACGGGGGAAGTAATTGTGATCACACGTGTCACTTTAATTACAGTCTTCTTGCTTGATTGCGCCAGTGGACATGGATGACGTGGTTCCGTTAATTAACCTGGACGCTGTACTCCTGAACCTCTGTGACAGCAGACAGACTAACACAGAGGTAGACTGCTGCAATTTTTTTTTTTTTTCCTGCCTATGTCATGCTGTCTAGGTGTAATTATAGGCAACCCAGATGGCATGTTACTCTGCTCTTCTCTTCTAATCACTTCTACATGTCCTCATTCTTCGGTCTCATGTATTCATTGTAAAGAGCTCATGATGTCATTAAAGTAATATTTAAACCACAGTTCCATCAGCTACACAAAAAAGTGTTTACGTATGACGCGATCCAGTAGGGTCTCTGCAATTACATTATGTCAGCAAAAGTTTGTGGACACCTGACCATAAGATTTGTATGTCATTTTTGAACATCCCATTCCACATGTATTCCTCTTTTGCTGTTATAATAACCTCCACTCTTCTGGGAAGATTTGCCACTACATTTTGGAGTGTGTTTTGTGGATACTTGTGCTTTTCCAACCACTTATAAAGTCAGGTACTGATGTATGGTGAGGTGAGGAGCCCTGGGGTGCAGTCAGTGTTCCAACTCATGTTTTTAAACTTGGTTAAAGTCAGAGCTCTATAGAAGGCCATTCAAGATATTTTACATCAACCCCTAGAAACCATATTTTCATAGAGCCGGCTTTGTGAACAGGGACATTGTCACGTTGGAACGGATTTGGGTTTCGTAATTAAAGTGAGGAAAAAACTACATATGACTGGAAAAGTCAACTGTCCCAATATTCTTTTCTGTATACTGTATCTATGATACATTTAACAAAAACTCATTAAATAATGTAAAAACTCGTTTCTGCCAGTTAAATAACACAGAGTGTCACCTAGCCAAGTGCTAGAACACAGCATTGGTCCTGGGCGCCTGTTTCGTCACTTTTCCTCCAGCGACGTACTTGAAGCCATCAGTATACAAGAAGCCAATTCACACCAGGTAGGCAGTGTGATTTATTTTTTTATTCCTTTATCATGTAAGTGGTGGTGAACAGAGATAAACACAGAAAGCAAGAGCCTGTGGAGGCGAGAAAATTTAAAGCATCTTCATGATCTCATATTAAGCCAGAAGGCCAGAGTTAATTATAGTCTTTTGAAATGGCAACGTGTGCATCACACCTGTGATTAGATTTGCACCTTTCTAAACAGTGAGGTGGAAATATTTTACTCCTGGAAAAAGACTCAAGCAGTTGTGTAGCTTCATATGTGATCACACAGAATTAAAAAATGTGAAGAGGTCGGAAGAAAGAATGCTTTTATTTTGCATTTGTTTCTAATTGGATACCATGTTTTTTTTATTACAAATGATATAATATTAGTTAAAACCTTAATACATATATTATTTTTAATTTATACCAATTACAAATGATATTAATCTTTGAAAAGTGTACATGGATTTTCTATTCGCTAAAACGACTCCGAAAGTTGGTATGAAAACCTTACAATTCATTTTAGATCAAATCTATCAGAGTTTCGTTTTAACACATGCTTCAATAGGAAAGATAATACGTGAGAAAAATCTGACTTTTGTACAAAAACATTAAGACAAAGAAATTGTGCTGAATCTTTAATATTATTTTTTTCAAATACGGAATGATTATTTTAATTATTTTAAAATTCGAATCAACTTCTGTTTATTTCTGAGTGTAAATAGAAAAAAATATCTCAATGTGACCAGACAGATTTACAGAAATCCTCATATAGAAGAAACGTGAATTCTGCACTGAACACAAGAGAGTCTTTATTATAACAGCACTTAAACATCAACAGTATTTTGACAGGATTATTGAATAAAATTAACTTTGTGACTCGGACAGAAACTGTTTCTGAGAAGTGCAAATCTTTAAAGTGTCTCTGCAACACACATTTCAATCTTTGTGTTTCTGATTGGTGTAGTAATTTTTTTTACCTAAATTAAACAATTTATAGAAAACTGTTTTCTTATAAAACATTCAAACAAATATGTTATAGAAGAGGTTAACAGAATACTGTATATATGATCTATATGGATTATAAGATTTGTATGTGCTTTTTGAAAATTCAATTCCACATTTAGTCTCTATTTACTGTTATAGTAACCTTCACTGAAGTGTTCTTTTGTAGATTTGTGCTCATTCTGCCACAATGTGTTAACAATGAAAATCATATTTACAAATAATCCAAGGTAATTGCAATCCAAGCACATAGCCAAGGGTTAAAGACTCTGCTCAAAGCTCAGTGATGTATGTTCTTTTGTTTTTTTTTACAGTATATCCTATGCGGTTCCCTGGTGGTCTAGTGGTTAGGATGCGGCGCTCTCACGGCTGCGGCCTGGGTTCGATCCACGGTCAGGGAACCAACCCCATCCATTAGGGTTGCACAAGCCTTATTGCCGGTCCCAAGCCCGGATAAATGGGGAGGGTTGCGTTAGGATGGGCATCCAGCGTAAAAACATGTGCCAAATCAAACATGCGGATGATCCGCTGTGGCGACTCCTAATGGGAGAAGCCGAAATAAAGTTTTACAGTATATCCTATGCACTTGACGAGTTTTATTTTTTATTTTAGCATAATAACTTTGACTTTTGCTTACATATTTCAGAAAAGAAAAATCTTTACCTTCTGCCTGATGCACATATTAAACAATATTTCTCTAAAAACATGTCTGTAAAATCTTTTATTAGCTTTTGGATAAAATTATTTTAATTCCTAACAAACTAAAATTGTAATATATGTAATAAATTCAACATAAGCCATGATTGCATTATAGATGCTTTTACACTATATGGACCAAGGTTTCTGGATACCTTATATAAGATAATGTATTTCAAAAATCACATTATACAGTTCATCCCCATTTGCTCTCCATTCTTCTGGGAAGATGTTCCACTAGATTTTGGTATGTGATTGTGGAGATTTGTACTCATTTAGCTATAATGTAAAGTCATTAGTGAAGTCAGGTACTGATGTGGGTGAGGTAAGGAGGCCTGAGTTGCAGTCAGGATATTTCACTCAAGATCTTGTTTTATTTCAATCCATTTAAACTATATCTGAAAGGAAATTAAATTAAATAAAAACATTTTACAATTCACATGTATCAGAAGTCCCTGAAAATTGCCAGTGCCAAATTTAACAAATGTAACTTATATGTAACTATATAATGTATATATATATATATATATATATATATATATATATATATATATATATATATATATATATATATATATATATATATAGTATAAAGTGACATTTGTTACATTTGGCACTGGCAATTTCCACACACATACACACACACACACTCGTAAAGCATTAGATTGAACCTCTCCCTTTTCTCTCTACCTTATCCCTCAAAATCACTTCAGTTTCTTTCTCAGTCCTATTTCTTCATTCACCACTCATTTTCCTTCCCAGTATCCTGCATCCTTTTCTATTCCCTTTTCTCAGAAGGAGAGGACAGAGAGTCCTCTGGATATATTGAATTCCTGGATGGTCCACCTCACTCCATCTCTTTTCACCGACCATCTTCTATACTGAGGATTAAATTAGCCATTAGTCGTGACATTGACAGTGTTACAGCTTGTGAGTTATTGGATTTTACCTCACAGAAACTGCATGTCTGTGTTCCCCAAAAACTACAATACAACTTCCATCCTATATCGTATTTGTGTGTGGGAGTGACTGACCGAGCGATTGAGTGGCGGAGTAACTGATAGAGTTCTGGGGAAGAATGAGAAAGCGAATGTACTTGTCTTCAAACATTCATGAATACTGTGCGGATCTGCACATGCATTTTTCAACTGCGTGTCGCAGCGTCTGTATGCGTGTAGTCTCATTTTTGTGCTATTTGTATTCAGTGGTGAAGTGGTTTACGGGTGAGCTTCACGTGTTTAGAAGCCTGTGATCGTTTGCATGGGAGAAAGTGGTGTACAACCAAGCCAGGCTCATTAATAAACATATTCATAAACAACTGATTTGCAGCATAAATTTTAACATTCTATATGAAACATGAGATGTAGCGCAACGCATCAACCTTTCATCAGACTGTTCCTGAAAGAGTTTAACTCTGATAGAGAATGGTTTCTGTGTAAAACCCTACAGCAGAGGCTTTTTTTCCTATCAGGAGATAGTGGTCCAAGTAGAATCCTTTGAGACAGTATTATCTGATGAGCAAATCCTTAAAGACTCTGAACAGAACCCTATACTAAAGTTTTTTAGTTCTAGTTTTCTAGTTTCTTTTTACGAATTTTAAATGTATTATTTAGGGACATAGACCAAACGTCTATGTTAAACTGAACAGTGGTGTGTCCCTGGGAACCCTTTTAGGAGGCCAGCTGTATTTATTAAATAATCAAACCCTCCAAGCTTCTATTGTATCTAGAACCATACAGCAGAGTGTCTCCCTTTTAGGTACACTAAGGAAGCATAATTATCTGATGAGCAAACCATTACAAATCTGCCTAGAGTCCTACACCAGAGTGTGCTTTTTATGAATTTTTTATGTTATACTGAAGGACATACACCTAGAATCTGTGTAGAACTGTGCTTTGAGTTTTAAAGAACCATTTGGAAAGCTTGCAGTATTTATTCAAGCTTAAGAATGTGATTTTTTTGCAAGCTTATTACTAAGGTTTCCATGTAGACCATGCTAAATGTATCCCAGTACACATTAGAAAAGGGTTGATAGAAATCTAGAAATTCATCCAGAAGTTTCAGAATAGTAATTATCCAATTGTACTATCCATTTAACCGTTCTATACAGTCCCATGCCTACAGTTTCTCCAAGGTAAAAGTAGAAATCTTAAAAATTGAACTCTATCTAGAAAGGGTCGCAAGTAGAAGCATTTGAAAATGTAAGAATGGTAATTATCCAGTGGCCCAAACCTAAAAAAAAAGCAAAATGTAGAACCTCTAGAATCCAATAGGCAGTTTTTATAAGATTGCACATTTAAATGTACTTATAAAAGTCTTATCCAACTGTGTATTGCAATGGAGTATCCATGAAACTAATTATCCAATTAACCAACTATTACATTTTCTTGGTATACCCCATACAAAAACATTCATCTCAACCAAAAAGGGGTCTACAGAGAAAGATGCAGAAAAGTAATTATCCAATGAATCACAAAAAAAAAAAAAAAAAGAAAAAAACAGAACCAATTCCATGTAGAACCACACAACAGCTTCTCCCACACCTTTCAGTAGAACCCTTTGTGAGTTTAAAAACAAGTCTAGTTTATTTCTATAGCGCTTTTTACAACATTGTCTCAAAGCAGCTTTACAGAATTTAACAGTTAAGGTGAATGATGTGTATTTATCCCTGATGATCAGCCCTTGGAGACTGTGACAAGGAAAAAAATCCCTTAGATGTTATGAGGAAGAAACCTTGAGAGGAACCAGACTCAAAAGGGAAACCATCCTCATTTGGGTGACATCAAGAGTGTGATTATAGTCTTTAAACAATACAGAACACTGGAGAGTGAGAACTTACATGAGCACTGGAGTGTAAGATTATGATTAATGTTTTACAGTCATTTCTACAGTCATTTACAGTCATTTGATGTTATGGAAACAGGAGCTACTGAGCAACTCATAAAATAGCTCAACATTTGCGATCATCACAGATCCAACACCAGCTTCTCCATGCCAGAGCCTTCAAACACTCAGAGAGGTCCAATGTCCAAACTCCACATGAGGTGGGATCTAAATGGTCCATAATCTTCATGAGGTGGGACGTGACTGGAGCTGGCGCAACCTCAGGATGCCACAGGATGGGTAGAGAAAGAGAAGCAGTGGAGAGGAAAAAACAGCATTCATTTAACAAACAAACTCATAAAGTTTCTACTCTATCCAGATCCATTCAGCGGAGTGTTTCATTATTAGAAAGGTGTTAAAATTGAACCCTTTTAGACAATAAAGGACACATCAGACACACCAACACCAGAGCGGTTTTATAAGATTATAATTTTGAATGTACTAATGATGACTTAAGTGTCTGCAGAATGATGTCCAAAGTACATTCCATCTTAGATAACTCCTCACTTGCACTGTTTGCACCAGGTTGCACTCGATGCACTTTATGTAACTTGTGTTTCAGCTTAATGTTGTTTTGTCTGTTTGTTGTTTAGTGTAGCACCAGGGTTCTGGAGAAACGTTGTCTCATTTTTACTGTGTACTGTGTACCACTGTGTATAGTAGAAATGACAATAAAAGCCTCTTGACTTGACTTGACTTGACAACCATTACATAAAACGTTGGTCAGTTTAGGGAGGTTCATTTAGTGACAGACTCCACAACCACGATACAACACAAACCACCACAGGAGATCATTTCTACCTGTGGCCATCAAGTTATCTAACTCCTCCCTCTTAGTGTTAAATAGCTGCCCACTATATAGATAAAGTCTATATAGTTATTTTTATAGATTTTCATGCAAAAATTTTTTTTTTGCAATAATGTCAATGCAATAACTATTACATGTGCAATAACTGGTATAATTGTATCAATGTAGTTAGATTTTTTCTCCCATTTCTTTCACTGCTGCACATTTCATACAGCATATTCTATAAGATTTGAAATGCATTGATTGTACAGTATTTATACATTCATATATATTCGTGATAAGGGTCCCTGGTGGTCTAGTGGTTAGGACGCGGTGCTCTCAACGCTGCGGCCCGGGTTCGATCCCCGGTCAGAGAACCAATCCCAGCCACTCTTAGTGCCGGTCCCAAGCCCGGATAAACAGGGAAGGTTGCGTTAGGAAGGGCATCCAGCGTTAAAAAAAAAACATGTGCCAAATCAAACATGCAGATGATCCGCTGTGGTGACCCCTAATGGGTGAAGCTGAAAAAAAGTTTATATATATTTGTGATAAGTGTATACTTATCTTACATTTCTTATATTTTATCTAACGGTTTCCCTGTGAGTTTAATAAAGTATTCTGATTCTGATTCTATTTATCTATTTACAGATACATGTATTGTTCTGAAGCCCCCATGTAACCGGTAAGTTCCTGGAAGGTAAAAGTAAGCTTAACCTTAAAGGTTTATGTACAATAGAGTGTTTTCCAATCAGAAAGGCGTCCAAGGAGAATTTTGGTGCAAAGGTGCAGAAAAGAAGTCATGTAGTACAAATCATCAATATTTCCCTAAGCTCCAGTAAACCCAGTTTGGACGTTCTTGTGGATTATAGTCAAAAGTTTTTGAAATGAAAATAATTTGAATTGTTCCTATTAATTTTTCTTTTTCACTTCAGGGCAAAGAAATCATGCAGAAATGTATTGTGTTACTTTAAGTCTTTCGAGCACTTCTTCATTTCACAACAAGACATAAGGGCTGCAGACATTTTAGCCAGAGGTCGTTTTAATCAGACCAACAGCTTTGAAGAAATGGAGCGGATTTTGGCGCTACTCCTCAACCTAACACAACCTCAAAAATAGAGCAGGTGCGAGCCTGCCACAACTTTAAAGTGGCAATTGAAACATGATTCAAGTAACCCGTCTGCCCCTTTGGTTCCAGGACTAATGATGTGCTTTCAGGCTTTTCATCAAGTCCAGTTTAGCACAGAGCTCATGGTTTAGCTGCTCCAGCAAAGAGAACACTCGTGGAGGTTTTCTTTCTTTTCTTGTTTTTTATTTTTATACACATTTTTTAATGCTGCTTCAATTTCCGTGGATATACAAAACAGAATTCTGTGTGTATTTTATCATGTTCTAGTCAGAACCACTGCTGGTGTGACTGTCCTGCAGTTTGGTTAATTTGCTGCCAGAGAACAACACAATTCCATTTACTCATCTCCATTCATCTGGAATCCAGACATTTCATTCAAGATAAGCTCCTATTCAACGTCATATTATTACGAGCCGATACAATTTCCGTTATTACGCCTTCATCTTCACACAGTCTATTTCAAGAAAAGCAAAGCATATATTCTTGCGACATGAAAGGAAGTGTGAAATTGAATTTTTCCACCACTTGGTGCAGGCAAGCCATTATTAACCTTCTGCCACACTTTTACTGCCAGAAGCAAAAGTTCATATTGATCAAAGTGTCTTCGTTTTTTTTGTCCTCTTCACTTTTTATCTGATTTCACAGCTCTGTTCTTATCGAATAAAACTGAACATGAAAATATTATTGTTTTTATTATTATTATTAGTAGTAGTATTAGTAGTAGGAATAGTAGTAGGAATGGGAAGAGGAGGAGTATTGCTATTGAAATTATTATAGTCACTACAATCTTTTTTTCAGTAAAGCTTTTATAATACTCTTTGACAAAAATTCATATTTTCTGCCAGAAATAAATCTTATCCAGCTGAACATGTGGGAGGTGGTAGCTCAGTGGATCAGAAGGTCACAAGTGCAAAAACCTAGCACCACCAAGTGGGGCCCTTGAGCAAGGCCCTTAAGGCTTACCTGTGGCTCTGGGCAAGGACGTCTGCCACATGACTTAAATGCCATTCCAAAAACTTGCCTGTTATGTATAAGTAAACATTTTAGAGAATTGACCACAAGAGGGCAGTAATGATTCACATCTGCACAGAAATAGAAACATGCACGTAAACAAACATGACATCATTTGTCTGTATTTCTACTCATATGCTCATAGGTACATTTGTATTTTCTTTATACATTGCGACTCCGCTGTATACTGTATACATACATTGGTGGGTCACAGAGAATCAAATGCAGTGAACATACTGTAGAGGGGAAACTTTTGCTACAGTTTTCTGTGTAGAATCCGAAGACCTACAATTGTCCTCCAGCATTTACAAGCAAAAGGAGGAGAGAGCTGTCTTTCCTCTTTTACACAGACACCACAATTGGCTAGTGGTGTTGTGAATGACAGGTGAGTACAAGTAAGCTTGTCCTTCCAGCTACAGATGGCTGTGACATTACGATCTCAATTTTATTTGCAATGATTTTCTAGAACCAAATCTTTAAATCTTTAAAATATATATGTGAAAAAAAGAAACCCAGAGAACCAAAGAAACAGAAAAAGCTACTAGTATCCATTATTAAAATTTTTTTTCAATTTTAATTCATGTTTATTTGCATGATGCTTTTAACAATAGACATTGTCTCAAAGCAGCTTCACAGAGTTAAGGAGGTTGCAAAGTTGTATAAAAGAATGTATATGTTCAGAGACTATAAGTTTGTTACTTATAATTTGAAAATGTATTCATGAAGATTGTTTCCTTAACCTTGCCAGTGTGGTAAGGAAAAGCTCCCTGAGATGGCATGAGGAAGAAACCTTGACTTAAAAGGAACACCAAATGTCCATTCATTCACGAGCTGCAGTTTTGTAAATGATTTAAACCCAGTCATTTAGACATCACAATTTGGCCCTTTCTTAACCTGTTCAAATCCAAAACTTGTCCATTATTACCTCAACTTCGAGGACAAAATGTTGACTGCCTAATAAATAAATCCCACCCACTAGCAGGTGCTATGATGAAGAGATAATCAGTGTCTTTCACTTCACCTCTCATAACGGTATAATGTCATTATGTTATGTCTGATCGGTGTGTTACATGAAAAACATGAAAGTTGCATCATAAAAATGCACACAATACTTTGCTAACAAATCTGGATATGCAATAATTGATGTATTTGCTGTGCATGGTATCTGACTAATGGAATGTGGTTATAGAGCTAAGGGAGTCTTTTTAAAAGCAGCTGTAGATCTCCAGTGTCCTCTTTGATGCCATTTTTTTCAGGAGTGAAGGTTCCAGAGCCTGCCTGAATACTGCCTTGACTGCTAGTTTCTAGCGGCGCCTGTTCAGCCTCTGTGTCAATAACCTGATAGAGTCTGCCTGAGAACCAATTAAGACATTATTACACCCCCTGATGCCCTCATTTGAGCATTGGGCTTAACCATTCTAGATGCCCTGTTCCAACCTCTACGCAATGACCCTGCCTGAATCGTCCCCTTTCCCTCTGTTTGTGAGACTCTGGTTAAGTTCCTCACATCTGTGACCCAGTATAAACCCCCTCTGCTCGATCCCTCTCTGCCAGCCAGGCTGTGCCCTCTGGGCTCGGAGATGCCAGAGTGAGTGACTTTGTCTGTGACAGCTGCACAGGCAAAACGGTGTGGGCAGGCAGGACTCATCTGCCACCACGGGGGGGGGATGAGGCCCGACGTGGCACAATGACACATCACACATGTTTCCAGTCTGTCTGCCATCCATTACTTTGTGTGTGCATGCCTACTGTGACCCACATTAATAAAGTTCATTCATTCAATTGGCCTCTTTTGATCTGGTCATAAATCTAAGTGACTCCATAGGGAATGAATGGATTCCTTTTTAGAGCTTTCCTATCGGAATCAACAGTTGCAACTATTTAAAGATAGCCCAAGATAAAAACTAAACTACAGATTTAAAGGCTTTAGCCTGATTTCCAGGTGTCAAACTTTGATGCAGAAGACTAAAGAAAGCAGAAGCCCAATTCAAGTTCCACTGCTGTCAACTAAGTACAGGAATCTGTGCCTAAAATAGGTACCATTAAGAAAAAGCTTAGGAGTTTCTAAAACAAAATTGTGCACTCTGAGATGCTTTTCTGCTCATTGTACTTGTAAAGAATGTTAATTTAGGCTATGGTAGCCTTCTTATCAGTGCATGAAAAGCCTAAGAGATCAGCACTTTCTGAAAGACTCAAACTAGACCACCTGGCACCAGCAGTCATGCTACAGAGTCACTGAGATTAAAACTTTACCCCATGCTGATGTTTGACTTTCTTGACTTTCTTGATCTGCTTGATTTTATGCATTGTGCTCCTCGCTGATTGGATAATTGCACAAATCAGTAGGTGTATAAGAATTAAAATGAAGTGCTTGGTAAAAAAAAAAAGAAAACAAACACACAAAAAAGCCATTATTCATTAAAAAGTCGAACATAAATCCAGTACTTATCATTGCATAAATAAAGGCAATCTAGGGATTTCTAGTTCTGAATGAGATTTATTTATTTTCCAAACTAGTGCATGTGGTTTATAAGATTTATAAAGGAATTAACACCCATGTCTAAATGATATAAATTGGCATATCCAGCAAGAAACAAGCATTTCATTGCAGTACTGTGCAAAGTAGGGCAGAGCTCAGCCTGCTTTTTAAACTTTTCTTATACTGTAGTAGTGCAAAATGTCCAAACTCAGCATTCTTTCACTACTACAGAGCAAGTAAAGTTTTTCACTTTTAAAGAATTCACTTTTCTTAAGGGTAGGATTAACTTTTCATTTCCGGTTACATTATGGACGAATTTCAGGTAAATCCAAAGGAAACACTTTTACTAGTAGCACAGTAACAATAAGATCATTTGTGATATGGCTGTGTATGAACCTCTCATATCTCACCACTAGCTACTCATATCTCACTAGTGGAGTTAATACACTTCACAATAGATGTTTCAGTATAAAGAGGCAAGCAATCGGAGGGAAATATTCCATTCAATCTGCTAAATGATACCCAGGTCTGCTTAGCAATTGTAGGTCCTTGAACACCCTTCTGTTCTACTCTACAACAAAAGAGTCTTGTGGATTGCTATTGTCTCAGTCACTGTCTGATAAATCACCCTTCATTATGACCAACTCCAGTGGGATTGTTCTAATTTGGACCCTTGCGGTTTTACACATGGAGGTCAAAAGTGTTCCATTAATGGAGAAACCCACAGGAGGACATGGCTAGCACAATTACAATTGTTTTTTTTTTGTGTGTGTGTGTGTGTGTGTGTGTGTGTGTGTGTGTGTGTGTGTGTGTGTGTGTTTTATTTACCAGATGTAAGGGAAGAAACAATCCCCAGATGTGACAGCGTGAAGTACTAAAGCTCTGCCGCATCTTTTTAAGTTAGAGATATTGATTCAAAGGTTGCATGTAATGCATGAATCACTTAATTGTTTGCATTTGTGAGTAGCAATGTTGATTAAAATCATTTTGTTAAAATGTTCAAGTTATATGTCATTTTCATCAGATTTTCCCAGTTTGAGGTTGGGAATTGTAACATCAGCTTGTATTCCAAGTACATTGTGGGTAATGTAGGACTGTATGATTCGATTAAAACAAGCAATAAGTAAATCTTGGACACTGAATATCATGTAAAAGATGGATATGTGTCATGTAAAACATAAGAAGTTGATTCGAATGTAGAAAAACAAGCAAAACCTGAACGAGAGCGACGACAACTATAAATAACAAACTAAAGATTCTTAGTAAGGTGTTTATATAAGTGATGATTGTAAATGGAAATCCAGTTGTCCATAATCCTGACAATTTACAAGTCATTTAGGATAGAGTTTTACTGCAGATGCTATTTCAATTTTGAGAAGTGAAATTCTATTGAATTTACCAAGAAAATATATTCATAAGTGACTAAAAAAAAATAAATAAATGAGAATAAACTTTGTTATTGAAATAGATTTTGAGGCAACCAAGCTAACAAAGTGTTAGCGCTGCGGGTCACAATCCTTTTGTGTTCAACTGCTATACAAACTTCTGTTCCTAAACATGTCTACATGCTTCAGCTGAGCTCCATCCCAAACATACATTTTTTATTCCATTACAGTGTATTTGCTGTTTTTTCCCCACCACGATATAAATGTTTGAGTAACAGGAGTAAACCTCCCTCGTCTTGAGACTGTAACTTTAATTTATATTGAGCCTTCCTCCCTGTCCTGTCAAGTGCACAAGGCCTGAGTGAGAATGTAATTAAGCGGAATATGTGCCATAATTTCTCTTGTCTGAAAATTAGTATTGCAATTATTTATTTATTTTACTCGTGAAAAGCTGTATTGATTTCATTCCGCTTTGTAATTTCAAATGTCGAGGACAATGCGTTATTATGTTGTTAAAATCATCCCCTGAATCAATTTGCCAATGAATCAGGAGGCAAAATGGGACCCGGTTCAATACGGCCTTCTCCAAACTTTCGCGAAACAATTACGACGGTAATGTCTCATACAGTCAGAGCGCTGACTCTCTCAGCAGGAACCTGAGCAGCAGCAGAACTGTTTATTCTCCACCGTCTCGGTTCATGGCTGAACAGGAGCGGGTAATTAACAGACTAATACAGAGAGGTAATGTTTGATCAATCGCAGTGTCAATGTCATGAGTTAAGTCAACATCACAGGAACAAACATGAGAAAACCTTAAAGCAAAGTAAGGTCACGGGATCAATAATCCATTTAAGATGCTCCAGCGAATTCCGACAGCGGGCTGCGTGCAATCAAGATAGTGGATTTATTTATCTATTCTCTACCATTCAATACTCATTTCTAGGGGAGATGAAGGGGCCAATAAATCAGTGTTCAGGACTTAAATCAAGCTGCACATTTTGCACAGATGATGTTCATTGGGATAGAAATGAAAATGCCTTTACTCTTGTCACTCCTCTTCTTCTGCTGTAGAAGGTCCTGCATGGATACTCAAACCATTTTTTTCTTTGCCCCCAAAAGCAATCATCTCTCTTTGATGCTTCAGTAAATAATCTCACCTGTATACTGTAGATTTCTAAAAACACACAGCTGCTGCAATCATACAAAGGGGCCACTTTTATACATCCCATCAAGTTTTATCAATAATATGCACCATGTTTGTCATATACGTCTTTAAATTAGTATCAGACATCTTCAGACACCTTTATTAGATAATTATGACAAATGATTTAATAACAGTGTAAGTTTTTAATTAATAAATGTCCTAAAGATTTTCTGCAACAAAGCAACAGACACTTGCTTTTTGAGAGCTGTAATTAGCTCCTTAGCTGTACCCTTCTGTTTTTTTCACCTTGATTGGTTTCATAATGGTTTAAAAAACAGAGGGTTCCTGAGTTACGATGGCTCGACTTACGGTTCTTCGATCTTACAATAACAATAGTGATTCGAAAACATGTAACAAATATTTTAAGTTTTGTCTGGCAGGCAAACATTGCAGCATATGCTCCGCCCTCAACTTAAAAATCGGCGCCTGTCCACATACCCACTGCCACATACATATATCTGTATAGTTTACACAATACGGCATTGTAAATGGCTCCATTTTGCTAAATTATGTACTGCGATGTAGTTAAATTCTTAACAAATTGCAGTATTTTATCCATACTGCTCATGATTTTTTTAAACTCCTGGGTAGACTAGACCATGTCTCGACTTACAATATTTCCAAGTTGGTGGTCTTCGGAATGCATCTCCATCTTAAATAGGGAACTACAGGTATTAATTGTTTGGGCAAAGCCACAGCATTTAGAATCGACATTACATTGTGCATTGCACAAATACTAGCATGTATGCATACATGGATTAACCTTGATATGCTCTTGAAACTGCATATAGTTGGTAAATGTTGACAAATTGCCAAAAAGACATGACCTACAGTACACTGGATTAAATAGTAACTGCAGGTGGATGTCAATAAAAGCAATAAGGGGAGTGACAACTAGTTTGTAAATCAGGAGCTGTTATGAGTCCTCAAACTCATACCATCACCTTCCAAGACCATATATTTAACAGTTTATATGTGCTTCATTCATCATATTACAAAATTGAAACCATTTATTAATACTCTATCTGTTGTCTCACAGAAAGGGATGTACATCATGTTGTTTCTGGTTCCTCTTATAGTTTCTTCATGGTGTCTCATGGAGTTGTTTTCTTTTCACGGCCACCTTCGGTTTGCTCTTTTGAAATTAAGTCTACATCTGATCGTTTTGTAAAAGCTGCTTTTGTTGTGTTCCAACCCTATGGTTGTGTTGTTTTTGTCTGCGCCATGTGCAGACTGATTGCTACTGTCTCCTGATTGGTGCTCCACATTTTTAAAGCTACGTTTTCACTTCCTCAAGGGGAGCCACACTTTTATGAGAGCCATCTTGTTTCTTTGTGCTGTTTGTTTAGCTAGTTCTGAGCTTTTGGTTTTAGTTTTTGGAGGTTGTGAGAATTATTAGTTGTTAGTTTTGAAAGTGGTTGTTTCCACCCTTCAAACTGTTTGTTTGACTTTGTAAATAACTACAGGTATGTAAAAGATGTGAATCCATTTTTGAAGCTCAAATGCAATCTTATGCATTTGATGTAACAAAATGCTGCTGTGGTACCAAAAATCTATGAAGCTTACAGCTTTAATAATGATCTTTTTGGCAATAAAATTATGATATTTTGCTAAAATAACTATATCTAAATAAGTTATCGGCCAGCATCTAAATAAATAAATTAGAATGGAGCATCTAAATAAATAAATGACACGAGAGCATCTAAATAAATAAGTTACCAGGAAAATGGGTATTTTATGGATGACTGCTACAGCTTTGCTAGTCTTCATAAAAGATTGACATTCAGGTTGCAGCCTCTTGCGAGGGTTGTAAAGCTGAAAAAGTGTCATGGTTCAGATGCGTTCTTCTTTCTTTGCAACAAATATGCAAGCTGGACATTAGACATTTCCAGAGACTTAGCCCTATCCCATTCAATGCGCTCATCAGAACTCATCCTGCACTATGTTATGATGGAATAAGTTGTATGGTAAGAGCTTAAACCTTCTTTGTCAAGAGTCACAGTGAGCTGCAAAAGAAATCCGGATTGTTTGACGCGGAAACGGTACAAAAGCTTCCAGGTTCAGGATTAACGCTAAAACCCTCCCTCTGTCATCTAATCTCTCTCTCACGCTCTCTCTCTAGCTCGCCCGCACCATGTAATAGTCCACTGTAGATAATTCTCTAATTGAGTGCTTCAGTGCTTTAAATGCTACTTCTGCTATCTGCTCCAATTTTGCATTTTTTTTTTAATTATATATATATATATATATATATATATATATATATATTTTTTTTTTTTTTTTTTATTGGATTTCGAATCCAATTATCAGGGCAGGTAAAAAACTGTTTAACCACTTATTTATGTGAATGCACCATAACTTGTGCTTCATTCAGAATAGGAATTTTGCAGCCAGAGGTATGCTTGGCATTTGCGGTGAGATCAAAAACTGTTTTGTCTACTTTTTTGTTAATATTTGAGAGTTTGGCTTATCAGTGTTGCATATCAGTGTTGCAGCCGTATCAGACCTGCTGCGGGAGTTGGATGTGGGTGGTGCCTCAGGCGGCCAGGTTCAAGAGCGCCGTACATTGGATCTGGATTTTAGAGCCAATAAAGAGACCGCTAAGGCCTATCTATTGCTGCACTAGTCTCTACAGAGAGACATGTCAGACAGGGATAGGGCCGTATTGCTGAACATCCCATTACGCCCACTGGCCCATTCTGCAATTCCGATAACACAGCGGTCGAAAGGTTTCAGGACGGCAAGAAACAGACGGCGACATTCCAGCGGTACCTCCCATACCACTCCCATGCCACGCTCGGCGAGCGCTGCCTCCAAATGCAACCCACTACCTACCATTGGAAAGCCCAGTAATGGAGCATTGCATCTTGCACTCCCCTGGTCAGGTTCAATGCCCGGCAAAAGTTTGAGGACATCTCACCTCTGAAATTTTCTGAATCTTTAATTTACCCGTGAACCCAAACACACCTCAAAAAATTAATGCAAGAGATATGTGGAGAGAAAAACAGTCAGTGTGTGGAATAAACCGACTGTCCCGTCACCTGACCTTAACCAGCTGAGGTGCAAAGAAGCGAGTTGGAACAAATTATTTAAAAGCTACAAAAAAGATGTCTACATTTGACATGCTGCATATGTCATTTAACTAAAATGCTGTCGTAGTATGTGGCCAAACAAGAACCGAGGTATATATTAGCATTAGGCAATGCTTGGCAAATAATGGTAACTAGCTAGTGTAATCGAGTCTATTTACTTAAATTCCAAAATATAGATTCATTCAAATGTGTCATAGTTTTGCTAAAATTGGCCAATGAACTACATTTACCCTTAGACTTAACCCATTAAATGTTGAATCACATTCATTCATTAGTACCCCTTCTCAATTCCAGTTTTTCTCTGTATTGCTGTGAGGCTTTTTTTGATGTCGAATAGGTTTCTTTTTGTCTTGTTCCAACGCCAAGACATTTGCCCTGTTTCTGTTTTAGGTTCTTGTTTTGTTTATTGGCATTATTCACAAGGGCACTTTGCATCTGCCTTTGCCTGATTACGCAACGTATGTTGGTATCTATTCCTCCTCCTACAGACGTGGAGCAAACTTTGCTTGTACAGCTAATGAAAGACATTTGTCCAAAATGCCTGTTTCTCTGGATAATGTGTATACTATTCCTAATGTGTATCCATGATGCTTTTTCTATCTAATCCACTATTTACAATGTTTCCAGCATGTGTAGAAGCATTCCACTTTAGGGTTTGATATGCTGCCAATTCTGAGGTGTAATTTCTACTTTGGATGACAATGATTGAGGAACAATATCTTTACTGTCAGTCTGAACTACTCTGAATGTTCATCAATAAGATGTCTATATCCATGTTGTTGGTGTGTGAACTCTAGAGCATGTTGTAGATGAAAATCCCAGTAGCTCAGGAATTTAAAGTATAAATTACTGAAATCAGCACCAACAGCATCTATAGCATTTGGGAAAGGGCTAGCTCAGTGGTTATAGTTCTGGGTTGTTGATCAGAAGGTTGGTAGTTTAGGCACCAGTATTGCTACGCTGCCATTTTTTGGCTCTTAAACAAGGCTCTTAACCATTTGTCTTCTGGGGGTGCAGATAAGATGTGAAGAAAGTACATGTACATGTCGCATGTAAAGTACATGAACAAAATTTCTATACAGAATTTGTCAGACACCCTACAGAGCAGCTTACAATTTCCTCATTAATACAACTGAACAATTGAGGGTTAGGGGCCTTGCTCAGGGGCTCAGCAGTGGTTTGTTCTTACTGGGATTTAAACTCAATTCAATTACATTTTTTTTGTACTGACCTTTTTGACAATGGACATTGTCTCAAAGCAGTTTTACAAAGATAAAGCGATATTAAGGTTATATAAATAAATGTGAACTGTAAGTTTATTGTCTATAAGTTAGTTCCTTATCATTCTTTATCCCTGATGAGGTAGCCAATGGTAACTGTGGCAAGGAAAAATCCCTGAGAAGGTATGAGTAAGAAACCTTGAGAGGAACCAGACTCAGAAGAGAACCCATCCTTATGTGGGTGGCACCAAATGTCCATTCATTGCAGTTAGTGGATAGGATTAGTAAGGAGAAAGTGAGAGCAGCGATTAAAAGGATGAAGAGTGGAAAGTTGGTTGGACCAGATGACATATTGGTAGAAGCATAGAGATATTTAGTAGAGATGGCAGTGAGGTTTGTAATCAGGTTGTTCAACAAGATTTTGGAAGGTGAGAGAATGCCTGAGGAATGGAGAAGGAGTGTGCTGCTATCAAACTTTAAGAATTAGGGAGATGTGCAGACTGAATCAAGGTGGAGTTTGGACTGCATCAAGGACCGGCTCTGAGCCCTTTCCTGTTTGCAGTGGTGATAAACAGGTTGATGGACGAGGTCAGAACGGAGTTTCCATGGACTAGGATGGTTGCGGATGATATTGTGATTTGTGGTAAGAGTAGGGATCAGGTTGAGTAAAAAACAGAAGGTGGAGCTGGAGGCAGCAAAACTGAAGATGTTGAGGCTTTCATTGGGATTGACGAGGATGGACAGTATTAGAAACAAATTTAATAGAGGGACAGAACATGTAGGACATTTTGAAGACGAAGTGAGGAAGGCGAGATTGAGATTGTTTGGACATGTGCAGAGGAGTCTCATGGTGTATATTGGAAGGAGAATGTTGAGGATGGAGCCACCAGATAGGAGGAAAAGAGGAAGGCCAAGGAGGAGGTTTATATGTGTGGTGAGGGAAGAAATGCAGTTGGTTTGAAAGAGGCAGATGTAGAGGACAGGGTGGTATAGAGACGGATGATCCGCTGTGGCGACCCCCAATGGGAGAAGCCGGAAGAAGAACAAGAAGAAGTCACTAGGCTCACATTGTTCCCATATTTACCCAACATTTATTAACAGACTTCACTTTGTATTTGTATTGCATGATTTGTATGCATTGTGTATCTGCCCTTTTATGTATATTAATATAGTTATGCTTTAGGAATAGTTTGGCAATACCTTCACTTGATGATAGCAACTAACCTTAAAATACATCCCTCTCAAACAGACATATTTACAATGACTGTACATACTGCACCTCTCCAGCATAGTTTTCTTCTATTGTTAGTTTCAAATGCGTTACCTGTCAATTCGAAAATGAGTTCTAATGAGCTGAACTTTACAAACAGCATGAAAGCAAGAAAATAGTTGTTGACTGACTGCATATAAACAAAAAAAGTGATTATCCACTACATGCTTCAATTTTTCAGCTGTTACTTTGAGAATTATCTCAAAGAACATGAACCGAAAACAAACAAACAGCTACAAGGTTTTCCTTTATATTTACTGAAAAACCTGGTCCTTTATTCTTATTTTGAAAAAAAAAAAAAATGCTTAAGAAAGACTTAGAAAAGAAAAATAGAAAAGTTGCTGTGTATAGAGACAGATATAAATAGATGTATAGAGGAAAGCAAAGTTTTCTTCATATTCTATGATGATTATTATTAATGCAATATTAATGCACATTAATGCATTATCATTTAGCAAACATATAAATTAATGTACATTAATATTGCAAAAAAATGATGTCTAGATGACTGGGTCAGAGCATCTCCAAAACTACAGCTCTTGTGGGATGTTCCTGGTCTGCAGTGCTCAGAATCTATTAAAAGTGGTTGAAGGAAGGAACAGTAGTGAACCGGCGACAGGGTCATGGGCGGCTGAGGCTCATTGATAAAAGTGGGGAGCGAAGACTGGTCCGTGTGGTCCGATCCTACAGATGAGCTGCTGTAGCTCAAATTGCTGCAGAAGTTAATGCTGTTAATGCTCGAAGGATTAGAACTGAGAACTGTTTCGGCAGCAAAAGGGGAACCAACACAATAATAGGCAGGTGGTCATAATGTATTTGGAAAGCTGATCAGCCAAATGTGAGTCTTTGCCAACAGTTCTACAACATTGTAATGATCCCTCTGGATGCTGTATCATTACATTTCTTAATTCACTTGAAAGTCCCTGTGCACAAAACCAGTGCCATGAAGATATGGTTCACTGACTGCACCCCAGAACTCCTCACTTCACCTACATCATTACCTGACTTCTAACACCCTTGTGGCTGAATGAGCAAAATCTCCACAATCACACTCCAGAATTTGGTGGAACATCTACCCAGAAGAGTATAGATTATTATAACATCAAATTACGACTATATGTGAAATGGGATGTTCAAAAAACACAGGGTAATCTATTAGTCTTAAAAAGTGTTTACAAACTTTTTTCTTTTTTTTTTTTTTTATTTGTGAATTTGAAGCACTGCATTAGAAGGTGCTTAGCAAAACCAGACACAATAACATAGATTTTCTTTGCAACCTTTATCATTTTTCGTTCTTAAATATACAAAGCAGTAGCATCATACAGTAGCATCATAGACCATTACATGGAAAACACATTGTTTTATAGATTGGATGGATATACAGAACCACTGGAGAAAAATTTTGGTAAAACACTTTGTTTGCGAACCCCCTGTAACAGGACAGTATATAACTTTTTTTGCAGCTTTAAATATTGATTTTTGCAACTTCAATGTATACATCATTTACGTTACTGCAGGATATTACGGGGGGAAAAAAAGAAAAAAACAACAAAAAACCCAACTAAATAAATATTGATCTGTGAGAAAAGAAGAAAAAAGGCAGAAAAATGCCGATAGGCAATTACACTACGACCAGAGAAATTCAGAGATTCATGGTTTTGTGTGTATTGTGTGGAGAGCAGAGAACACAAGGCCAAGTCAAGAAAAGTTTGACCCAATGGATTTTTATAAAAAAAAAAAAAGTTTGTAAGTGTAAAAGCTCAACACTTCAGGTGTTTTTACTTTTTTTTTTTTTTTTTTTTGGTGTATATATATGATGAAGATCCCTAATGATAGAGTTGTGATTAAAGAATATGGATTTTTTTTCTTCTTCTAATGTCACTGATCCTCCATGATTATTGGCTTTTGATGTTTCTCCAGTGCCACTAGATTTTTAGGCCTCCTGATTCCTTCTCAGAATCCTTTGCTGTTTGTCCTCTAATTGATGCATTTTTCATGAGGGTCCTAGCCAAAATGAAATTTGAAGTCTGTACGTCCCGAAATTGCCAGGACATTTTTTGTAATGGTGTGTATATATTTTTTTATTTTATTTTTGTTTAATCTGCAACAGTAAAACTGGTTAAAAAATGTACAGACTAAAGCTGGCTAATGCCTGAAATTCACTTTAGCGCCTATAAAAAGTAGGATCAAAGGACAAATATACAATTTGCAGAATCTTTTTTTGGGTAATAGCAATGAAAAGTCCTTATTGAAATGAGATCTAATACATGAACAAGATGAAGCATGACTCACACTTGAATTGTGATCTAACATTCTTAGTGATTTTAGATGAACAAAGAATTCTTGTACAAAATCGAGCCGAAAATCCTGCAGTGTAAACCCAGTTTTACTAATCAACACTCCCTGATTTACACATTCTGTTATTTTTTTTATTAATTCATACAATCACTGGATTGCATGAGCACAACTCACTGATGCAATATAGCTGCTGGGAAGAGAAATTACCTGAAATCGAGCTAGCCAGTCAAGTGTATGACCTGTGTCTGCCTCTTGCTCATCAGCTTCAGTGACTCATCATGATGGCAAAGCGTGGAACAGGCAGTCTGACAGAACAGGACAGATTTTAAGCAATTTATCGCTCTGTACGTTTAATAGCTAGGTCATTATTTCCAAATAGAAGAACATGCAAGCCACATCTTGCTTCAGGTTTAGTCCATGTCAGTGCTCTAACCTTCACCATCCTTATCTGACTGTGTGGTTTGGACAAGTGGATATAATCACTCAATGCCCATTTGGACAGGATTTAACCCGAAGGCACTGTGTGATAAGCAAGGCACACACACACGTACACACACACACACACATTCAGACACATACAATTCAAACAATATGCAGATCAAATCTGTAATCCAGTTGCTCTATTCAGTTAGACTTAACACCGTAGATATTTTCTGCCATGTCATATAAGCAGTAAAAACTCTTCTATATGGTGCAGACGCTATGCATATTCAAGGGCATTGCAATAAACAGCATGAACAATGATTTTAGTCAATTTAAAAATGGAGGTGGCGAGGATGAACAGTTTTAAAAAATAGTTATGCATTGACCGTGACTCGATCTCATGCACTTCTCCGGATATACATTTTTAGAAGAATTATTTATTTATAAAAACTTCTGTTTGTCATTTGGCTTCGGGTAAGTTAGCGGTTACGAAAATATAACAAGGAGATGAGCAAATTAGTGATTTAGTAATAATAATAATAATGAATAATAATTAACGTCATTCATGAATTATGATTCAATAGAAGTACAGTTTTCCAATATC
Source organism: Silurus lanzhouensis (assembly GCA_039877035.1). NCBI lineage: Eukaryota > Metazoa > Chordata > Actinopteri > Siluriformes > Siluridae > Silurus > Silurus lanzhouensis. The sequence goes on along the minus strand of JBCEWE010002369.1, from coordinate 14,940,228 downwards.
TGAGGTACAGTAATGAGTTTTAAAAATATATAGTTTGAAAACTGTAAGGATATTTATAAAATAAAATAAACCACAAAGGGAAAACAAAAAGGAAATGATCTATAAGTAGTCGTTTTTTAATCCTCCAGCTTGGTTAAACTCTCGTGTTTAAACTACATGTCCTGCTTCAAACTTCAGTGATTTGAAACAATAAAAATGGTGTAAAGAACTAATCAATCCACAGTTTTTCGTATCCAGTAACACTGTACACCGTGCATGCAGATTAAAAAGAACTGATGAATTCGTGTGCTCCTATTTGTAATTGATAGTTTAATAGAAGCACAATCTTCCAACATAATAGTTACAGTATAGAGTTACAGTAATTGTGTTAAAAAACATAAGAACATAAAAAAAAAAAAAAAAGTCATGAGAAATTCTCTGTAAATATCCAGCTCCACCTTCTCTTATGGAAAAAAGTGATTGTCTGTACAGTGTCAATGACAATTAGGTTTAGATTTTACCTCCAACTATCCAAACTAACTAAAAAAGAATGGTAAATAACAGCAAATTATATACAGAAAGCATTAGGGATGCACATGGAAAGCAGTGAGCTGTATTATCAACAGTCCTGCATTCAATCCATTTGTAAAATTAGACTTAGTCAAGAGCACTCATGTGTAAAAGCTTACAGAAATGCAAATATGATGCTATGGAAAAAGTTTAACATGGTTAGACTCCTTTCACCTGGCTGCATCCTGAATGCTGATTTGACTTAAACACCCCTTCTGCAGTAGTCCTATGGAAACTGTTGAATCCATGCACTGTACATTTCTACAATTTTTTCCCTACTTTATGATACTTAAGCTCATACTGAACTTAGGAGAAGTGTTAGAATGGAATATACATGTTGCAGACTGATGTTTTAGTGGGATAAATAAGCATTGTGAGGTCTTAGGCTTCCACTTAATGATGGGTTTCTTAGTAGAGGAACGACTAACTGTTACAGTAATAGTGTTCAAGTCAACCACACCTGACCTGCAAAAAGGTCCAGACATAGTTTTTTAAGCTGGTTATAAAAATTTATTATCTGGATAATTGATGGTGAAACACTTTGCTCAAGTTTTTACAGCCTTTAATTTACTAATTGGTATGTTGGGAAATAGAGCGGAACGAAATCCTGGCTAGACTGGCAGTGAAATTCTCGCACTCAGTAATTTGATTTATTAAAGAAAAAAACCAAACTACTGGAAGCTGAAAAAAAAATGGATGATCTGATCAAAAGTTTGATTCACTATCTGATAAATAATTTGTAATAACAGATCACATTCTTCATAACTCGTTCATGGCCCATTCAGACGTGGCGCATTTTACTCTAAAGCCATTGCTACAAAGCAGCTGGTTACAGTACACTGGCAGATACAGTACACTAGTAAAATTCATATCAATATTTTATATTTTAACAACAGAAACGTGTTTTTGGAAATAGTTTTAATTTCTACATCACCTTTGTCTTCCAAAAGTCAACCATTCCTGCAGAACCCTAGTTACTACTGGTAGCATATATACACCTACAGTAGAAGCCTGGCGTTGCTTATTTATCCCAGTTAAAATTCAGAAAAGAGGGAAATTTTGCCTAATATTCAATCATCACCCTATGAAGAAAATACTCATAACTATCCAGAGAACCCTTAAGGAACCCTATGAGTATAGAATATATTGAGTTTTTTACAAATACAACTTCTCTGTTTATCCATGTCACTTCAGTAAGAACACCAGGGATGGTAAAATCATCAACAGATGATCTGCGACAGAAGTTGCAATTGTTTTAATGAGATCTAGATAGTTTTCACATGTTAAATGGTTCTGCTACACTATTTTTTTCAAGTTGTTGGTATGATTTACTGAAATTCAGGCTGTAGCCCAGCAGTTGTAACCCCTATACCATGAGATAGCAAACTCCAGCCTTGGTAACCAAAAATCCATCACAGTATAATGATTTTTCTGTAAAAAAAAAAAAAAGAAGATAAATGCTAATTCATTTAATGAGTTAATTACCTGGTTTAATTAGTATTTCGAAGGCAAAGGAAATTGAACTCTACAGAGTTAAATAACAAGAAAATAATCATAGCTTGCTATTCTGCTGCCGAAGAAATATTCTGCAACAGGGAAGCGTCAACATGTTTCACAAACTTAACAGATAATATGCACCGCTGAGAACGGTTTATATGAAGGTGCTGACTCAAGTCTCCGAAGTAGATTTTAACCAACATTTGAATCCACACTAGCTAACTGTTATGCTTGATGTACATATACTTGCGAGCCCACACATAAATCCACAATCTTTTACAGTCCCCATAGAGATGATAGTAAAACCTTGCTTTTCAACATTCAGTACATTGCCAACTTGATTTCAGATTATTCATTCATCCATCCATCCATCCGTCCATCCATCCATCCATCCATCCATCCACCTATCCATTTTCTATACCACTTGATCTGACACAGGGTCTCTGGGAAGTCAGAAGCAGATCCTAGGGAACTTCTGGTGCAAGCTGATGTGATTTAGCATCATTATTAACAAGGTTATGAAGTGTTTTACAGCAAATGCGTTTGCCATATGGTCTCAAATCACCTTTTAAAATAAACTGGTTTATAATTGTGATGGAATCAGGTTCGACTCTTCCCACTCCTTAATTAATTCAATTATTAACACGTTATTTGCACTATAGCAATGCTAACATTTGGAGTGTATGTGGTGCACAATGCAAGAGGAGCCTCACCCTAACCCTATATATATATATATATATATATATATATATATATATATATATATATATATATATATATATATATATATATATATATATATACTGTATATATACTGTATATATATGCATATTCTTTCTGGCTTGTTGATGTGTATATTTACTGCATTAGCTGCTATTGTTGGGAGGTCTTTAACTAGTTGTCATGGTGGACAAGTTAATCAACTAGATGAAATGTTAATATACTTTTAATAAAACCATTTCTCAGATTTAAGAGCACATTGTTTATGACTTTAGTGGGAAAAATCTTCCTTAATTTTCCTTTGCTTAAATAGACCACGTTATTATATTGAATCAAGTGTTGAGGTATGTAAGGAAGCATTACATTTTTTTTTCATTACTGTGGCATAATTAATACCCCCATGACCAGGGGTTTAAGGGGAAGTTCTCAGTATTTCATGGTGCAAATCACTATCCAATGGGACTCTTGGAAGCTGATCCAGAATCCCATTCAAGTGCTATTGGGGTCAAAGTTGCACATGATTGTTTAACTCCCCATTCATCCGCTTGAAATATCCTCCCAGTGGCTGCTCTAGGCATCACATCCCGGGGGTATTTTTGATGGACATAAACTTCCAGTTATCGGGTTGCATTCTCAGTTTTAAAATCAACCCTTTCGTCTGAGACACTCATCTTTCTATGTGAATGCATTTGAAATAAATGAGTATGTCCTTAAACAGTGTGATATAGAGCTTTGAAAATGCCATTTATTGCCAGATTTTAATTGTGGCCACGTATTACAAGTGCAGTTTAATGCATTCTTCGGAATGGAATGGAGTAAATCAGCAATTAACTGCTTTATCACCTAAATTAGTGATATCCTGAAGTGACGTTATTTTTTTTTAACTTTGAAAAATGTGGACTAGTTGTTCACTCCCCTAGCTTTATGTCAAGTTTAATCTCACTGTACAAACTTGAGCCAGCTGACAAAAATGAAAAACTTGACCCATGTTATCCTTATCTGGAGTTCTTAACAGAAAATTCTTCAATTTGAAGCCTTGCAGGCAAAACGGTGCATGTTATACATATATTTAATGTAGATGAGGTTGAAATCGTACCAAACAGCACCTGCTTGCCCCTGGCATGCATCATGCACCGCGCATCTTTTTTTTTTTTTTTTTTTACCACTTCCTGTTCTGCTTTTGACTCTTTTTTCATGTACAGTGTATCTGTACAGGTGCTTGTGTGTAATTAGTAGAAACTGTAAGTGCTCTCGACTGAAAGAAAAAAAAAACAAACAACAAAAACAAAGAAAAGAGCAAACATCGTACAAACTAATTTAGCATGAAATCAGAGTCTCAGTGGTACATCGAAGTGTGCAGACAGTTCACTTAAAACAGTGAGCAGGTGTACTGCAGTGCAGTCTGAAAGCTGCGGAGAGCAAGATGGAACGCTTTTTCCCCCTCCGTCCGGTCTTCAAGAAATGAATCTGTTCCAGTCTATCACAGTTCCAGTGTAAACAATGTGACTATATACTAAGACTTCAAAAGCCACATAAAAGGTAATTCGCGTATATCGTAATAGAAATCGTGTCACTGGGTTGTACAGGGTTTTCACACGAACTGAGTCACACACTGTCTAAACATTCTTCCATTAAACATTCGCATTCTTTCCCGTTTTATGGCCAAAACATCCAAATCATCGTAGATAGAAAAGGCCAAATCAGCAGTTTGTACAGTAAGTCCATGTGAAGGTCAGCAAAGTCAACAATCACGCAAGAGAGAAGAAAGGATGTGATCAGATTAGACAGCAAGGAAATAAAAGAAAGACTAATGTAATAATGTACAGATATTCGTAGAATCGCCAAGAGCTATAGGTTTATCTCTGGGATCCAGGAGGACTGGAGACTATTGACGGAAAGTGATTAAGTGATTAAGTCTGTTGGCAATCTGTTTTTTTTTGTTTTGTTTTGTTTTTTTGTTTTTTTTATAAGTTTCCATCCACACAGAAGTAAGAAGTAAGTCATAGCTGTGGGAAAAGGAAGGAAAAAAAAGAGTTAAGAGTTACTGTCAAATAATACACACTCACTTAGACAGGACTACTGTACAAGAGAGCAAGAGAAGCAAGAGAATCAGGATTTTGTCTTTCTGATGCTGCCAAAGGCATCATGGACTGGAGGTGTCGACAGAAAATGTAGAGTTTGTTCATGTTCTGTTGGCCTCCATTCTTTTATGAGCTGCTTGTCCACACAATAGCATGTGTTTTGTCATTTTCTTGTCAGAAGAGTATCATCTTGATTGGGGGCATTCTGTACAGTAGCAGAGACATTTCTCACTAGTACTACACTGAGGCGCTGCTATTCAGTTCAGGCAATCGGACTTATCTATATTCAAAAGTGTGCCTCCAAAGCTGCGCTCTAAGAGGTTTTCATGATGACATTACTGAGAGAAAAAAAAGAATAAGAAAAGGAAAGCTTGTGTGCTTGATCTGCTTCCTGACATGATTAGCAGACGTCATCACACATGAGTCTGCATGCGCTTCTGCAGGGGTCGAGTCAAGTCCGAGTTCTGCGAGGACGAGTGCGAGTGGTGTGACGAGGACGACGCAGACGCCTTGCTGTCCTTGTCAAAGTGTGCGTAGCTGCTGGCGCTGCTCTCGCACTGCGTGTCCATGAAGGAACCCGAGTCGCTGAGGGAGGCACGCTGCTGCAGCTCGCGCTCGCACAGCTCGATGGAGCTGCTGCCTGTGCCAAGGACGAAGCGCCCACCGTACTCGTACAAACGAGGATTGGGTGCACCACCGATTGTTGAGTAGATATTGGTGAAGGACATGCCTGTTGGTACCCGCTGCTTGGCAGTGGAGGTTTCACGCCGCAGTTCAGTGGAGTTATGGGTGCTAGCCAGCGTGATGGTGGGGGTCCCGTGGTGCTCCTTGAAGGTGTTCACGCTGTAGTAGCCGTTGGTGGGATCCTGAATAAGAATGAAACATAGGACCAAAAAGAGGGGACAAAACATTACTTCAAAGATGAAATTGATAATTCCAAGAAGGTGTTATAAAATGAGGAATTTTCTCTGTACAATCAAGGATGTGCTCCAAAATCTCAGAGTTCCCAGGATACACCCTGAATATGGTAGGTAATGAATGAGTACAGTATGTAAAGCTTTATGTCAGCTTGAAATCACATCAGGGAGAATACTGAGAATACATGCTGGATGGGATGACAGTCCAGCACACAAAACATACTCATTCACAAATAGGGGCAAATTAGAGTCACCAGTTTATTCATAGAATTGGTCTAGAAATGGGAGGAAACCAGAGAACCCAGAGGTAAGACTGAAGTACCTGACACCATGAGCAAACCAGGATCTATGAGGCAGCAATACAATCAAATAAACATATTAAAACTATTTCATTTTTAGTTGTTGCACATATGAAATTGAGATGAAATCTTATATTCAAGTTACAAAAAAGTTTCAGAGTAGAAAAGTCTTGAACTTGGACTTGGCATTCTTTAGAGGAACATTTTTCCAAAATGTTCTTCAAAAGGTTAAGGGTTCTCAAAAGAGTTCCCAAAGTAATTTTTTGTAAAATGATTGGCTTTTTTATGATGAAATTAAGAGTAAAATTGTATCAGAGGATGTCTAAAAATCACCCTGAGGTCTTACACTAGTAATAATAATGACCTGGTGAGGGACATAAGCAATCAGATGGCACAGGGGAGCAGTAGATAATTGTCTGGTTCAATGTGATGAACCTTTCTTCGACAGTAATGTTAAAGCAATAAAATAAAGATATTTCTTCCTTGATAATGAATCAACTCATGTTGCACTTTTTTTGTGCTGCCAGCAAGTGAAACAGTTACTGTTACTTTATACACAATTGACTTTAATTTGTCTGGAAATTGTCTCTTACCACAGAATACACTGAAAAGGTGTAATTGAAGAGCTGTGGAACTACTTTGACTGGTTGCTAAGTTGCTAGGCGCCTGAGTGTGTGTGTGTGTGTGTGTGTGTGTGTGTGTGTGTGTGTGTGTGTGTGTGTGTGTGTGTGTGAGGAAGGGCAAGAACCCATGGGAGGGGAAATAATCACTCCCAGGTGACTTTGCTATGACAACTCAGGGAAGGATTTATCAGTGTGTGTGTGTGTGTGTGTGTGTGTGTGTGTGTGTGTGTGTGTGTGTGTGTGTGTTTTGGCTCTGTATCTTATTCTGTCTTATAGTCTCTTTGCTCCTTCACTTATACACACACACACACACACACACACACACACACACACACACCACACACACCACACACACACACACTCATAGAGTGTGTGAACTATAACTAACATTATACCCAGGGGAAATGAATGAAAAGATGATACAGCAACCACCAGAGCTGCTGCCAATTCGCACAATATATAAAGAGAATAAATGCAGGACAGTTGAGGAGAGAAGCCTGTAGAATTCCTAACACTGTAGAAGAAGACATGCTGTTTTATATTATAGCTCTTCAGTGGAAACATGACTGATGGCCATCGTTTGATTTACAGTATGTGTCTTTCGGGTGTGTTTATAGACAGATTGATGAGATTTATAAGGACAGGTTTTAAAGCTGAGATAAAAGCAGCTCTTCACAGACTCTGATCATATAAAGAAGCCACTCGGCTCAAGTCATAGGCCATCTATCCTGATGAGGCTTTTTATTGTGCTCCATAAAACACACTGAATTAAAACTTTGGCTTGGGATGTGAACAAATGTTCCATTTCTGAAGAATTTTGCTCGGGTGGTCATTGAGTGACTACATTTGCTTCGTACAGGTTACGTCCAATGACTAAGCATTCAGAGATTATTCAGTATCAATGGGACCTGCAGACTTCTGGTGACATGACCACCGACAACTAGATGTGGGCATGTCCAGTTGTGAACAGTTGGTATGGCAACAACCAATAAGAGTAAAGACAGTAGAGTGCATATAATATAATATAATATAATAATTAAAGCTGTCAATCGATTAAAATATTTAATCATGATTAATCACGATTGTCACGAGTTAACTTGTAATTAATCGCAACTAAATTGCACATTTTTATCTGTTCTAAATGTACCTTAATTGAATACTTTACACATTTTTAATACTCTAATCAATGTGGGCATGGACAAACATGGATGTTTTCTGCAAATGTATGTTTATAATTAGTAAAACCAAACTCAACATAAAGCATGAAGACAAAATATTATTTTAAATGTTTTTAATTAAATGTTATGTTTCCACACGGACGTTTTTATTTGCCGGATGTGTGCTTTATGGCGAATTTTGGTGCTTGATTTGAGACTTGATCAGTAAAACTAATGTTTAAATATGTGTTGCGTTTAAGGTTTTAGTTCCTCCTTTTTTATATTTATTTATATTTTTTCATAAAAAATGTTACATTTATTCATCGCACGTGAAAAAATTAGTGCTGTTAAAATGAATTTGTGTTAATGCGTTATTAACGTTAATTTTGACAGCACTAAATATAATATATAATATATAATAATATAATATAATATAATAATACTGATGCATTGTGCTAATAAATATAGCATTAGCTGTTTAGCATTCCCTGAGCACATCACAAATTGTTTTCACTTTTTTAGTAAATCCCGTAGAGCAAGCAATCAAAGAAATACGGCTTATAATGTAGGAAAAAATCTTGTAAGTCATTTATATATTGTTTTGTTAATAAAGGCAGACGATGTGGGAACGAAAAGGCAGCTGTAGCTCTATTTGTCAATCAACAAACAATTTAATGTTGCTATTATGAATGTGGGAATATTCAATTTAATTCATTTTTATTTGTATAGTGCTTTTAACAATGGACATTGTCTCGAAGTAGCTTTACAGGCATAAAGTGTTTATAAAAGAACGTATTCGTTTGTTCCTTGTCATTGTAAGTTTGTCCCTAATAAGCGAGCCAGTGGCGACTTTGGCAAGAAAAATCTGAATCAAAATATTTAATTGATCCCACAGGGAAATTGGGTAGTTGACATAAATTGTCCTGTAACAAGGCAATAATCTAATCTAATTTAATCTAATGTAATCTAATCTAATCAGGAATCAAATATGCTGACTCCTTGATGCACTTGATTTAGATACTTATTGGTCAGAAAGGGCTGATTAATCAGATTATCAAAATTGGACAACACTTTATACTATAAGTGATAACCAGAACTAACTGGTTTAACAGACTTTTCACAACGTTAAACATAACTTCCTCTTACAGTGAAAATAAAGCATGGCATGATGTGATGTTTGGAAGGAAAAAAACTAATAAAAATGAAAAACAAATGAAAAGTATGAAGGGCACGAAGAGGAAATCCTGTATAGAAAAGATTCTGATTTACATTTAGCAATTATGCATTCTAAATCTAATTCTGATTCCAATCCTATTTCTCATTTCATGCAGTTCTAAATTTGATTTAAAATCTGTTCTGATTCTGTATTTCGATTTTCGTCTGAACGTCTGATTTCAATTCTACTTTGAATTCAACTTCAGATTGTAAATCAGATTCTAAATATTTTGATTAAAATTTATTTTTTATTCTAATTCTCATTCTTCATTTGTAATAAGGGCATGCAGCCATTTGCTCTAAATGTTATTAGCATTTTAAGAATTAGTCCATGATGAGAAATGATGGTAGAACAATATGCCGTGGGACCTGGGATTGTGCGAGCCAATACTCTGGCAACAAAGGCGACACGAATGAGGAACTCAGCCCCCCTCTGGTGCTCACCTTGATGTGCTGGTATTCTTTTTCTTCCTCCTGCAGAACCTCAAGCTGCTTGAGAACGGACTCCTGCTGGAATTCTCCCCGTTCAATCTGAAGGCACAAACAAAAGCCACAAAGCCCTGCTGTATTAAAACATCCCCTACATCCCCCTGCCTATTAAATCCAGTACCAACCCAATTAATGATATTTCCAAGGAACTACAAATGAGATTGTAAATGTATAATATTTTTCATCTCATCGCCAAAAATTGGCAACATGTTTCACGGACTTTGCCTTAGGCATAATCGCATCCTGAGCTCAAAGTAGAATCTCGTTGGTGTTTGCAAGGCCTTAGGGAAGCATCGAACACATAGTGGGATTTAAAAAAAAGGGTGCTATCGTATGTTTTGACAGCATTTCTGCAAGAGGCGCTACAGAAAAAAAAGGGCCCCAGGCCACTTGATCATTGGCATCTCTATGGCGGTGTCGCCGACTTCCCGGGAGAGGCAGGCTGGAGGCTAAATATAGGGCTTCAGGCGATCAGGGCTTTCTTTCACACACAAGCTCATGCACACACACACACAGAAAATCTCGACCTGAATTATTCATGGGCTTGGTATTAGCATTAGCTCTGGATGAGGGTTATTAGTGTTGGGGTGCAACTGATTAGCATTCATTATGGGAGGACGTGACAGAAGAAGGCGTAATGAGCCGCTGCGTTTGTTTTGGTGCAAATCATGGACGGGGTTAAATAAAAAAACAAGTGGCTAAGCTAAGACTTACCATGAGCTGCTTCATGGCGGCATGGTCCTCGTTTTCCCGTGCGGCGTTGTGGTCTTTGTGCACAATCTCCACACGGATGTCGTTCTTCGTCGAGACGACGCCTTTGAGGTCTGACAGACAGATGTGTCGTTACTACACCGTACCGACTTCTCAGCAAAGTCAACTCTATGCTGTTCTTTCATGCAAATTCAAAGTGGTTGTTGTGGGGGTGTCTCTGTATTTGTATGCTAATATTAATATAGTTAGTAAATGAAAGCTTGTAACAAACATGCAGCACAACTCAACAACTCAAAAACACAGTCCAGGTGCACATTGTTAGCGTTAATTTGTAGTGTTAGCTGGTGGGGGTCGGGGAACGAGGGCTTACTTTCTGTCTTAATTTTGCTTGAAAGTTCCCTCTGCTGAGCACAGATCGACGCAGGGAGGGAGGGCATAACCAGGTGAGCGTCTTCTGTGGTAAACAACAACATGCTCAACGCTAGAAGCGTCTCCCATCACACTTCCTGCAAGCTACACCTTTCTTTACTTCCTGAACTTCCTTTATAAAGCTTCTTAAAGGAAAAATCCACCCTGAATGACATAAACGAATTAATCTTTGGAATTAGCAAGATCATGGTTTATTTTAGACTTATTTTGTACTTCTGACTTACTTCCTTGTTAAATAATTACTCAACTTCTTTTTTTTTTTTTTTATTTACTAAATCTTGTTTTTTTAGCCATTGCATCCTTTATAAACACAGCAATGCAACTGCACTTCAGTGGTTTAGTCTGTATCTCTTCACCTGTACATTTGGTTTAAACAAAACTCAAATTTTCATGCTTCATAAGGGCAAAAGTTTGTGGACATCTGACCAGAAGACTTGTATCTTTGTTCTGAGCTTCCTATTCCAGTCCCCATTTGCTGTTATAATAACCTTCTAGGAAGATGCTCCACTAGATTCTGGAGTGGGCTTGTGGAGATTTGTAAAGATTCCTTTAGCCACAAGAGTGTTAGTAAAGTCAGGTACTGATGCAGGAAACCTTGAGGTCAAAACTCTATAGCAGGCCTCTCCAGATTTTCTACTCCAAACCCATGTAAATCATATCTTCATGGAGCTGTCTTTGTGCAATAAACACTATGGACAGACATTTGCGGACACCAATTTGTGACACCATTTGTGAACATTCAATTCTACATTTAGTTCTCATTTGCTGTTAAAATAATCTCCACGCTTCTGGGAAGGTGCTGCACTAGAATTTGGAGTGTACTTGTGAAGATTTGTGCTCAATTAGCCACAAGGGTGTAAGTAAAGTCAGGTACTGATGGAGCTGAGGTGAGGAGGCCTGGGGTGCAGTCAGCATTCACATTCATCCCAAAAGGTGTTCAGTAGGGTTAAGGTCAGAGCTCTATAGCAGGAGATCTTCCACTCCAATCTATTTAAAGCATATCTTCAGGGAGCTCTCTTTATGTGCAGGGCCTCCTATTTTTAAAATTCAATTCTTTACCATCCAAAGACATCTTATAGATTGATGTGCCTTCAACTTTGCCTGCGAACAGGCAAAGTTTTTGGGGAAGAACCATCTAGTCAGATGTCCCAGAACCTTTGTCTATATGCAACAATGTTCATTATCGTCTAGATTGCTAACTCGCTGAGCCAAGACCCTGCTCTAACTCATTGCAACTGCATCACACAGATAAACTGTAATAAACCCAATGTCTGCACTACTACAATGTTAGATTTCTCATTAATCTGATGTTCAACATCTTTGGAAAACGGTAAGTAGGAAAGTTAACAGGTAACCTGAGTTTTGTGTATTCCTAATTTTCGGGAACAAATTGTTTCTCCTATCACATGGCATTGTGTCACTGCTCACCATGTTCTTCTGCACCTTGTGATAACTTTTTAGCAAATTAATAAACAATGCAACGCTAATCACTTGCTTCAGGGTGAAGTTTTCCTTTAAAAAACTTGGATGAGCTGTACAGGTTTGGAAAATGGTAGGATGGCCAAGCGTAAAAAAAGATGACGAGAAGGCGAATATGAAAGAATAAGAGAAAAATTTCAATAAAAAACAATAAAAAAGCATGGAGTGTGTGAAATGACTTGAACCCTCACACACTGTTCTTTCTTGCTGAGGAAGGTGAACAGAGCTCAATGCTTTGACACGTACTTCTCTGAGAGCGTGTGCAGCAGAAGGCCCCGATGGTTCCGATGAGGACGATGAAGGCGACAAAGGCTCCCACCGCCACGCCGATAATCACGGCTACGGGCAGAGATTCTGCGGACAACAAATGATAGCCGCCTACAATGACACAGCATGGACAAGCCGAGTCAATTCAACATATAATCACAACGGCACAGAAGACTAGCTTTTTTTTCACTCTTAAACAAGAGAGCATCAAGAGACCAAAGCACTGCTGTGCCATTTTAAACAAATATATCAAACCGAAATTGGTGCGAAAGAAAAAAAAATAAAAATAAAAAAAGAGCAAGCAAAACACCCAAAAGGTGGAAGGCTGATGATATGTGAGAAGTGTTAGCTCTCAACACTTTATCATGTTATGTGAGTTATTCTGCTCAGGCTGATTTTAGCCGATTCAATTAAAACTAGCACATGTTTTTCACAATAGAACTGATTGGTGCATTAAATAGAACTGATTGATGCAGCATTAAAAGATAGGTGTAACAAAAATAACTGTAAATAAATGTAATAACTGGCATCACCATCAACACACACTTTGGCTTGAGTACATAATTAAAAACAGTAGCATATAATAATAATAATAAAAATGAATAATAATAATAATAATAATAATAATAATAATAATAATAGTGCCTAATGAAGACAAAACCACACCAATAATTACCCCCCCCCACCCCCCAAACAAGCTATCGCTGTGAATCCCAGCATCATCTTGTCCTCAGAAATTAACACCTAGTTAATGTCATTCAAGAACAAACAACAATACATTTTAATTTACAAGCTAGTGAGCTAAAACCACACTTTGTTTTTCTGGAGGCAAATAAATTGGAAATTTGGAAATAAATTATAGGTTGTCGTAGTGGTTAAATGGCTTCAGTAGAAAATGACACGAAGTGCTGTATAATATATATATATATATATATATATATATATTATATATATATATATATATATATATATATATATATATATATCGATGATAAATGAAATATCCGCATTGCTGACAAGTCTTTGGAACAAATTTGTTAAGTAAAATTAGCATGAATTAATTATCTTGGTGGAGATTAATGCATTCAAGAAATTAAACATTGATCAGTATTTAGAAAACATAGAAAACAATATACTGTACACTGTATGGACAAAAGTTTTTGGACACCTGACCATACAATTTGTATGCACTTTTTGGACTTCCTATTGCATATTTAGTCCTTATTTACTGTTATAAAAACCTCCAATCTCCTGAGAAGATTTTTTAGTAGATTCTGGAGTTTGGAGAAGATTTGTGTTCATTCAGCCACAAACCAGGTGCTGATGCAGGGAGATGTGGCCTGGGGTGTCATCAGGGTATCTTTATAAAGTTTACTTTTTGGGGCTAGTTTAGGTGAAAGAAAAATGTAATGCAACTATTTCCATGGTCAATTGTATGCCTTTGTGGAAAAGGTTTGGGAGAAACTATATAAACCTTCAAAGGTCAGGTGTGACAATAATCTTTTCCATATAGTGTATTTTAATGATATAATAAAAATCTTCAAGGATTTTTCCCAAAAGATTGTGAAATACAAAAATGAACATATATATATATACATATATATATATATATATATATATATATATATATATATATATATATATATATATATATAAACAAACCCACACTAAACAAATAGCTAAATTGATGTTAATGCTAAAACAGTGTGCTGAAGATTCAATAAAGCTGAAGAAGAGAAGGTGGAAAGTGGCCAACCTTGGATCCCACCTTGTTCCTTGAGGCGAATGATTTCAGTGTCGGAGCCAAAGCTGTTCCAAGCTGTGCAGTTATAGATGGTCTGGAAGTCAGCGGGAACAATGTTGCTCATTGTCAAGGTGGAAAGGACGCCGTCCTCAGTGCTCACCGTCTCGACAGTGTAGCGCCCGGACGTGCCCGACTCGAGGACTGTCTCCTTCCAGGACCAGGCCTGAAATAGGTTAAAGAATAAATAGAAAAGAAATTGTAAATATAAAAAAAAAGTATATAGTATATGTAGGTATTTTACTGAAATAACTGACAACACAGTGCTATAAATAATTGGTAGCTTATAACACTAATATATTATACGTAGATAAATATTACAATTCAATATGCTTTTTTAATCTGGACACAATGATACAGGAAGTAAATGAACAATGAATGTGTACATTATTTCACACACACACACACACGATTGTTATACTAAGGATAAATAATGAATAAAAAAATGGCCTTGAGAGGAAATTGTTTATCTAGGGTTCATAAATCTTAATCAATGTGCACTAACAGAGCATGACCAAGGATTAGATAAGAATTTAAGTGCACCATCCTGCCTTTGCATAATTCCCACTATAACCCAGTGGAAACAAATGATTTAGGGTGCAATTTTATTTATTACGCGTATCGTAAGTCATCAGTGCGTTGTACATTATCGGACTAAGCCTGTCAATGCTAATGAAGTCGGCACAGTCACGAGGCGAAAAAAACATCCACGCTCATCTGAGAATGACAAAGAAGCAAAAAGTGTTTGGAGAGAAACTCACAATGCGGTCGGGAGGAGGAGTGCTCCGGATGAAACACTTGATCTGGCCCTTCTCTCCATGAGGAGCCTGGTGTGTTTGGGTGCTGGAGATGGTTGGAGGCCCTGTAGGTAAACAACAAACACATCCATGTACAGAGCACCGCACACTAATTGATAAACCATGACAACACCAAAACAACAAAACCTTGGCTTTTTCACACTTAAAAACCCTGAAGTACAATAAGTTTGTTTTGTGTCCTAGAACACAAAAATACACCTTGAGCTTAGTGAGTTTGAAAAAACTTGTAATTTTGAGTTGGAGAAGCAGAAATGTCCAAGATGATAGCATGAAAATCATTTCACAAACAGGACACACGATATCATTGGCAAGGATAAAAATATATATAGTCAGTTGTAGAGGTAAATGGATTAAATGTTTTTTTTCAATTAATTGACACCAAGAGTAGACCATCAGCAAAAATCCATGCAAATAGTTTTTCCGGGTTGCATTATACAGCAGAGTATCCTCTAGCGGTGGATCATTGACACTGTGTGCTGTTTATTTGATGTGTCTTTTTTTAATTCTTTTTTTATGTAACTTTTTTCATTTATTTGGAGTGTTTTGTTTTTTTTATTTAGATGTATGTCTTTTATTTATCTCAATATTTAATAATATAATTAATTTCCTTTTACTTCCTTTTATGAGTCATGATTCAGTACTGTTTATTTTTTTTTGGTTTGTTTGTTTGTTTTTTTGTTATAAAGTTCAATACAATTTTACATGGAGTTTTATGTTTGTTCTCAGCTGCTCTAGATAATGGCCAAAACACCATAAATGTAAATGTAATTATTGTAGGAGGTTGTAGCTTAGTGGTTAAGGCATTGGACATTGGATTTGAGGGTTGTGATTCAAATCCAAGTCCCAAAACTTTATTGCTTTGTTTGTTAACCCAGGACCAGGCCACTCCCAGGTCCCTGAGCAAGGAGCTTAACCACCCCATAGCTGCTCAGTTGTACAGTATAATGAGATAAACGAAAGTTGCTCAGTATCAGGGCATCTGCCAAATGCCATAAATATAATTAATAGTGTTTGAAACATTTACACCAAATGATATCTTCCAAATTTCAATTAAACAACTTTAAAAAAAGAATTAATAAATAAAAAAGTGAATAGTATAAGTCACAGGTATTTCATTCACATTTCAAATAACCCTTTCTTGAGTTTAAAATATGTGACTATTACCACTGATTTATTAACTTGTGATTGTTAATTGAATTTAATAAAATGTTTCTATTTCCTTTGTTGATTCAAGGAAAAAAAAACTCATCAGGATTTACAGTTTGCTTTTTAACAAAATACTATATACGGTATTTTTACAATATGTCGTTTTAGATATCTAAAGCCTGTGTTGAATGTGATGAGGAAAAACTCTTCAATTAGCATGAGAAAGAAACCTTATTGACTTAAAATGTAGTGATACCAAGTAATAGGATTATAATAAGGTAGTATATGTTAAGAAGAAAGTTAAACAATACTAAAGGGGTTTATTATAACCCCAGGACAATCTAAAGACGAAAAGAAGTATAACAATAATGGTAAACTGCAATAAACGTCTTGAATACAATGTTCAGTTGATATAAACAAAAAAAATATACTAAGTAGAACATCCTAAATTCTCAGTTTTAGTCTTTATTTATCTTCTGGGTAAGTGGTAGCTCAGTGATTAAGGCTCTGGATTACTGATCAGAAAATTGAAGATTCATGCCACGGTATTGCCAAGCGGGCACTCTTGGGCCCTTGAGCAAGGCCCTTAGCCATGTGCTCCAGGGGCACTGCATCATCTCCGACACCAGCTTTCTAAAAAAATAGCTAGGATATGGATTTCAATGTGCTCTTATGTATAAGTAACAAATATAACCTGGTTTATTTAAAGAAGCGTCTGCTTTGTTAGTTAGCCCTTGCACCAGCCAGGTCAAAATTCAGAGACTTGCTGTTGAAAGTAAAACATTTAGATACATGTCGAACGATGTGAGTTCTTCGAAATAACATCTTTTTACCCCTAGGCCTTCATCTGCCACTTAAAGAAGCAAGCTTTCCGGTCAGTACAGCGACCCTTATCTCCCTAAGATATCTTTTTAAGATTGGAAATACATAGGAATGCACATAGTCGTATTTCTAAAAACACTAAACACACACACACATTATATATATATATATATTTATACAAGATAGGTTTTATATCTGTTTTCTTGCCTATATCCTAATCAAAACGTAGGCAGGAGAACATATTTGTCTGCATTAAGGAATAAGGAATGAACTATTGACTAACAGCTGAATCGAGCAGCTTGCATATTGATCATTCTCCTCATTACTTGTGCTTACATTGTACATCTCGTCCATACTAACACGGTGACCTTGTGTGCTGTTATATCATTATGTGTATGTTTTTAAATTCAATATTAGACTCAGGGCATGAGCGTGTTCCTACAGTAACTCTTTCCAAGGCTTGTTTCTTTTTTACTGAGCTTGGTTATTAGGGCACAAGGGCATTAAAAATGTGTTTGAAAAAGATACTTCACATAAGGCCAAATGGCCACATTTCTATGGTTACATGTCACCCACTTAAACCTTCATCTCTACTTACTGGAGATGAAATCAAGAACAAACACATTGTTCAAAATAAACATATGCGTTCTTAACATATACAAATGTGAATCGAGTATGCATCCGTCTATCTATCTGCCTGGTCAGGATAACCAGTGGCTACCAGTTTCTTTACATTTTAAGATAAAGAACTAGCAAAATTTTGTGGCCACATACAGACTATAATAATATCTGCATAAATTAGAATTAAAGCAAAAATAGTCTTGTGCACATCTTTAGTTGATAGTTTTAAACTGAACATAAAGCTGAGGATGAGAAACTGTCAAGTCCAAAATTCACACACATTTCTGACTTGCTGCCTTTTCTGCCTTCTCGGAGTGTTCTTGGAGTCATAATAAAGAGACTGATAAAAAAAAAAAAAAAAATTATTTAAAAAATCAGGCTGTGTACATTTATCCACAAGGGCATAAGTAAGAAAGACTGTGGTACAGTTATTGTTCCAATTCATCCTAAAGGTTAAATAGTATAGTCTACAGGGCAAATCACAACCTTATATTAAAATGCTTATTTAGAATATATTATTTGTTTAATGGTTATATTTTACATTGGGTCTGATAGGTAAAAATCTCTTAAAACAAACAAACAAACAAACAAACAAACAAACAAACAAATAAATAATTAAAATACTGGGTAGCTGCTCATACCATAAAAGAGTTTATAAAAGACTCTATTTTTTTTTTTTTGTATTTTTTATTTATGTGCTGTTATAGAAAAATGATCACAGCATGTCTAATGTTTTTCAGTAACACTATAGTGACACTTCATTTATTAAAGAACGACAAGTTATACTTTCTTTCCTTTTGATGAGAGGTCAACAAAGCAGTTTAGATCCCGTTATTAATTACATTATAGCATCTATAAACAGTCCCTCAATTCTTTTGGTTAATAAAAAGTAACACAACACACAGACACACACCCTAAAGCCTGCATCCTGCCAGTCACATTCTATACCATACCCCTGCTGATTTATAATTGCAGTTTATTAAGTGGCTCTTATTAGAATAAATTAGCATTTAGATGCCAGGCTGGCAGATGGAGTATGGAGGGAATGTAAAAGAAAACTGCTAGCAGCCGAAGGCTGATCACCACCACGAGCGTTCTCGCTGCCAACGTATGCAGTATATGAATGCTTCTCTCCGAGTTCTACAATACGCTAAGGTGAGAACCCAACGGACAGTATATACAAACACACACACCATTTAAATGTGCCTGTTGGAGTGTTTAGTGCTGGTGTGTATGTGTGAGGGCGTTAAACGTATCCAGATGATGTTGGTGTTGGAGGAGGCCAGTGTTGGAGGCTCATGCGAATCAGTCCTGATGATCAGGCTGCAAATGAGTACTATAATTAGGTGGTTTTATCGTGCAGCCGCAGAGCATGGAGGGATAAAGTGTCAAGAGAATGAGAGCGAGAGAGAGAGAGAGAGAGGAGAGAGAGAGAGAGAGAGAGAGAGAGAGAGACAGGGCAGTAGGTGGTGATAGAGAGCCATGAAAACAACCTCAGCAAACAACATCAGGTTCCTTAGCTCTGCAAAAATGTGTCAAATGTTCATCAGTTCTAAAGTTAAAAGGACATTAAAATGTAAACTATGGACACATGTTTCCACACCTGAATATAAGATTTCACATTTACTCCATTTTTCCTCTTATAATAATCCCCACACTTCTGGGAAGATGCTGCACTAGATTTTGGAGTGTGCTTGGGGAGATTTGTGCTCATTCAGCCACGTTAGTAAAGTCAGGTATTGTATATTGTAGATGTTGGTGAGGTGAGGATGCCTGAGGTGATTTTAGCAATTTAGTTCTTTTTAAAGGTGTTCAATGGGATCGAGGTAAGTTTTTTAGCAGGCCACTCAAGAACTTCCTCTCAATCCATGTAAAGCATATCTTCATGGAGCTCTCTTTAAGTGCAGGAGTTTTTCCATGCTGGGACAAGGTAAAGTCTAAATGAAAAAATTTTATTCTACTGAATCTAAAAAACATCTTACAATTGTATGCCTCCAACTTTGTAGTAACAGCTTGGTGAAGAACCACATGTGACTGGAAAAGCCAGTTGACCAAAAACTTTTGTCTAGAGAGTGAAAGTAAAGGCTAATTGTTTTGTCTATAACATGGCTTTTATGTCCAGTAAATGTTTGTGTATACGTGTGTGTATGTGCGTCCCAGGTCTAGAAAAATCTGACCTTTGAAAACTGTTTAGTTTTATACCAAATTGCAACGTTGTTTAAAAAGAATAAAACAAAATGGTTTGTTCCTTCAGGTTACTGAATTGAAGGTTAGTGTTATATTTATAATAAATTCAGTGGATCCTCATAAGGATAGTAAGACAAACGTGTGTGTGTGTGTGTGTGTGTGTGTGTGTGTGTGTGTGTGTGTGTGTGTGTGTGTGTGTGAGATTCACTTCTCATTCACTTAATCTATTTACCAACTCATGAATTGCTAAATAAGTGCGCGCAAATGCTAAGGTTTACGCGTCAACGTCTATTTAACAAGACTGAGAATCTAAGAGACCTGCAAATAATGTAAACCACACCAGCAACACTATTTTACCCTCAGGACCAGAAGTTACAAAAAAACAAAGATCACATAACATAAGAGATAGAAGAGATATCGATTGATCTGCTCGGTACCAAGTTCCTTTGATTTATATTGACTCCAGATACTATGGTTTACAATTACAATTTACTATATTTTATATTTTTGGGTCCCCAAAAAATAGTCCATGAGACATATTTGAAACATTTAAATAAGTTTTACTCATATCTGTATTGAAAATAAATTTGGCTTTTAAAATAAAATCTCCAGTAGTTATAAACAGAGGTCGAAACACTGATAGTTAATTACTGGAACTATCGGCTATCAGCACAAAATCCATACCGATAGTTTTTCCGGCTTCCAGTCCGCTGTCATTACTAGAGCGGCCTCTAGGGCGGCCTCAAATCACTAGCAGCACGTCCTGTTTGTTTTTACATGTGAGATGGATGCTGCATGATGCGCGCCATATTGTATTTATTTATACTTAATTAATGATATAATTATATCTTATAATTAATATACTCATTTATTTTCTTTAATTTCTTTAGTACTGTTTTTATATATTTCTATTTTTGTAATAAAGTTCAGTAAAATACATTATCCTTCGATCTCTAGTTATTAACAGAGCCTAATTATTTGTAAGATTCACCCACCAACCAGATTCAAATGCATAAGTACGTTTTTTTTATTATTATTAAAGAAATTTAATTATGATAGCATTAATTCTCTTTTAATTAACTTGTTTGTACGGTGCATAACAAAATAATAAACTAATCTAGCATTGGATGAAAATGACCACATCCATAGACATCCGATACAAAGGTTTGCCTCCAAATTTGTGGTTAAAGTTTGAACCACAAATGATTGGATTAGTCAGTTGCGCCCTCAACAATGGAGATAGAGTACGAGCAAGGCCATCTTATTTGTATTTAATATTTAAAAAATGTCCTAACAATGTTTGCATATTGTGTTAGAAATACAACGTAATATACTGTAAATCAGTAATAATGTACTGTGATGAAAGAGGTTATCCCCCCTCAGGTGCCTATTAGATTATCACTGTGTCCACTCCTGTGCTATTATTGATTCTACTCTTTACATGTTTGTTCATTCACAGGCGTCTTCACTTCTGTTTTCATTATGTGTTTGGGTTTAAATCCCCTTCTGTGTCTGTTTCACATTTGCAAAGCAACTTGTTCAGTCCCTGTCATCTTAACAAGCCGTTTTGTTTAACGTTTCATCGTTTCACGTGTCACGATTTCACCTTTTTGATCTTGTTTCCGGCGTCTCGTACTCATTTTGTACTTGCACTGCTGTTTCCTTGTCGTTTTTGAATTTTGCCTGTTCCACCCGTATTGAGTTTGTTCGCTTGTTTGTTTGTTATATAAAATACAATTCTTACTACATGCATCCACCTCCACTATCATGCATTCCATGCAAGCCATACATGACAAATAGACACCTATTTCATATCAAATTTGCCTTGACATAAAAAAATACCATTTCTTTTTTGACCATGGCACTAATAAATCAAAGCTAAAGGTTTTTTCCTCCTTGCATGAATTTTCTAAGCGGAAGCAATAAAAGCGTGAAAATGAAAAGCCCTCTTAAGGGTTTTAATTATTTAGCTGTTTCTGTTCAGTGGAAGGTGAGGGCTGAGTTTATTCGAAAACATTGCAGGAAGGTACTGTAGGGACAGAAATAACTGCAGGAGAGTGGGTCAAATTCCTGCAGTCGGAGCATCTGCAAGAGCGGGAGGATGTGGGATTAAAAAAACAGGCACACAGCTGCAGTCCGGAAAAGTGACTGTGAAGAAAAAAAAAAAAGTGGTATATGACAGCAACGCCTTAGAGAAACACTGAAGACTTTTTCATAAATCTGTATAAGAAAAGGCTGTCGTATTAGAGTGCTGAAAACAAAGACGTCACACACAGAAACACACATCTACACACAGACATGCACAGCAATGACTTCTGTTAGATGCACTAAATAGAAAATGAAACCATATGTCCATCAAGCAGAGATGCAGAGTTTGACAGGCAATATGGTTTTCCATACAAGTGCAAACTCAAAGCGCACACACACACACACACCTAATAAAACATCTGTGATGCTCCACATCACTACGTTTTGTTTCTGCCAAAAATGAGGTAATGTATTTTCCCACTCGTGCAGGTATAGCCCACGATTGATTGCCTGCATCCTGAATACCTGATCTGAAACATAATAATGAACCCTTGAGAAATAAAATCCACAAACCACATGCCACAACACATCCAGACATAACACAAGACTATTGAATCCTCACAAAAAAGCTGCGAATAAACATCCACAAACAAGTGCTCTCCACGTGCAGGGACTATGGGACAACGGTAATATGTATCCATTAGCACGCTTTCTGCTAACTGCCTCCCCTGCTAGCGCTGGTCTATAATTAAATTACAGCGGGCTCGGGGGAACACTCGGAATCTCTCAGCTGTTTTTCAGGCTGCCGTGGGAGCTTTTTATACCAGTGACGTGTGACCGAGCATGCATCGATATTGACAAATAATGAAAACGTGTGGCTTTTTTAAAAAATGGTTAGCATCAAAACAATCGGTTTAGCATAGGAAACAACAAAATGAGCTTTTTGTATTTTTTCCTCAAGCTTGGATTGTAATTTCTTCCAGCTTTATTGCTCTGACTTTGAGAAGTTTTAAGAATTAGGGAACCATTTTTGTAATTATGGTCAAAAGTATAGAAAATATGGAGAGAAATTTTAGTCCTGGAATGTGGACCATAATTGATATAGACTCCATGCAGCCAGAAAAATGAAGAATGCCAAGGTCAAAGTCTGGACTTTCCTGTAAGTTTCTCAAAGTGTTGCAAACAGTACAATATTATTATCATTGGAGTATAATAAAAAGAAAGGGAAAGAATTTCCGCAGATAAGGTTACAAGTACAAATGAACAGAAAACAATAAATGCAAGGACATATGCTACGCTAAAGTTTAGTCTGTCTTTAAAGAAATAAAGCATTGGTGTGGGTTTTATCCATCCTGTATACTATGCATTGTAGAGTCTTTAGTGCACTGCAATCCATAATACATATTACAGTATAAGGCCGTATTCCATTTTTCAAATGCTGTTTAGTCATTGGCAAATTGATGCAGTAGAAGAGAAGTAATCCAGTTCAAGATTTTCTGTTTGATTAAGAAATGTCTGGAAAATATTCATCTTTAAAAACGTAGCAGGACCTGTGGTACAGTAACAACATGCTTGTGTACCACACACACAACCCTTATGTCAAAGATCTCAAAGAATTCTGCCTCCTAAGCTGCAGACATGCGCTGCATTTGAAATGAGGATTGCCAACACATTTCCCTGAATGGCCTGCTGAGAAAGAGTGGGCTTGAATTATTGACGAGATACAAACGGATGCTGTTTTTTTGTAGAGTGTCAAAGATGGATTCAGGCTGAGTGACTCGAATAAAACAGCCATGTAACAGAAACAGTACAAATGAGAAAGTCTATTCATTCGAATCTGCCTGAGCCTTCGCAATAACACATATAATATTTCTATAATCAATGTAGTACATACACTATTCACTGATCAGGCATAACATTATGACCACCTGCCTGATTTGATTTTGATTTTGCTGTCAAAACAGTTCGGACCTGTCGAGTATCAACAGCATGAATTTCTTCAGCAGTTTCCTTGCTACAGGAGTTCGTCTGTTGGATCGGACAACACGGACCAGCCTTTGCTCCCCACGTGCATCAATGGGCCTCGGCCGCCCACGACCCTGTCGCCGGTTCACCACTGTTCCTTTCTTGGACCACTTTTGATAGATTCTGACCACTGCAGACCAGGAACATCCCACAAGAGCTGCAGGTGCTATTTTGTGTTTTGTGTATCTGTCTTTTGTCTTGCACTGTTTGCAATCATTTGCACACAATGCACTTTATGTGGCTAGGACATCTTATTTAGTCCTTTAGCTCTATGTTTTGTTATGTAGCTACGTATGTTGTTTGATGTAGCATCAAGGTTCTGGAACAACTTTGTCTCATTTCAATATGGACTGCATCAGCTATATATGGTTAAAATGACAATCAAAGCTTCTTGACTGATTGACTTGACTTTTGGAGATGCTCTAACCCAGTCGTCTAGCCATCACAATCTGGCCCTTGTGAAACTCGCTCAAATCCTTACGCTTGCCCATTTTTCCTGCTTCTAACACATCAACATTGAGGACAAAATGTTCACTTGCAGCCTGATATATCCCTCTTACTAACAGGTGCCATGATGAAGAGATAATCAGTGTTATTCACTTCACCGTCACATATACTGTACACACACACACACATATATATATATATATATATATATATATATATATATATATATATATATATAAATAATGGTATAATGTTATGCCTGGTCTATGATGTTCACACAAGGGAGTGGATACCCGACCATAAGATTTATATGTGCTCTTTGGATGTAATTGGCAAGATTTGCTCTCATCCAGTTACAAGTGCATTAGTAAAGTCAGGTACGTCTGTAAGATGAAAAGGACTGCGGAAATCAACAGCATTTTAATTAATTCCAATGGTGTTCAATAAGGTTAAGATCAGAGCTTTTAGAGCAGGCTACTCAAGATGTTCCACTCCCACCAATGTAAAGCATAATGTTCATGGAGCTGGCTTTGATCACAGGGCAAAGTCATGCTGAAACAGGTTTGGGTCTTGTAATTCAGATGAATGTAATATGTAATGATATAACATCCATAGACAGCCTATTAAATTGTGTGCCTTCAACCTTATGGTAATAGTTTGAGTAAAAAAGTACATGGATGGAAAAGTCAGGTGGCCCAATACTTTTGACCAAACAGTGTACATTAAAGGCAAAATAACATAAAAAAAAAATACTTCTTTAGCAATTATCTGTCATTCTGCATAGCCTCATGCTGCTAGCGTCTGAAAAAAATCCCTTTTTACTTTCTACAGTCTCAGTTCTTAGAGGTTCTACACTTAGTTACTCAGTCTAATACGGTTACTGGTGACATCTGTAATTTACTACGACCAAACTACATTAGCAATGCATTCTCTCCCTTTACAACCCAAACAAATCAGAGCGACTGAATGTTTTCTGCTATAATCAGCTCAAGACACAGTGCTGGATGATAGCAGGAGGCTACAAAGTGTTTGTTGCCTACAAAGCTCTCTTCTAGTGGAAGTGTCTCCATGGTTAATGTTTGCCGCCTGAATATCAAGCAGGCGTAATGAAGTCATTTATCGGTGAGAAGCTGAGTCTCACACTATCCTGTACCCTTCATTAGTTTGCCACCGTCAAACTCCCGCCAACTGGGGCACATTTTCATCTGCTTTAATGCACATTTTAATGCTTTTCATCTTATTTTCTTTTTTAATTTAGAAAATGTTATTAAGTTGAGTTTTTATTTATTTATATGAGCTACTTACTACTAATTATTATTATTATTATTATTATTATTATTATTATTATTATTATTATTATATATCTTTTTTTTTATTGCCAAAAAGCCCATAATTGAAAATAATTAATAATAATAATAATAATAATAATAATAATAATAATAATAATAATAATAATAATAACAATATTAATAATAAGAAGATTATACAATGATAAATACAAAATATTCTAAACATACAAAATAGACACAAGGATTTCCCAAATACCAATACACTATTTTTTTCTATTATTACATTTATGGCATTTGACAGACGCCCTTTTCCAGAGCAATTTACAACTGAGCAATTGAGCGCGTTCCTTAAAGGCTCAGCAGCGGCATCTTATTTGAGCTCATGACCTTCAGATCCATCTCTCAGAATCACTGAGCTTCCACCCTTTACCCGTTACATGGTATATGTGTCAAGAGTTTCTGTACTGCAGTGTTAAAGAATTTGCATAAAATGAAAATTTCTTGGTTTTAAACTTTATATTATAATCAAGTTAAACCAAGAAATCAATCATAACCGAGGGGTAATAAACTGACTTTTTAATCATGCAAACATCTCAGAATCAGACTGCGTAGATGTGCTTTAGTTCCTGAGAAATGTCTCGTTCTCTCTTGCCAAAGTGACTAATCTAACACCTGATCATTAGCTGATTTACAGCTTGAGAACTGTGCAGTAATCACGGTCAGTGGAGGTGCTTTTGTGTAATTGGGATTTCAAGCGTGAAAGTACTGCTTCTTACTAAAATAACTATGCCCTCGTGTATGTCATGGACAAAAAAAGAAATTACCGTTCACTGTAAGCGCGACCTCCTTCTCTCCAGCCCCGACTCGAGGCACCACAGCACGACACACGTATTTGCCAGCATCCTCCTGCCTCACTGATTTTAAAGTCAGGATGTTCTCATTGCTCAGCACCTGAGGGTTAATAGGTTAACAAAGGTTAAAATCTGAGGTAGTCCTGTTAGCAAAAGAAAACGATTATGGTCATAGTACAACAAGCAGAACTGCTGGGCAGCGTAGATTTACAACGGCTCTGCTGAATTATTAAAATCTAATTTGGGGAAGAAGTAAAGTAAACCGTCAGAGTTTCCATGGTGGATTGACAATCATCCAAACTTCACTAGGGATGACAGAACAGGACACAAAGATCTCTGCGTTCTAGTAACCGAGGTGATCATGCAGAAGAAAAGTCTTGCTGGTACGCGAATCGGGGCAAGGA
Organism: Silurus lanzhouensis; assembly: GCA_039877035.1. Classification (NCBI taxonomy): domain Eukaryota; kingdom Metazoa; phylum Chordata; class Actinopteri; order Siluriformes; family Siluridae; genus Silurus; species Silurus lanzhouensis. Next base: position 14,913,356 of record JBCEWE010002369.1, on the reverse strand, counting down.
AACGTCCATGCACACCTAAGTTCTATAAAAATTGGACATTGTATTCGGAGTATATGTCATGTGCCTGCCTGTTTGGAAATTAAAGGTCATTTCCTGTTTATATTATGGATGTTAGAATAAAATTGTTAGGAAGGATGATCCGCTGTGGCGACCTCTAATGGGAGAAGCTGAAAGAACCATAAAATTGTTAGGAAAACGTTTCTCAGGAGGGTGCTAATGTAACAATAATGAGACGGCATATAAACACTTTACCATGAACGTGTTCTTATCTGAGAACAAATGAAACATAAGCATCATTTTTAAATAATTCCATGCGAGATTAATATATAGATGGTCACGTTACGTCGCTAGAGAGCAATTTGGCACACTGAAAACAGATGCATGTCCTCCATATTAAATTCATTATTCATGTTTTGTTTTGTCCTCTGTAATTAATGCCAGAGGTTGCATTGTGTTACAGACAGTTTCCTGCACATTTGACAATAAACTATTGAATCTTTTCGACACATTAAGTCAGAAATGAATGAACTAGCCCAGTGCACTGCATTTCACTTTCAATCCTGTGTTGTTCCTTTCTGGAGGAGGTGAGAAGAGCCCAAAAGTATCTTTTTCCAGAAGGTGTCACTGTACATATACAGCTACCATTTATAGGTTTTATAGATTAATCAGCAAGCGCATGGTAATGATTACTTAGAAAACGATAAACAAGCTTGGTGGGAAATCGCTTGATGAGACCGTCATGCTGATCTGTGCCCAGAATTTGCCTACTCAAATTTCTAAATAAAGCTGCCCATTCCACAGTCTCATGACTTCATTCCTCTGAGGTGTTCCTCATCTCCTAGAGATGTTTGCTCAGTATGAGCGAATGGTGGGATAATATAGAGTTTATGAGACTATTCAAATAAAATAGATTTATACCGTATAATTTATAGTGCAAAAACCTTTCTGCTCCATCATATCAGGTTCAAGTCCTCAGCTCATTATCGAGTAATCTAATAAGTTCAAGCCTGTAGAGCAACAGTTACTAACATTTTGGTAACACCTTCTGCAAATTTCATAGGAATTCAAATTTATGAACGCATATTACTCATACCAAAGGAATGCAGCCATGATGTATTTATCATTTGATAGGCGCATTAGATTTAGTCTTAGAGACACCAACAAGTCCATTCAGACAAGAAAGAAAGAAAGAAAGAAGGAAGGAAGAAAGGAAAGAAAGAAAGAAAGAAAGAAAGAAAGAAAGAAAGAAAGAAAGTAAGAAAGAAAGAAAGAAAGAAAGAAAGAAAGAAAGAAAGAAAGAAAGAAAGAAAGAAAGAAAGAAAGAAAGAAAGAAAGAAAGAAAGAACCCAGACAGATACTACGAATCACTATACAAAAGTGGGCTCGGGCTTTTTGGTGTTGGGAGATATTATATAATGGATTATATAAAAGCTTATTCTAAGTTTTATTATAAATGCTGTTTGCTGTATGTAATATTCACAAGGAAGTGAATGACTTAAAATACATTCTAACATGATCACTAAATGCATTATAACACGATCATTAAATGCATTATAACATGATCATTAAATGCATTATAACATGATCATTAAATGCATTATAACATGACCATTAAATGCATTATAACATGATCATTAAATGCATTATAAAATGTTTAACAGGAAGCGAAAATCTTCCAAGGCTACTTTTTTGGAGTGAGGAAGTTTAAAACATAATTTCACAATCAATATAAAAAACTCACCACTCCAGACCCTCTTTTCATCCACACAATTGTGAGAGATGGGTTTCCCGTCCATGCGCAATTAAACACCGCATCCGATCCCAGGTCCACCTGCAGGGACTGCGGCTCAGCAGCCATTCGAGGTCCAACTGCAGAAAACAAACATTCGCTCAGCAGGATTGATAAGACACGGGGCCAGAACATGCAATTTAATTTTCTCTGGCTGTGACAAACAAGCACCGAGTTGATTATTTTCAGTAAGCTGGTGTTATAACTATATTTAATGATTTTTTAAATACAGATAAGACATAGTTCAATTTAATTGCAATGCAGAAATGAAAAGTCAGTAATTGAAAAAGTTTTTTTTTTTTTTGTTTTTTTTTTAGCAAAAGCCAGCAGGAAACTCACAGTAGACGTCCACGTTGCGGCTGATGTTTGTACTTCCTAAAGGGTTGGTGACCTCACAGGAAACAGCATCTGTGAAGAAGGTGTGGTCCACTATGACTTCATAGGTGTCTCCGGATACTTCTTTGATCACATGACCACCTTTGGCCCACCTGTAAAAAATAAGGAGGATGTAAAACATTTAAGCATTATATTGTAGTCTAGTACTGAGTTGTATTATTATACTGATTATACTGAGTTGTATTATTTACTGATGATATGATTTTATATTATATTATAACAGAAGGTAGAGCTAATGCGAAGCTGTAGACAAGATCACAGGTTCTGAAATTGAAAAAAACAAACAAAAAACCCAAGAAATAAAACTATTACAAAAGAAAGAAAGAAAAACAGGTCCAACATCTTTTCTCAACCTCTCAGTTGAATGGAAATAAATGAGCACCGTAAGCTATTCATCCATACAATAAAAATCACAATACTATTTCTCATGGCGCTACAGCAGAGCCAGAAGATCCAAATAACTCCGTCATGCAGACAAAACAAAGCATGATGTCTGGCTAATATAAACCGGTTGCTGAAACACAATGACAAGTGCCTCCCCTTACATGCTAGTGGTTTTAGAGTCTCTGCGACATTGTGTGGTACGGGAATCATTGAAGTGACTGATCCCTGTTGGCCTCAGCATGTTTTCAATGCCTTGGTAGCAAGCTGACAGCCTACACTCCCATTACACCACTGAGGAAAACAAATCTCAAAGTGACAAATAGGCAGGCCGCTGCAAACGTTAGTAAATGGCACCAGCCATCCGCAGCACAAAAGAGGCAGGCATTAATGAATCGATGTATCTCTACATAAGTGCTTCATTTGTGTTGGAAAGCAGCATCCTGTGGCATCATGCCTTGTATCCCATCCTGCTTCTGTAACGATTCCTAGAATGTCACCAGTGCTGTTGGCGTCTGACTTGAGCTTCATTTGTTCAAGGCAATGAAAAAATAAATAAATCTCCGAAAATTGGTACATTCTGTCCCAGTTACATCATAGTGGAGAAAAAGAATGGCACAGAATTACACACGTCTATAAAAATAGATATGTTTCTCAAACTAAAGGCGCAAAATAAATCACAAATTAGCATTGCCTACATTCATTAAATCTACAACGTTGAGCCTAATAAGAATCATTTAAAAGCAGAATCGCTTGGATTTGCACTATAGCTTGTGTGAGGGTGGCTGAGAACTCTGTCAGCTCGATGTGCAAAGGAACACCTGCGTTTCCAAAAATATTCAAACCAGGGCAGATGGGAGCTTGTGTCGCCTCAGCCCCAGACATAATTGCTCTTGGAAAAGAGACTGTGCTGCAGTCTGAAACTTTCTCTTTATGAGTAATTAGACCAGCACTCACCATCTATGTGCCTACCAAAGTGAATACACCGCCCCGTTCCCAAACAACACTCCACACCCTTCTCTGGAACCAAATCAATAGATAGGCTAGTGCGGTAATTCTATGTGGCTCTAAATAGCCTTGTTTTCCAGTGGGTTCTGAGGATGCTTATCAAGCATCAGACATGAAGACTTTTAACGTGCCCGAATGTCTTTGTGTTATTAGCTTCAGAATTAAACCATATTCATGGCTGCCCTGCCAGATGTGCATCATGTTTGCCAATGTTTACAGCATGGCATCCAATCTGTAGCTTAATCTTCAAAAACCTTATCCACAAGAGCATGACTCTCAAAAGAAGCACGTTATGATGACAAGCAATATCAGAAAAAGTACATCAAACGCACTTGAAAAGACCTGCGATGCTCTGGAAACCTCTGCCAAGCTTTTTTCTTTTTTTCTTTTTTTATAGTAATGTCTATGCTAGGTACATACTCAATTCTCTTTTTATTAGGCTGACCATGAAAGCTAAAGTATAAAAGTTCAATTGAGATAAGTTTGAAGAAAACAGTAAAATGTACCACTTGCAGTAACTTGTTGGATGGTGTCAGTAGGTTGTGCAGCTAGTTGAAAGAAACTTAGCAAGAAAATCAATTTCTGTTTCACATTTATGAAATCTGAATGAGTGTGCCTTCTCATAGAAGGATTATATGGAGTTTTTTTTAACAGCAAATAAAATACCAAGACTTCAGTATTGCTAAATTTCTCCCAATAAAAGAGAATGGCATAGCCAATTATCGGAAATGAATTTCCATTGATTTGTTACATTTTTCCCTCAGGAAACCCATGGAAAGGTGACAGAAAAAAAAGAGCTTTCTTTCATATATTACCGTAACAAAGACAACAGCCACTAACTGCTCAAAATCCCTTCACAGAACTCTGTTTACTGAATAACTGTGGTTATTGGATGTTTGTACATAATTTCCTATAAATTACTGTTATTCTACATTACATTAATCAGGTTTTAATGTTTCTACTTTCCAGGCTCCTGTAAAGTCTCCTGACAGGTTTGTGACAATAATTAGACTTAATAGGTGTTTTTTTTTTGTCAACAAGTTTTTGATGCCTATATACCTCAGGACTCCATCTGAGTCATCATTTACACAATATTTCGACTAGAGATATGTATATAAGCGTTCTCAGGCAGAGAAACCGGAATGGGAACACATGCATGGAAGTAAATGGTATAAAATATTGATACTGACCCATAACTTGGACATTAACCAAAACCTTTAACTAAAAGTTGTATACAATATTGTACAAAAATTGGGAATATATATATATATATATATATATATATATATATATATATATATATATATATATATATATATATGCTCATGTTTAGTTGATCCCAAGCCTTTCCTAGAAACATTGGATAAGATGCTGTTTCATTGCCGGGCACTATGCACATAACCATTTACACCCTGGGGCAATTTCTCATAGTCAGTTAACATACTGGCATTTTACTGGGTAATGGGAAGAAACTAGAGAACCTGTACAAACATCCAGCTCAGTTTTAAACAGGCTTCTGCAACTGTGAGCCAAGAATTCTCTACTCCCTGAATTGTGTCATGCCTACTATAATACGAAGGATGGATATTTATTAACACCGAAGAAAGCTTTTGGTAAAACCTTTAAGCTCTTCTTGTCTCCAGCTGGAACAAAACCAGATCATCTTGATTATTCTGCATTTTTAAAAGAGCCCTGTTAGGTATGTTTGAGATTGCTGTTGGAGATTACACTTGACAATAAATTCACTTCACTCAGGGATTTGCTCAGGTGCAGAGACATTTCAATATCATTGAGTCTGGAGATGAGAGATTTATCTATAGAGAGACATCTCTTTGATTGGCAGCCACACAATATCCATCAGGTTTTCTGTAACGAAAAAAAGGGTGGGGTTGTTGATTGAGTTGATATGTTTTCTCATCTTTACAGCTGTATGAGTGATGTTTCATTATACTGCCGAGAAGAATCTTGCACGCAATGGTGATCCCTTACCTAAATTTATCTCTCCTGCCCCAACCATAATCTCTCTGTGACTTTATATCTCTCTCTGTCCATGTTCCAACATATATAGGATATGTTATTTCTGGCTCAGAAGTTTCACACAGTTTCTGGAAGATCATTTTATTTCACCACCAGTGCACAGACACATTGCCAGAATTCTTAACGCTCACACCCCTGGCTCTTAGATCCTGTTCTAAGCGATTTGCTCAATGTGTATGCCTATTCCAGTAACATAAGCAGAGTCACAAGGGATCGCCGGGCACTGAAAAACAAGCAGCATTCCCTATTTTCTGTGTGTGCACATAAAACCCTCGGCAGGCGCATTGAACTGGGAACGAAAGCTTCATCTCCAGCACCTCAGAGACATTAGTATGGTGATATGTAACTGAACAAAAAACATGGCAAAGCTGTGCAAACACACAAGCAAAAACCACGGCATAATCATTGCAGGCACAAGAGATTCAGGGGATTTTATATCTTTATATGATGGAAGGATGGAATCCCATCAAGGGGTCTTGCAAGATGGGTCTTCTCTTCTATCTATAGGATAGGATAGGATAGGATAGACACGTACTGCAACACACCGAGCATGTTTCCATCTCCTATATAAATTCATCAGGTTTTTGTTTGCCATCTCTCACATAACAATGCACCCCAGTGCCCCCCAACACACTGATCCTTGTATAGTTAAAAAGAAAATATGGTGCACAAGTGCCCAATGATCATCTTTTATTGATCCAAGTTCTAGTTTCATACCTCAGTGCATTCCCACTCTGAAATTCATCGAAGCATGTGCCAATCAACAGTGTTGTTCAAATCGCAAACGTGTAACGAGACCAGAGAAATGAAAGGTAATACTTGCAAGGGGAGGATGTTAAGAGTTCAGAATGGGAGGACATTGTTCCTGAAAATGTTCAGTGAAGTATTAATATTGCAGCTAGTATAACATGGCAAAATTTATAAAGTAAGGCCAATGTAGCTTCCTTAATTGAGAGCAAGATAGTAAAGAATCTGACAGAAATAGAGACTGAGCAAAAATCAGTAAAGTGCCAAGGGATTTCTTTGGGGTTACAAAAAGACTTCTTAAACTTAACATGCACAGAAAAGCAGAATTTTGCAACAGACATAATGTATTATGGTCTGTTCCTGCTCTGTCTGATGTAGTTCATACTTCTCTGTGTTTCATAACCTCCCTTTGGCCCTACCCTGTCTCACTATCTCTCCGAAGTGATTAAACCCATCTACCAAGAACTCATTTCAGTCCCATTTCTCATTTTCAATCGGTGCATCTATATTTCTTCATGTTTTCTGTTGATATGTATATTTGAAGGAACACAACATACACAAGAACTTCTCTGTTATTGACTTGGAATTATTCAGAGTTAATAAACTAGCACTCTGAAGTAATGTGAAGTAATACTCTGTATTGGATTTAGGAAAACAGAATACATCAGAATGGCTGCATTGCTTTTTTAAATGTCTGGATATTTCAACATTAAATGCCATTGATTTTGTTCTCTTCTGTTCTCCTATTGGATCAATGAGCTGTGTAACATCCAACAAACTGTTTTCCCTAGGTTGTAAAAGTCTCTGAGGAAAAAAAAAAGCCCGCATGGCCACTGCTACATTTAGGAATGCGAAAAATGAAAAATGACCTTAGAGAACTACAGATGCACATCACTCCTCTGGTCTGAATCAATAAGCAAACCAAAGCAATTCTGGACTTCATGGTGTATTATTTAAAAAGGAAATCAAACTCCATTAGAAGGTTTCTTGCTTCTCAGTTCAGGCACCTGTGTGCACTCTACATCTCTTTTCCATTTTCCTAACAATTCTAAAGACTTTGTGCTTTAAGTGGTTTCTGGGAATTGGAATTTTACACTTTTCATACCTTACTAACCTTAGATTGAAAGTCTCTGCTTAAAAGCATGTTCAGAAATACATCTCCATGTGGGTTGGGTATTAAAAAAAAAAAAAAAAAACGCTAGCACTTAGTTCCATCTGTTTAGCAAGAAATGTCAGTATGTCCATCTGCTCCTAAACTTGGCAAGGCAAATATCACAAAGTCCAATGTTTGCAAAAGATATGCTTTAAAAAGGTATAAAACCTGCCCTTTAGATAAGTATATGAAGATATTCAAAGGAATTTGAGCCTGTTTCTCAAACATATATATATAAACACATGATTAATGAAGCACGCACTTCAGTTTGACCATTTTTATCACATATTATTATTATAAATATATACATGTAGAAGAGATCAAATTAAAACCTTCAAAGCAACACACATTTATTCACGACATCCTTTCTTTACTCAGTTATAGAACAAAATTATAAACGTCACAGAAAAATAACTTTTAATTACTAAACATCTGTTTTACTAACACGCCAAGTCTAAAATCAGCACCAAAATTCACCATTAAGCACACGTGTATATATGTGTGTGTGTGTGTGTGTGTGTGTGTGTGTGTGTGTGTGTGTGTGTGTGTGTGTGTGTGTGTGTGTGTGTGTGTGTGTGTGTGTAATTTGCTTTATACACAAGCATATTACCTGAACTGAGTGACTGGTGGATTGGCTTTAGCAGAGCAGTGGAACTTCACCAGGTTTCCTTCCAACACTGGCTGAGGTTCAACTGAGAGGTTCACCAGTGGTAAGTCTGCAAGGAGAACAGACACAGCAACATGTTCACACCCAAAGCACCAACCTTCTGCTTCTTTTATTAAGATCAAGATTCTACACCACCTTTTGTAGGCCATTTAATTACTTTCTGCACCATTGAAAACAATATTTACTGTCCTAAACCTTTCCCAAATACCAAAACAGATGGTTTCAGCACCTTTAATAGAATGCATTTATTTGCACAACGTAAAATATTAGTTTATTTCTAAGACTGGTTGCATTGACTGACTTCCGGCCATATTTAAAGATTTGATTTGCACAAATTTATGAAGTTAATATCAAAATTGTGCACTTTGTATTTAAAATTTAGATGTAACTACAGACATAGCACTATAATATCTATAGTTTATATAGATATTAACTATATAGATGATCCTGTGAGACACTATGATTTTATTATACATTGTTTGTGCACTATACAGAAGAAGACTGGATGTAAAGATCATCATTTTTCAATAAAATAATTTTAGAGAGAAAGACAGGAAAAAACCCATTAACTGAATTGAACTGAAAAAAAATTACAAACTGCACCTAGAGCTGCTTAAACTGATCTGACAGCATGAAAAGCTTCACCATTTTATAATGGGCATGATTTGTACAACGAGCGGTGAGCACAAGCTCAAAACTAAAATTCAAAATTAAACAAATTTAAAATTTCTTTTTTCTGTGACATTTTCAGTCACTTCTGCTTCCTGCCAAACCATCATGTGTTTGCTGCTGGGTGCATAAAATATTATAATAGATAATAGTTGTGGGGTAATTTTGAAACCAGGTTGATTTAAAATCCATTCGATTTTGAAGTGCGCTTGATGATATTTGTGCTCATGAAGTCATTTACTAATGTAGGTGACATGAGGGGGGTCTGTGGTGCAGTCTGTGTTCCGATTATTCCAAAGGTGTTCAATATTGTTGAGGTCAGAGCTCTATAGCAGGATCTTCCACTCCAACCCATGTAAATCTTAATAAATCTGGCTTTATGCACAGTGGCATGGGCATGCTGGAACAGGTTTGGGTCTCCTAGTTTAGGTAAATTTAATTCTCTACGTAAAAGATTCATTCTACTTCATCCAATGACATACTATACAAATGTTTGCCTCCAACATCTGTGGTAAAAGTTTGGGTGAAGAACTTTATTTGGGGGTGATAGTTCATTATAATAAAGTATATACGTAGTATACACCAACTCACATAGCTTTGAAGCCAAACATGAAGCATGCATCATTTGTAACACCCAGGTTTCTGGCCACACACATAAATGGTGGTTAAAATAGCTGCAATATAGCATTCATTTAGTAAACCTGGCCATTTACAGTATATGAAATGTCATAGTGACAATTAGTAAAATAGCTCCAGAATACAAATGTGTCTCGTAGTAGCTCTTTATACTCTGGACTAGCTTCTGGAATTAAATTCAGTCTTTAAAAAATGGTAAAGGGATAATAAGCACATAATGAATATTTAATGTGTAGCTACACATATTAGGATTAATTATAGTCAGATTTCCTCCTAATGTGTAGAGTATTAAAGCAAGAAGCAAACACTATCCTGATCATGATATTAAAACTGGGCTTAAAAATAACAAGCCCATCAGTTACGCTCATTAAGTAAATGTTGACTTTGGTTCTCATGTACCGTTTCTCATTTTCTTTCATTTCTTCATGCACTTTTTGCAGAGCTTTTCTGCTGGTTAAGATGGATCAAAGTGAAAATCCAAAAACAACACTTAAGAGATGCATAATAAGTACTCTACATTTAAAAAAAAAAAAAATAATAATAATAATAAGAATTATGTGTACTGTATATATATATATATATATATATATATATATATATATATATATATATATATATATATATATATATATATATATATATATATCATTTGAAAGTTTTAGTTATGTAGGAACTTACTTGGAAGTTGTCAGAAATGTATGTTTAAGTATTACATATATTTGTGCATTAAGTAAAGTTTTGACAACATGAACAAAGGTCCTTGGCTTCCTTTGCAGACAATCCAAAGAATTAGATTAAATAAAGCTTGATTTGAACAGCACTTTTAATAATAGACATTGCCACAGTGCAGCTTTCAAGAGCTCTGGATGTACTGTATATTTAGATCCCTAATGAGCAAAAGACTTGTGATGGTGCTGAGGAAAAAAAACAAAGCAAACAAACTCAAAAGGGAACACATTCTCTTTTGGGTGACACCAGATCATTGGATAATACGTCATTATTTTTCTGTATAATATAAAGACGAACAATATAAAGGCTTTTGAAGGATAGTCACTATTGGAATATTGTAAAGGTTTTCTATCATTACAGATCCAAACTTTATGATTAGATGAAACCTATTTTTTCCCATGCTAACAGTATAAAAACTCATAAATATGCTGTACTTTTGTGGTCTCTCTAGTTTGAAAATTCATGCAACAAATCCTTTTAAATGATTTATACACTGCTACCAATGGTGAAAAATAAGGGAGCAATTGGCACATGAGCCTGAGTGTGGTTCCCTCTTATTCAGCCGAGAAATTTCCAGTTCAAAAAGCAATTTCAAACTCATTTCTTTTCCCTTGTTCTTCATATCTGTTCAAGAGTCAACCGCCAAATGCCACATTCTCTGGAAATGGGAGTCATGTTTCTCTGTAACTACTGGACCAGAAAAGAGACAGAATCCAACAAAAGGAAAAATCCCAATTAAAAAAAAAAAGGGAAAGGATTGTTAAGCAGTTAGAGACACCTGTAAACAGAGTGCATTGAGTGGCTCACATCAGAATTTGTGTCACATGGTGATGTTGAAAGGAAGGGTAGGAGAAAGTTAGGAAAAATATAGAGGAAGTCTATATCAGGGTGAATCTTGATCAGGTTGGCATCAATACATTGTGTGTATTTGGAAGCAATCCTCTCTCCATGTGCTGTGAGTCCAATTACAGCAATAGAATCTCTATTGGGCATGGTCTCGAGCAGCGGTGGTGAGAAATGGGCAGGGAGACTGGCATTAGGAATAGAATTACACTTGGCCCACACTGCTGAGTCCCAGCTGAACGTTTTTGTGTGCGTGTGTTCTTGTAGTTTATGTACCCTGAAGGTACACAGCTGGACAGAGTGAGCTCAGCTGCTGCATTCCCAGTTGGATTGTGTTCCAGGTGGCATCCTGAACCTCTTCTGCTTCTGTCTGTGCAGGGACTATGGCTCACCACACACACACACACACACACACACACACACACACACACACACACACACACACACACACACAGAGATACACAGACAACTGTGCCAGGCCCGTCCCTGCCAGCGCAAGATGGAATGCAAATTTTGAAACCCACGAGACATCCTGCTCCACCGGGCAGCCAAGCTGATCACACAGCAGCTCGCATGGTCACCATACGGTTACCTGTGTAACGTTAGTATCACCTAATTGGACAAATTGTGCAGAGATAGCTACAAGACAACCAGAGATGCACTCACCTTGATTATAGGACAGTCCAGTTCAACTGTTTGGTGTATAAGCCAAAACTGGGTCATGACCGCAAATTTAAATAAATTTAATTGGAATTCTAATTAATTGTGATTAGGAATGAATATTTGTTTTAATTTAGGTCTGGGTGAAAAAAGGAGTTCTGGCAGAGGATGAATATCTGAAACTTAATGCATGTGGTTCGTTCACATTCTTATACATCACAGCAAGCAACCTCTTGCTCTCCTTAGACAAATGGAGCCAAGAAAAAAAAGAAGAGTAACTGGGTTACACAGGTCATGCAGATACCATTTGAGATCCTCTGTAGGCAGTTTGACTGTGGCTTGAGACAGCTCCATCGACCCGGTCTTGTTTGAGGGACAGTGGCTTAATAAAATCAGTTTGTCACTTTGATGTATAAATGCATGAGTTTGCTCTCCAGTTTGAGCCTCATGTGAGCGACAGGCCATCAATATGCAGCGGTGCTAATTTCTCGCCTTCATCTGGAGAGTGCACGCAGGGGTCTGAAACAGAGCCACCATCACGACAGATTCGACAACAACAGGGGAGCAGAGGAGCAGCAAGAGAGGAGAGACGAAAAATAAATAAATAAAGAATGAGACGACGACAGTGGTGCGCTGACAGCTTTTTGATCGGAAGTTCAAAGCAGAGAGCAGATGGCATATTGGAACAATCGGCCAACTTCTTGCAGGGAGGATGAGGCAGCATGAACGGCTTCGTCCTTTCTCTTAAAGCTCAATCTCCCTTCTCACTAGGTCACAGTGGCCAGATGTTCCCTAGAAAGACTGCACAGAGGTCTTAAATAAGAGATGATGCAAAATATGATTCTAGACCTTTTCATGCACAAGGAATACAAGAAGAGGTAGGGTATGGTTTTTATTTATTCTTTAAAAGAATGAGTAACATTACTATGTTACGTTCATGGACTCTCCAGAGTAAAAAAAAAATAGTACACATGCCATTTTTTCCCCTAACACTTTAATATGCCAACAATAAATCAATAAAGGCCTACAAAACAAGGATGTCAGCTGTCTTGAGAAATTCTGTGATTCATCCTCAGTACCTGCTTTATCTTGGTTTGGTTTGCAGTGGATTTGAAAACCAATTTGATAGACACTGGGTGTTTGGTGTAAATACATCTTGAATGGCAGACCAATTTATCTAAAGACAATTTAGAGGACAAAGACCACCCAGGAACCTACAAGACACACTCTTTTGGATAACATAAACTTCCTGTGCTGTATTATATGCAAACTAGTTCACTAGCAGTGGTGGACGAAGTACACAAAGCATACAGTCTACATACAGAGATACAGTAGGTAAAATATTACTCAGTAAAAATGCTCCCTTGAAACATTTACTTGGTGAAGTAAACACCACCAAGCAGTAATTAAAACAAGTTTAAAAAAAGAGAGCACTCACTCTACACTAATTTGTGACTTGCTGCGTGTTTGACCAGTTAAGTTTTTATGCGCTCATAAATAAAAATTACAACTGATTTCGCAGAATTTAGTTTAGTAAAAAGTCAGATATTTGACTTTAAAATGTAGTGAAGTTGAAGTTAAAGACTCCCCAAATAGAAATACTTATAAATAAAGTACAGATACATGAAAATGTTACTTAAATACAGTTACTAAGTACATTTACTTTGTAACTGGCCACCAACCTAGAACTTTTTTTTATATTTTTAGGTATAGAATATTTTATTTTATTTTTTAATTATATAGTATTTATATAAATTTTTTTCTTGAAATCTAGAGCAGTGTGTGACGAAAAAAAAAAGATCAAGCTCAAGCTCAAACCAAGGATCCTGGAGCCATGACACCACAATGCAACATACTCTTCTCAGGTGTAGACCACAGTTCAAGTTTGTGGTGCCTATTTTGTAGTTTCACCAGAATATTCTTCTGGATTTTCCCACAAGGTGATGCCTGTGCATTTCTGTATTCCATCATGCTCCTAAAATAAGTCCTACATACATATGATATTTATTATGTTTGGGTCAATGTTGCACAAATGCAAAAGAGCAGCATGTGCAGAAAAAGGCTTATGATCCAATTTTGTGGGTGATTCTATTTGTTTGGGTATGCTGCAATTGGTGGATTAGACTTTTTTTATGTTATTTTATTACAATTCGGGGTCTGCATGACAAATTGATATATGACTGGTCTTGAATAACATGATCACGTTTCCTTAAAGTTGCTGAGTTCCACCATGTCACAAAAAAATCACTCTTGTGACAAAATGCAAATGTTTCTCTGTCTCTCTGGTGCATCTGCATTTTCATATTTTAGCAATTATTAATGATGTAATTATTTACCTAGCAGTTACTCATTTATTTACAGCTTTGAAATATCAATCTACATGAGGGAGGAATGCAACCTTTTACAATTCAATGCATCGTTTGCTTTTCCTAGTAAATTTCATATTTAGATGCTTATTTGATTAACCCTGGGTCAGAATCTGTTATGAGGGCTTTTGGTAAGTAGTAATGCAAGGATGCATCTAATTATCAGGGACTCAATGGTAATGAGAGCAAATAAGGCCGTAAAATTCATTGAATTTGACAAGCCAAGCTGTAAAGTGAATCGGTGAGTAATGTGCTCGGTGAGTACTGTGCTCTAGCAGACATGTAGAGGTTGGTCTCTCAGAAAACTCAATATAACTTATTCCAGCCAGAGTATAAATCCAAATTAGCATCCAATTAATTTGGTTGCCAATTACATCACTTTGGCCAAAGAGTATAATTAATGAAAATCAAGAACTGGTCAATTTTGGAATGGATGGGAGAAAATATTAGACAGCTTGGATACTTTTGTTTTGGCAAGATTTCTCAATTTCTCATTATTTATAGAAAATAAACTGTTTGGCATATGTGATTCTCAGTGCTAAATGCAGAAAGGACACAAGTGACAGGAAATCACTTTTACCACCTTATTAGTAAATGGTTGCAGTGCAAAAGGATGCCATTCGGTTGAAATAATGCCCCTAAGTTGTGTCTACTGTGAAATACTCCAGGGGGCTTTCTGAGGTGGCTGCAAAGCACAGCAAACTAGGACAAGGTCTACCTTCCTGTCTTCTGCCCCCTCTGTCTACTTTTCAAAGCCTTCGCTGAAGCTTTGCTCTTTCTTCTAAAAGAAGACCTGTATTTCACCTGGGATTATCCAGCGATCCTTCCAATAGCCAACATCTGATTTAATATCATGAGCTAAAACAGCATCAGTGCTCAATTATCTATATTATTACGCATCTATGCCTTGCCCTGAACAGAAAATATAACAAACTGAGCATGCAATAAAATATGCCTATATTACAAAACACTTGGAATTTCCCAGTGGAGAAGATGCGATGCTTCAGAAGCATCTTATTTAGATCTTGAATAAGGAATGAATATTGAATGGGTTCCCTTGTTGAATACAGTACATTAAACATCAGTGATGAGTTGGTTCGGAAATCTCAAATCCATAGTCGACCAGAAATGATGTACATGTTTTGCTTGAAAATTTCTAGCTTATATATGCAATTGCATATTGGCCATTCATTTTGCTTAAAAATTTCAGCAAATTTGTGCTTGTTGACACCTGTGTGTGTATTGTCCCCTTAAGTTTTCTCTTTCCCTATAGCAATTTTCAAAATGTAACCCCCTTCTCCAGAACCACAAAACCCCCAGCACCCCTTGTGATTTAAAGGATGCCTCTTTAGTGGCACCCGCTTTTCGTTTTCCTACAACTAATCCCCTTCATATTCATCAAACACCTGTTTGTGCATAATAGCAGAAAGTCAGCAACGATACACACATTCCTTCGCGTTCCTCTGGTGCTTGACGCTTTGCATTGAACGCAAACCCACTTAGACCACCAGTTATTTGGTCATGTATAAAGCTGAGTGGGTAAGTGACTGCATGTAATACTCAAAGCCTCATTATCCTCTTTGTGTGTGTGCCCTTTCATGCTCACCTTTCTCTCTCCTAGGGACATTCGTTTTAACTGCTCTGAAAATCTTTCGACAAGCTTCAGTCTGCACTGTGCATCTGAATACATTCTATTAATTTTCTGTCTCTCTTTCTCTCTCTCTCTTGCTTGTCATTTCCCACTCATCCATAGAGAGTAGACAAGAATTGAATGAAATTAGAAAGCAGCAAGTCTTAGCAAACTGGAGGCCTGCTGCGGTTAAATCAAAGTTCAATTACACTACGTTTGATTTCTCGCGTGGCTTAATTAAAAGAGGGATGCTGAAGTGGGAGCGGGATGCGGACATCAGCAAAGTGCTTCGGTATCTCAATATATCCATAAGCCATTATGATGAGGAGGGTGGAGAAGGGTGAAGAACAAAAGAGATAGAGAAACAGCACATGTTTATAACCGGGACAAAATCAGATTCAAGCTGCAGCATTTTTCTGTCATTGCTTGGTGTTTGAATCAGAAAGAATAACAAATATTAACATCTTTTCTGACTGACTTTTCTTCCACAGATGGCCATTTTGTTCATTTATCATAAGCTGCTTATCAAACCGCATAACGAGTTGATCGGAAAACTTGGCGACCGGTAATCACTGACACATTGCCTTGAAGCCTTTCTTATAGAATTTATTATAAAAAAAAGAATGAAGCTGTCAACAGTAATGGATCTCTAAATAGCATTTTCTGCTTTATTAGTCAAAGCTAATAGTGGGGAAGGAGAGCACGATTGATGAAATATGGCGATGCTTTTGTTCGCTCTGATAATTCTGGAGAATAGTGTTTGATAAAATAATAGATTTTCTGACAATTGCACTTTTTTTTGCATGCTGGGTGCCTTCTGCCTGGCACAGAGTGGAAATTTGTAAGGAAGGAGGGGTTGCTGAGGATCAGAATGAGATTTGAAAGAAGTTGCAAAAAAGTGCTATTCATTAAAAAAAAAAAATTCAATAGGTTTGCTCCTGATGATTATTTAAGCAAACTCCTGCAAACAATATCACAATATCTCTCTTTTCTGGAATGTATGAGTATACGTAAAAATACGCATTAGCTGATTACTTGCTAAGAAGTGAAGCTGTATGTGAGATAGACTGAGAAGTATGTGAGATTCTTTGCTATAGAAATAGATGAGAAGAGACAGTTAGCATCAAAAAACAAAGAAAAGAGGATGCGGTTTTCTTACGCTGGATGTCGATGGTGACGCTGCTCTCCTTGCCATTGGGGACAGCTTTGTTTGACGCACGGCAGATGATCGTCTGTCCTGTCTCGATGTTGGGCGGTGAAATGTACAGAGTGCTGACGGTACTCTCCTTCCTTCCATCTCGAAGAAGAGTCTACAAAGAGCAAGGCAAAAGAAACAAGAACAGTGACTCCCGGCAAATGGAAGAGAAGGCAGGTCGAAGCTAGGCTATCAACTGAGTGTGCAAAGGGTCAAAGAACACACAAACACCATCAGTCAAAGGCCGTCTTAATTCCTGGAGTTTAGAGTAGAACATTTTTACCAACCAGATGGCCTGCAAACAATAGAGACACCGCTGCACTAGCTGTCTTTGAACTTTCCATAACATAGGCAGATTGATTGTAACCAAAATAAGACAAGACAATATGTTTGGGGGCCTTTTTCTTGGAGGTTTCTTGGTGTGCAGTGATTGGCTTGTCATGAGCTACCAAGGAAATCTATCTTGTTTTACTCTGCCTGTATGCCGAGCCCGGCCGAACTCGGCACACTGTTTAATACCATCTGGAAGGACTCTACCGAATCTACTTGATCCACTGGAAAGAAGAAAATGTTAGAAAGATAAACAGATAAAAAAAAAAAAGACACTGGGTGTTGCATGGGCAATGAAGATTTACCTAGTGGAACAAATTGGCAGTGTCATAGAGCTCTGGGCAAACTTGCATTACCCACTGCAGTGGAAAGATTCCCTTTACTTTTCTGAGGGTTTTCTAAAAAAACCCTCCTCCTATTAAAAACTCACTAGCTTTTGCTATACATCTTAGCTCGTGTCGTCGATTGCTGCCAAAAACGTCGACTTGTGTGGGAGTTGCTTTGAGAACCAATCTGTAGCTCACACATTCTAAAAGTCAAAGACCACCTCCCTCATCTCACACAGGAGAAGAAAAGTCCTGGAAATAATGGAAGAAACCAGAGCAGTAGTTACATGCTAATAATTAGCATGTTCAGACTATTGACAGTGAGCTTGCTAATAGTAGCAATTACTGCCTCGCTATTTCATAGCTCCTTTTTTTATTAAAAGAAAGAAAGAAATAATAAAGATCAGAATGAAAGCTGGTGTTTGCAATCCCACTCGGAGGGAACTAGGGCGTGAATGAAAGTGTCAAAGGATAAAATAAAGCACTTCTGCCTTCTTCTTTTCACAAAAGTGCAAAATAGTCCAACCAAAAAATGTTCAGCAAAGATAAAAAAACACGTGTTATCTCAGGTTTGTGTACTGTTATATTACATAGTAATGTTTTTACAAATTTATGACAAATCATTCATTTGTTCACCTTTTGTCAACACTCTTACCATGATCATATACAAGGTTATGGTCAAGCCAGAAACTAAACCAAGAACACTAAGTACAAGATGGGAATAAAGCTTAGGGCACCATTACACGTTACATACACATTTACACCTTTAGCTCAGTTTAGAGATTAGAGACCTTTCTACCTACTAAAAAGTTTTTATAAGGTAGGAGGAGAACAAAACTTTACATATCAACTCAAGATCTAAATAAATCTGGGACCTCAGTGCTGTGATTCTACCCACTGTGCTGCATGATAATTCACACAGCTTAGTTAGTCAGAATTGTTGCTAAATCAGGGTCAGTTGCTTTAGCACGATGGGTAACTTTACACCCTCACAGCACTAGGGTTGCCAGATTGATCCTAAGCATGGGATGCAGTCTGTGTAAAGATTCAAAATTCAAATTGTATTATATTGAATCAATCAAATAATCGATTAAATAGGCACAAATTGATAGATTGAATAAATAAAAATGATATAAAGGTTAAAATGTATTGTACCATTAAAATGTAAAATACAGAACAGTGAAAAATTTGAGAAATGGCTAGTTGGGGTCAGAGTGCAGGGTCAGCCAAGATATAGTGCCCCTGGAGAACAGAGGGTTAAGGGCCTTGCTCAAGGGCCCAAGAGTTGCAGCGTGGCAATACCGGGGCTTGAACCCCTATCTTGTAACCCGGTGCTTTAACCACTTAGCTACCATCTCCCCCCTTGCTTTTCCCAACGTTTGTCTACAAATTAATATATTCTTAGATTTCAAATGTCCGAAAACAAACTCTCACAGTTGAAATTTAATCCTGAACTGAAGTCAAAAAAAGAAAGGAGAATCTCCCTTGACCACCTAATTAATTCTTGGACTATACTTAGTCTGGCCTAGAGCCCCTCCCGCTTAGCCTGAATTGTGTTTGCCACTTCCAGTAGCTGAGCGATGTGAGTCAGATGGAGACGGTAAAGCCTCTGCTGAGTCTCACAGCACTCTGAGCCCCCTGCAGTGAGCCGCAGGCTGTCAGTGAATAGACGTGCTGATAAAATATGCTCCATGACACAGTCTGTGCTGCTTCTCTCATGGCCCATGGCCTGTCTGAAGCTATTAACATCGCATGGACACAAAAACGGAATGGGTCTCAATACTTAGCCTTCGCTAAGCCCAGAATAGCTCCCAATTACAAACTAATCATTCCTCATATAACAGCCCAGAAGCTTGTCAGGAGACTAACAGACCTACTTTTTTTTTTTTTTTTTGTGAAAGCAGCAGGGGGTAAAGTAGAAGGATGAGCACGATAAGCAAGAAAAAAAGAGAAGTCTAGATCCAATTCACATCTGTGAAAAGAAGCTGAATTGTCACAATATAATTAATCACTGAAGTTTTATTCTATACTAATTTTTAAAATGATATAGGTCAAGACACGGCTTGACATTTTATCTTCGGTTAGTGCTGTATTTCTGATCTGCGAACAAACTGGATTTTTTTTAAGTTAATTAGCAGAGTGAATGAGGCGGATAAAATTAAAATGGATGGTTAAAAGACGGAAAAGGAATAGGGATTAGATGTCAAAAGCCTGTCTGTGGGGTGAATAATTTGGCTTTGCATTCCACTCTTTGAAATGACAAATCTTTGAATAATCAAAACATGAGGTTACATCTACTTCTGGGCAATAATTGAAGACTACCCTGGCCTTATAGTGTCTCATGCAGCATATTACACCCGATTAAAGCAATAAGTTGCAATGGCTTTGTTTTCTTTATTCTTTAAAAGAAAGTGCTGATTTCTTCTCAAACCCAGGGTCAGAAGCTGTTCTTTGATTAACTAATTTAATCCCTGCACCTCAGGTTCTGATTAATTCTTTTTGCCCATTTTACAGCACAGCTAATTAAATGCCTCTTTACTTTTCCCATCTTCCAATTTTAATTCAGTGGCGGAATGCCAGCAAGGGTAATAAGCTTGACAATAGAGAGGAATGGACTGATGTTTCAAGCTTTAATAGAAGAGGTCAGTCGTGCTAAATATAGCTGCACTCATAATGTTTTCTTACAACCGAAAAACCTTCTGAAATTCTCAGCTTGACCCTGCGTCATGAAAAATTCATTCGGAGCGCGAAAAAAAGTTCATTAGAGTGGCAACAGTTTTTCCCGTTCGGAAGATGGTCTCGTGGTGAAGGTTATGATGAAAGCCTTTGCTCTAATTATATTAGTGGTTATATGGAAATAATGGGTGGGAGAATTAATAACATTTACAAGGCAGGTAAAAAGAAAGGGCTTTGAAAGCATGTGGGGGGAAACAAGAACAGAAAAAGGATATAAAATGAATTTACCCTGGTGTGACGAAACATATGAACATTTAATCAGGGATCAGTTATCATTTTTAATTACACCCTACAAAACACGTAACATAAGTTTATATAATCAAACCTAATTAGCTGATTTTCCTGATTGTAGCCTTCAACATCTGATATTTTAAGAGTAATTGTATCTCCTATGGTATGCTACATGGCAGTTTACAGCTCCTGCGGGCATCATGTGACTGATATTGCAAGCTAGTTTCATGTTTGAGATTAGCATTCGCCATTGCAGTACATGTTTGCTGTGTTCGATAGTCACTGAGCTCTTTACTGCAAAGCTCATCTGGTGTGCTGTTCAATGCTAAATCCTCTAATCTCAAAAAAACATCTCTTTGCCTCTTTGCTAATGTGAAACTACTCTCCTGTGTTCACAGAGGAACTACAATCAGCCTTATTGCAGCTTATTTGCTGATCTCCTTTACTTCAATTAGCACTCATGCCCAATCCCTTCAGATATTTAGAGAGTAAGGGAAGGGAGCGGGATGCATGAGGGATCACTGAACATTTATGTAAAGACTTTTGAAAGCACAAGTGTCATAAAAGCCTAGCAACACACACGCACACACACACACATAAAAACACACATACTCAACTGAGCACCTTGGTCACATCATTTATGCTGATTATGTTGAAATTAGAGAGCCAATAGCACTTAAATCTCCTCGACCAGGCAACCTATCCAAGAAATGACATCATTTTATCTATGTTACAGATTAAATTGACATCATAGCACGTGAAATGGACTTTACCAAGGCTTAATTGGGATGTGATTGCATGCTCTTTATATTGTGATATTAGCTTATTTGTTGATGAGGTACAGCACATCCAAGATATGTTAGCCTGTGAAGACTGACAGCTATCTGGATACTAGATAACCTACTAAGAATTGTAATCATATGCTAATGAGAACATGACAAAGAAATCATTTGTGAAAAAAAGAGAGTTTATATGAAAAAAAAGGCAAAAATAAGACATAATATTTTCGAGAAAGATACGTTTTTTTTGGTTTGCATGGCTGATTTATTACTGATAATTATTTTCTAAAACTAACCTGAAATCAATGATCTTGCACAAATGTTGCTTCATTGCAGGTGCAATTCCACCCCAGCAGGGTAGATGGCGATAATCCCATCAATAAAGTCTGTTATCTAGAAAAACTGCTTCCATTAGTGGACATAGAGACTTCAGCTCAGTAAAATGATTTCTCAAAGCCATGGAGCATTTTACACCTGAACTTCTGACCAAATGATCATACATTGTTTATACAACAGGCCAAAAGTATGTGGACACCTGCCATCACCCCCATATGCGATTCTTGTGTGGAAGATTCTTGTATCTCGGTCTTTAAATGCTTTAATTTTAATATTACCTTTCTCCAGAATTAAAGCCGCTCAGACCTCTCCCCATTTGTGATCAACTGGTGTATATGATGGTATGTTGAAACATTTCCACCAGATTCTTACCACCAGTAATTTTTGACTGAGTGTGTAATGTTTTTTTTATGTTTACATTTCCAAAGTCCTTTATGGTCCCTATTGCGATATATTAAGACATGATCATGCATGAGGTCCTGTATATTTGAGATTTCTTCAATCATCAATTAATGAATAAATTATCAAATAAAATTCAAAGTTAATGGTTTTAAACTCATGTTCTCCCAGTCTGCAGAATCCAGACAGACACAACTCTATTATCCTCTATATTAGCCTCCATTACTCAGACTAAGCATTCAGATCTTAATTGAGTGCATTGCTTTTTAATGTTATGAAGAGAGATAGGAGTTTGGACGACTTCCATCCGTCACCAGGCAGAAGGTCTCTCTGTACCAGCGCTGCTGCCAGGCACAGGAAGCCATCTGATTAGCGACACCACCGCTAACGACCGCATGCAGCTGCATGATGGGTAAACTGCCACTTCTTCGTCCCGGCCAGATCGATGCCATTTATCTCGCATCCAGAAAAAAAAGCCAATAATAGGATGAGAGGGATGCCCTAAAGGGCTGGCTTGCATTGCTCATTTATATGGAAATGGCAAGGATGTGGTGATTAGAAGCCCGAGGGTGCAGATCTCTACCTGGATTTTCCGTGTTTTGGGTCAAAACTGGGATTTTGAATGGCAGAAAGCCTGCTCTTGGAATACATTTGCTATAGACAGTATATAGCTCCTAGAGAGCTGGTTTGTGGGCTCAATGCAGTGATGGACAGTAATGACAGTTAATTCCTTACTGTACTTAAGAAGATTTTTTGCATATCTGTACTTTACCAAAGGATTTCCATTAGAGAAGACTGTAACATTTCATAGTCAAATGTTCTACTTTTTGCTCAGCTACATTTTGCGAAATCAGTTTTTTACGAGTGAATAAAAACGTAACTGGTCAACCATGCAGCAAGTCACCGAACAGGGTAGAGCTCTCTGTTTTAAATTTGTTTTGATTGGCGCTTGGTGGTATCTACTTAGCACGTGCTGTTCAGCGTCAGTTCAACAGCAAGCAGAACATTTTGAGAGGAATAAATGATGGAAGGAACTCCTGACTCTAATTTTCCACGGCACCTGTGGTTTCATTTGCATGATTTTTAAAAAAAAAGTTGAAAAGGTTTTTGGGCTCATGATAATTGTATTAAATATCAATCAATATTTGACTCATAAATATCATCCTATTAATAGATCGGTGTGCTGAGAGTAACATTAGATTCTTTTCACATAAACTGAATTGATTAAGCAAAGAGTCTTGTGACAAATATGATAATAAGAACATTATAGTCATAATAAATCATAGGAATTTGTAATACTTAAGTTCATTTTAAGCCCTGGTATCACCAAACAGCCACTCAAAACAGGCCCTGTATCATGGCTGACCCTGCACTCTCTGACCCCCGCTTTCTAACATCACAGGGATATGCGAAGAAAGAATTTTACTAGGCTGCAATGTACATTTAGGTTCCCTGGTGGTCTAGTGGTTACGATGAAGCGCTCTCACTGCTGCGGCCTGGGTTCGATCCCCGGTTAGGGAACCAACCCCAGCCATTAGGGTTGCACAAGCCTTAGTGCCGGTCCAAAGCCTGGATAAATGGGCAAGGTTGCGTTAGGAAGGGCATCCAGTGTAAAAACATGTGCCAAATCAAACATGCGGATGGTCTGCTGTGGCGCCCCTAACGGGAGAAGCCGAAATAAAGTTTTTATATATATATGTACATTTACATAGTAGCTTTTAAAAATTGAATAAGAGCACAATGCACAATAAATAATGCACTGTCATATCTAGAGAAATTTTTCCTATAAGGTAATAGCTCTTCCACAGACTATGTCACTGGGTCGCAACCTGGTGATTAGGGACTTCTAGATTAGGCTATCCAATACTTGATCAAAACCTGACATTTAAAATGTCTTAGCAAGGTTTTATATCTTTATGTAGAATGTTCTTAACTACTACAGCTGTAAAACCCTTACATTACAGTTGGTGTTTGCAGGCAGATATCAAGGCGTGGTTAGAAAGCATTCAAAGTTACCTTTTATTTACCCTAAATTCAAGTGAAAATGTTCTTTTTGGCTATTTTCCAGGAATCAGCAACAGTAACATTTGACATATTTTCCCAGACTGTTCAACATTCTCAAACCCTCTTTTGTATGATAAAGCTTTGACAACTCCAGGTGGTAGAACTATTCTAAGTGGAGGTACAGATGAATGGATTTGAATTCTGGTAGAATACCAGTGCTCAGCCTTATCTGGCCATCTGCTTGTTTTGTTGACACATTTAGCAGCTGTGAGCTGGATTTCCTGGGATTTCTCTCCAATCACACGGAGCTGAGGGCTAAATTAAAGGTTAACAGATGGCGCAAACGATCACAGACGTAGTGCAAGAGGCCATTTGATTGCAAAGCTTCAGTAAAACCCAATACATCTTGTAAAAGAATTGGAAAAAATGCACATTAGTAATGTGACTTGTTATTAAGTCTTATAGTTTTGAATGTTCTGGGTTGTTGTGTGAATTTACTGTGTGTTCTCTTTATCGTGGTCTCCTGGGGAGAGCTAAATCTGTACTTACCTTAGAGTACATGGCTCCATTTAGCACCTCCCCATTTCGCAACCAGATGATAGAGGCAGCAGGCTTGGCATTGTCAGCGTGACATGTCAGGTTGAGTGGGTCTCCTGCTCTCAGGCTCACCACGGGGCCTCCATCAATAACTGGGTTATCTGGTGGAACTGCATCATGAGAAGAAGAAAAAACATCATGCATGTCAGTGAGTGGCAGAGCTCAGGGGGATATCCATCTGCTTAACTAAGCACAAATCAACAGTATTCTATATGGATCGTACTCAAAAAAAAAAAAAAAAAGCAAAAGCACAGCTTGTCATGTTAGCATGAAACTTGAAGTTCAAAGTGTTTTGTCCTAAAAACATTCCCTCAATGGCAGAAGACTTGTAGCTCACACTGGAATCTCCTTCCATAAATGTTAAATATATACCTCCTTATATAGAGCTTCCCCATCAGCTGCACAAGGCAGAGGAGGACCCTGAACAGAGTGTTAAACCCAATGCCGGGCACAATCCCAAAATCATTGACCGAATTTAGAAATTATAAATAATTATTAATAAATATCATATAGTGCTCTCCGTGCAGCGCACAGTCTCAAGTGTAAAAACAAAAACAATGATTCACCCCTAGAGGCTGTTCTCATAATGACAGCGAACCATCTCAACTGCTTGCATCGGTATGGATTTTTGCCGATAGCCAATAGTTCCAGCAATGAACTATCGGTGCCAAACCGGTGAAAATCAACCTCTAATGAAGAGCTGAATTGTATGTGATTTTTATGCAAAGGTAAAGTGTTTATGTAACAAACAGAATATGCCCTTATCATCTATTAATCACTTGCTATGAAGCCATGAAAGTAAATAACTATTCTCTATGGGATATGTTTTATCAACACTATACAAAGTCTGTTTGACTTAAAGTTCTAGAATGAAACTCTAATACTGTGTTACTGGCAATAAGTAAAGCTATTTTATGTCAACCTTTTAGTGATAAGTAATGTAATCCTATTGAGGACTATATAAAAAAAACTGTATTAGCTTTGAATAGTGGCTTCTGAATTCTATGCGATGTATTCTATCATTTTAAGTCTGAAATCTCAATGGTCCACTTGCGCAGAATCTGGATTTTTTTTAGACAAAAACTCGATTCCAGGCTGTTTTCGGGTGTTATTGCTTTCAGAGCAAATAAATTCTCAGCTTTCATACTGTGTCGATAATATTGTGAGATTGAAACAATAAATATAGATTGGAAGCACTCAAAGATAGGATGATAAGTTTATCTGTGGAAACTGATGAGCTGTGCATTATCTCACTCTCACTTCCACTCACTCTTATTCTCTCTCTCTCTCTCTCTCTCTCTCTCTCTCTCTCTCTCTCTCTCTCTCTCTTTCTTAAATTCTTCTTCCCTCTCATTTCCTTGTCTAGTAAGTGATGTGTGTGTTTGCCAAAGAATATGGCAGTAAGGTATTATTTCTCCCAATATTGACTAATCAGTAAGAAGGTTGCAGAAAGCTATGGGAAAAGCTGTCTTACTAATGTAACTTTGCAAAAAAAAAATATATATATATATATATATATATATATATATATATATATATATATATATATATATATATATATATATAATATTTCAATATTGAAATTTTTCAATACATATATTTTTTTTAATATTTATTTTATTTCAATTTTGGGGAACAATAACTACAAATATTTGTTTGAAATTTGTTAGAAAAACATATGAGCAGTACATAAACAAAAAGAAAATAAAAAAGTTCCTCTCCGATCTCTAGTTGAGGCCTGCTGTAAACTCAGGTGATGTATTTGAGATTGAGGAACTGTCAGAGCCAGAATTCATCATGCTGACAGTATAGCCATTTCTACCTCTGAGTTATTTCCAGCACTCATACGTCTCATAATGCAGTTTTGGCCACACCTACTTAAATTTTATATCATATGAAGATATGATCATTTGGAGCACTAAACAGTTAAATATAGAGGTATTTTGTTACTCCCCTGTGCTAGAGTGCATAAATAGGCATAGTCCATGTATTATTTAAAGTGGAGCCATAAAGCTGAGCAAAAATTCACACTGTGGTCCTGGGCCAAGGTGAGTGAAAATGATGTGTATAAACAGTGTGTGTGTGTGTGTGTGTGTGTGTGTGTGTGTGTGTGTGTGTATATATATATATAAATATATATATATATATATACATATATATATATATATATATATATATATATATATATATATATATATATATATATATATATATGTATGTATATATATATATATATATATATATATATACATATATATGTATATATATATTCCTTCTCAGTAATATAGGCATAATCATGTATATTTTACAAATGCTGTCAAAAGTCATTGAGTAAACAGGTGAAAGGAAAAAAGGCCGCTGCATTGAAAACATCTGCGATCTGACTGCGGCAGAAAGCAGCCGTGCTGAGGCCTGAGTGCAGTTGAACTTAATGAGAGCAGGTGTTATTTGTATATACGATTAGACGGATGGGAAATAGAAGGGAATGAAGCAGTGCATGAGCGTGTGTAATAGTAGCAAAGGGTGGAATAAAGTGAAAGGAGTTCGACGGGCCGGAAAAGGAAACCAGCAGGAGAGAGGAGGCGTGTGATTGCTGTTAAGACTTACAGACTTGGAGTTCATGAATGGTACTAATTACATACTCTCCTGTTTCATTGAGACACTCCTACATTGCATGCACATGTACGTATACACACACACACATGCTGACGCTGTACCCATATCCATTAAGCAGCTTTAAACGGAGCAGAAGGAAATCAGATTCAAAATGCAGGTGGAAACAGATGGTTAAAAAGAGAGACGGTTCTTACTGGGACATAATATTTGCTGTTGATTCATTGATTTAAAGAGTGCGTCCAGCCAATACAATCTGCTCAGATGTGATCGGAAACTCACAATGCTGCCTCCTGCAAGAAACCTTGGCGAATGCAACAGTGCAACAGCATGGATCTATTCTGCTTCTGAGGATTAAAGCCCTTAAAAGATATTAAAAAGATTCTTGCTGATCTTTTGAAGTAGTAAAGCCCAAACTGAGCACTTTGCTCATGTGAAGCCATCCTTCTGTTTATCCCAAAGATCAGTCGCAACTCAGCTGGTGGGAAAATTAGTTCTTTGCATTTTCATAAACTATCCCTACAAAGTGTTTGTTATATAGATTAAATTTTTTTTTTTTACTTGGCCAATTATCACGAGTTAGCATCAAAAGCATTTTGTTTTTACCTTGTAATCGTTTGCATGTGAAGCGTTTTCAAGGTTTCGAATTTAAAATGAAGGCTGTCCTATAAAGAATGATTGATATCGGCCTAGATAAACCGATTCTATTCACAAGTTCATACTCAGGAACGGAAAGTGATAACTCCTGTGACACATGAGATTGCACTGCTGATGCCATTTCCACTTTGGGAACTGTGAAACAAAATCAGATTTTAAGCACAAGGCTGCATGAAGCACTCATTGAACTTTAAAAATCCTCTGGATACCTGTAAGCACTGATCAAGGTTCATAATCCTATAGTCAATAGTACAGTATATACACTAATTTTCAACTAAAAACCAGACTAGATTGGGTATTAATTACATACTAAACACCAACATTCAAACTGTTGAACAGAATAAGCTGACAGGCTGGTTAATATCCCAGGTTATTTATAGGTAAGAGACAGGATTTTGGTATTTATGAAAATAATAGAAAGAAAAAAAAACCTCAAATCATACTTGTGCTATTTCAGTAAGTAAATGTAAATGTAGAATAGAATTTGCACAGGCTACATTAATAATGAGACGATCGGATCATTTCGGTTCTTTGAATCTCGTTCATCAGAATGAATGAATCTTGTTTTGAGTCATTCAGTTCATTTCGTTCCTTTGATCAGAAATCAAATCAAATTTTTAATTTTTAATAAGCAGATCCCCGAACAGGTCTACATGAACTTTGACTATAGTTCCAATATTGTAAATATAAAAAAAATACAGACATATTATGATTCACAGAATAAGTAGTTCACCTCTCATATATTCTGGTCCGTGACGTACATTTTGTCACATGACTCGCATCATTTTTGTAATAATAATGTCAAGATTCGTACCAAAAAACTTGAGCTATTGCATTGTGTAACGTTTTGTAATGACAAGTGATAACAGTGATGACAAGATTCAACCAAAAAAACCTGATCTATTGCATTGTGTAGCATCTATGGGAGTCAAATGACAAAATAACGTACGACTCGTACACCTGAGATGAACTACTCAATTTTGTTCACTGTACATAACCAATGGAGATTTTGCGATCATACGCGTCCAGTAGAAAATAAGCAAATCACTCAGAGACTACTCGTTCTTCTGAGTCACATAAAGACTCGTTCAAAATGAATGAATTGTTCATGAATGAC
The DNA here is from genome assembly GCA_039877035.1 of Silurus lanzhouensis. Lineage (NCBI taxonomy): Eukaryota > Metazoa > Chordata > Actinopteri > Siluriformes > Siluridae > Silurus > Silurus lanzhouensis. Next base: position 14,884,325 of record JBCEWE010002369.1, on the reverse strand, counting down.
TGATCGCTAGGCTGCATAACTGTTCAACAGACACCCTTAAAAGCCAGATATATATAGAAGCAGTTTGTACTAAAACAAGAAATCTGAAGCAATGGACCAATAGTCTATCCAGGGTGTAGTCTCTCAAGATTCTGTTCCCAGATTTTCAAACAAAAAATGATTACAAAAAAAAAAAAGACGAAGCAATCGTCTGAAATGTTCAAGCCATTGAAATGAAGATTGCAGCTTTAATAGTAAAACTTTATTGTCGTCATTTTAAACTGATAAATGAGACAGCTTTTTCAAAGAAGTCATACATATTTATTAGATTGAGCTCACCTAGTTCACATTTCCAAAAATGTACAAAATTGTTTCAATCTTTAACATTGTCAGGGACAGTGACCTTGTAACTTTTTTTTTTCTGTTCAAGCACAGATTATTCTGTCCATTCCTGGTTGAATGGCGGTGATCATTAAAAGAGCAAGGTGTTATTTCAGGCCTTTTGCAGGAAAGCCTTGTCAGCCATCTCCTTTCTTTCGCCTTTCCCTTCCAGGCACCATCACTCTGACACGCACACAAAAGCTAGGACCTTAACCACACAAGCCATCATCATTATGGTCCTGTTTGCAAACTCGGCAGCCACTAATGGCTCCAAATTAGCACTTTACTGTGGCCTCTTGATAGATTTCTCATGAGCCGGTCAGCAGAACCGATTGATTGGCCCTCTTTAATTACCAACCAGCTGCCTGCAATCCTTCCTCTTCCTCAGTTAAGCTTTCTGAAAACCTATCTATCCTCCCTCGCTTCACTCCCGCTCTTTCTCTGTCTTTTTTTGTAATTGGAAAACTCTTTCTTCTAAAGGTATGGCCGCAGTAATTATTCTTGGGATGAATGAAGGTTCTATTTTGACAAACCAACTCATAGATTCCTACTGTAGATGCGAAAGTTCAATTGATACCTGTAACTTATCTGTTCTCGAACGTCTCTGCCAATTCAACTATATAATTTAGTGGAGCTGAATATTTAAATACCTATTAGATAACCTGATTGAAAGTCTATGGTATGATAAATGCTGCGCAAGCTAGTTTTTACGTACTTTAAGCGACCATTACAGGAGCGAATACTGGAGAAATGCAAGAAGGTATTCATGAGGGTTTCATTAACTTATTCCCCATTGGTAGATAAGAGATGGAACTGGAGTTCATTAAAAAAGTGCAAGAGTGTAATAAAACTGTAGGAAAAAAGTATGACAAATCAAGGTTGTGTGGGACTCCAGGTCAGGAACTAAACTCTATCTTTCCTTGTAAATGAGGTGGTAACCTCATGTTTTCCATTTGTATTATATGCCTTACACTGAAAACATGGATACAGGGTACATATAAAAAGATCTAAGGTTCATTTTGGGGCTATAATCACTGGAGAGGATAAGTTTTTTGCTTTTTGTAAAGATACTAAAGAACATGAACATGAAAAATGTGAGCATGAGAATGCCCCAATGGTGACTAGAAACGGTGCTTTTTTTTCTTTCTGGAATTGAGAAAGGAAATAGAGAAAGAAATGGCGTTAGGAATTGATTGGAAAGGTTTAAAAAACAGATTTAATGCTAGATGTGTGAAGCATTTACTTTGAGGAGATAATTAAATAAAACTAGAAATTTAAGATAAGGCAAATAGATTTGTAATTAACAAAGTAAATAAAAAAGAAGCCCAATCAAAATGAGTGTCCCGAAAGCCTCCGAGCTTTGAGCATCCTCAATTACGCGTGGGAGTAAATCTTAATGCACGCAAACACACACAGGGAGACGGGGAGAGTGAGAGAGAGTGAGAGAAGTGATGCCCTGTGTGATCTCGGAGTTATTTCAACGCAATTACACTTAAAAAGAAAATCCACTCTAGCCTTTACAACACCTACTCCCTGGCCAGAAATATGAGCAGAGAGTTTGAGTAACAGGGCAGTGACATGGTCTTTCATCCTATAGCATGGAGTTTTAGAGCGGTGCAGAGGCTAATTTGGTGGACAATGGAAGACAAAATTAGTAGAGCTGGAATTGAGAAATGCAGTGAAGCAAGCCTAGCCATGCTGCCACGTCTGGAAAAAAACAATGTAGTCCTCTCTTTCACCAACAACTCCCATCACCAGCATTCTGAGCACTATGGCCTATGACAGCTTGGGGATTGAGTCTGATAGAAGGGGGTTGAAATTTACTGCTTAAACTTAAATAGACTGCATACCTTTTATTTTACTTATACTGCTTTTATACTTTTCTGTGCTGTATGTACTTTATTTTGGTCATGTATTTCCAGTGATGTTGAAGCCGATCCTTATAACACTGAACTCAAGTTAGGAATACACTTTAGATATAATTATTCACACATTATTAGTAGATGCCTTTTTACAGAGCAATTTACACTGATGACAATGGTACAACTGAGCACTTGAGATTAAAGGTTCTTTCTCAAACATCCAGCAGTGGCATGTTGGTAATGCTGGGATTTAAACTAATAACCTTCCCATCAGAAGTCCAATAGCTTAACCACTGAGCTGCCACTAAATTATAGAGCCTGAAATATATACACGAATCAGGCATAACATTATGACCACCTGCCTAATATTGTGTTGGTCCCCCTTTTGCTGCCAAAGCAGTTCTGACCCGTCGAGCATTAACAGCATTAACTGCTTCAGCAATTTGAGCTACAGGAGCTCGTCTTTTGGATCGGACCTCACGGGCCAGCCTTCGCTCTCCACATGCATCACTCCTTCATTGGACCACTTTTATTAAATACTAAATGCTGCAGAATGGGAACACCACAGCAGCAGTTTTGGAGATGCTCTGACCCAGTCTCTATTCATCACAACTTGTCAAACTCACACAAATCTGTACACTTGCCCATTTTTCTTGTTGTATATATACCAAGATAAAGACTTGCATGTTATTGGCTGTAATAGACTGGAGATTGAATAATGTCTTAGATTTACAGGACTTGTTGAATTACATAATTACACTCCTCATTCATCTAAGTAAGGGCTTTATCCTTGTCTGAGTGGATGTGGTGATCTGAAACTTAGGATGCTGGTCATTAGGGTAAAAACACACTTTTGATAGTACAACACCTATTGCAGGGTGCCATACACACATAACATAATTTTGGGTAGCCAAACCACATACTGACATCTTTACAGAACAAACTGGAGAAACCCAGGACCCTGGAGTTGTGAAACACCAACACTCTTCTTAATTATGGCAAATTCCTTAAACAATACTAAAGAATGGCCATTACACTACTAACATAGTGTTAAAAGTGCGACTGGAGACATATGTAGCTTAGCAGCCCGAATTAAAAAAAGCTTCCTTCAAGCTCTGCCACAAGCAAAACTGTTTACAGCAGACTGGATTCAGTAATAGGCTCTCACATCTATTCTCACTCTCTTTCTGCCCATCTCTTTGACTCTCCCAGAAGGGTGGATATCAAAGATCTTAACAGGTTTACAAACCTAGATTGCCTACTCTATTTACTGGATTGCAGCAGTTTGAATAACAGTAAAGTATGTGAAAGGCTGGCATTATAAACTAAGCAGGAGTAGGAGGATAAGCAGGCTTTTTATCTTATAAATACAAGTGTCGATAGAAAGAGAGTGGATTGCGTGATGCTCTCAGAGGAAGCCAGGAAATGTGACAGTCCCAGCAACTCCCAGGTACACTCCTCCCCACCAGCAGAGGTCACCGTTTCATGAACACACCAACTTCAACCTCATGAAAGCTCTGAGTCGACGGTTTCCCGGCAGCCCTTGTTGATTATTCTGACCTTTATCTTGATTTAAAGTTAATGGATTTGGATTGCCACCTCTACTTCGGATGTCTTTGATTTGTATGTTGGCCTGCCTGATTGCACATAAACTGTAGAAAGTTCTTTTTGCATATAATTTTTTCTTTTTTTGCTGAATCTCCATTGTATCTTCATTCTGATTGAAAGAAAGCTGAGATGATAGCCTGAGATTCGGTATAGCAAAGTCAAACGCAATAAGTGGGTTCAAGAAAAGGAAAGAAAATGGCAATTCTTTCAGAGAATGAACCTTGATTTAGCTAGTGGACACATTTGTTGGACATGTCTGCGAGAAAAAAAGGAACAAATATCTTAATGAGCACAGATTTGATTGTGCTGATGAGGTTGGCTGGTACATGTTTTAGATAGCAGAACACCTGGAAAAAAAAAGCTTTTGTCACTCAGAACTCAGATATGTTTAAATAAAGGTTGCTCAGGTCACATCAGCAGGGGTTTTGCCAACATTAAATAAAAAGATTAAAACCCTTCAGAAAACATCTGCTAGGAATGGATTAAGAGATGCGTGTGCGAATATAAAGCAATGCACATCTTGTTAATTTGTTTATGGGTTTCAGTGTTTGACAGGCAAGAAAGTTGGCAAATGTGAATTTTTATGAGTATGACTAATAAAGAAACAGGAATATTTCCAAATAAAACCTGGGGAAAAAAAACAAAAAACATTGATTTCGCCAAAATTACAAAGCATTTTGAAACTTCTGAAGAAAGTTCTGTTTTTTTTCTGTATCAGATGTATACATTTGTAGGCAAGTGCAATTTGACTTCTTTCACATATCACTCACTGATAAGGAAGAGATTATGCCGCCTCTCCCACTCAAAGATAATTAGAGCTTTGGGTTATGGCCATGTTGGCATCCTTGGAATTCTATCTTCTATCTTTTTGCTTTACATTTCGAATGCTAGACCAGACGATACAACAGAAGATATATTCAACAGAAAAGTATATTTCAGTTCAGTGAAGCTGGCAATTTTTTTAACTTTAAATCCTCTGTTACAACATGAATTGTTTTCTTCAGAGCATCTATTTATTTCTGAAGCATTTGCTTTGGATTTCTTGAGGCCAAACAGGTATAAATGTTCATCATAAACGATCGCCAGTGTATTTATAACCCGCATCATTCTTTGTCGAATGTTAATTAGAACTTCAAACAAATGCATTTCGGTCAAAACAGTTCTAGGCTTTTCTGATTCGTGGCCAATGAAACTTTAAATTACGTATTGCCATGTTTTAGGGCAAAATCTAACTTGATTACGTTCCTTTGTTCACCCTAATAAACTTCCAACTAGGCGTCTGATCATTGCGTGATCTGGAGATGTGTGATCTTGTGTCTGTGTGTTAGCAATTAAAAGTTAATAATCTTCATGCCTTGAGACTGTTTATCAAATGATGGGGGTAAAAGCAAGCACCAAGGACTTGGAGTGCTCTTTAACTCAAGGAGCCTACATTTCGAACTGTTTATTCCACCCGCAAGGACCCTTGATCTTTTCATAGCCGTACATGCTAATGAATAATTTGCACAGCAGCAAAAAAAAAAAAAAACTGCTGAGGTAGATTTAGCCCTTGTGTTCTGTTAGAAGTTAATTTCTGGAAAGGCAAACATTTTTTAATGAGCAATTTTATTGCTCGAATTAACAGAGAATACTCGGGAATGCATTTCTGCTTGTGAAAATTGTTTGCATGACTTTCATGTTGCCTTTCATCTGGGACTGGGTCAGAATCACTAATCAGTAGAAATGGATGGCATTAAAAAAATGACGGTTTTATATGAAGTATAGTAAAAAAAACAAAAAGGAAAAAAAACAAACTAATTCCAATTAAATGAGTCAAGAGAATTCATTTAAAGAGCAATCCAAGGACACATTTTTAAGTGCCTTACAAATGTCATTATATGAAATCAATAATGTCATGATCATTCTTCTCATAAGACAGAAATTTTACCAAAGTGATAGAATGCAGCACTGCATGAATAGTTTTTTTCCCTCAAATTATATGAAGCTTATCTGTCTTCTTTTTCATCTGTCACACTCAGGTGAGGCCGGCAAGACCCCCGAGAGCAGGCTGAGAAAGCTGTCTTGTCGGAAGATGTATAATTAGCCTCAAGGGCATGACAGACAGCCCAGATGAACCACTTACTCGCGTCTTTCGTCCCTAACGCAGGCAAGAGGAGCCACTAGAGGTCACACCAAGTCCAGAATCGTGTTAAAATACGGCGCCAGGTTCACAGATCACCATACAAAGGATTTTTTTGAACTTCTCATTGCCGTCACGGTCACAGACGGTGATAAAGTGCCGCATAGACGAAGGCCCACAGGTTTTAATGCTGTGTATAGCTCAAGCAGAATTCCTGTCAACCTTCTGTCACAGGCCAAAAAAAGTAATATAAAAATTCGCTATTTATCAAATTTCTATGTGGATTGCCAGACAAAAAATTAGAAAAAAGTACTGAAGCACAGGCAAAAAAATTAGATTTATCAAACACAAAGAGCTAAATCGTCCGTGAACGACATTAATCTTCACAAAGTTCAACTGGTGAAAAGTCAGCAAGCATTTTCTTCTCTCTTTGTCCCAGTTTCTATGAAAACAATGCAATTTTTTTTTTTTACACGTTTTACTGTATTCCGCACGGATCGCGTTTCATTTCCCAAACTTAGTATCGTGTGATCGTAAATGAAAGCAGTTGCTGGAACTGTGTCCTGCGCTGTCTGAATTGGCAGCTCGCACTCTCTGGCAGGTCCGCAGCCAACTGTGTGAGCGACAGCACTGTTATGAGGGGGAATTGGGAAGGCTGAGGCGTTTCTCCAGCTGTCAGGTAAGATGCAGCGGAGAGGAGCAGCCTAGTTCCTGCTCCTGTCATCACTGCGCCACAGACTGGGCCGTAACAGACAGCCCGGTGATGGCTGTGATCCCACGCTTGCATATATTACTTCCCAGATTACGCGTGATAGTCACACACAGTCTTGAGTTGTTTTCTGTTTTCAATGGTTGAGAGAAAATAGCTGAATAAGGAGGAAAACCTTCAAATATATACAAATTCTTGAAAGGACACTCTGTTCTAGAGCTCAGGCACCTAACAAGAGGCTACTACTGGTACAAATATTACTAATTCAACAATATCTACTATTGTATGCTAACCTTTCTCTCTGTATGACACTTCAGTTTCTTTTTTTTTCCTGACCCCACATGATCAACAATCCAAAATAACTTGATTAGTGTCTAAGATGCAGTAAATACCCACTTTATTAGACATATTTTTTCCTCTGCATGTAAAATGCAGCACCAAATATAAGTACGATTTAGTTCAACAAGCCAATGTCCCACAATTAGCATTATTCCTGCTCCTAGTTTGCTATTCTTAACCAAATTAACGCAAAATCTTCCCACTTTCTGGTGTGTTTGTGCTCTTGATTTAATGGCCCAAATAAACTAGGCTCAAGTAGGTGGTTTTTTTTTATGTCTCCATTATTTATGGGCAAATGCCTCCATGTGTCTTACAATATGTCTGAGTTCTCTTTCAATAATGCCATGAAATTCAATGGCAATATCTCAAAATGTCTTTGTGACTCAAAAAATTACACAGAGCTCCAGACTGATTAGTTGTCAATAAATACAATAGCTGTAAATTTGTTTACTCATTAAACTCTTGGGTATATTTGCTATAGATAAGAATTTCCTTTTGTGCAAAACATTTTAATTATTTTACAAGCTGTTGCAAATTGAAAGCATAATAACGTGCAAAAAAAAAAAGAATCACAATAGGATTTTTTTTTTCTTGCCTTATCTATTCTACGTTCCGCTCAATACATGATCTGGTTTAATTTCCATGGTGTGAAGCAAATCATGAGCAGCTGTGCTTGTATTCTTCTGCAAACAAAAAATCTATTCAAACGTAAAGATCATGAACCACGTGGAAACCAATGTGTAAACAATATATGAAGACCAGAACCTATAACTCACAGTGGGTCATTTAAAAAACTAGTTTTGCTGAGAGAACCCCGATACAATACCGTAAACATGAACCAATTAACCAGGTTTAGAATAGAAAAAGAGCATAGTGTGTAGATCATTGCCTTCCAAACTCATTACCTTAAGCATGCAGTGCCTAAGGGAGCACAGCTGGTTTAAATCCTATGAAGGGTGAGATTGGTCTTCTTTAGACCATAATAAGGCATCTATAATTACTTATTCATACTCATTTACAGACGAGAGCAGAGGCGAGCCACCATAGAATGCAATTTGTCTTCTCTCCTTCCCTCACCCCCCATGGTCACCCCCTCTGCCTCGTAGATCATTAGTTTTACTTTTTATTAAAAGAGATCAATAAGGCGGATCGCATTGTGGTCTCTCTCTCTCTCTCTCTCTCTCTCTCTCTCTCTCTCTCTCTCTCTCTCTCTCTCTCTATCCCTATCTGTCTCATTCATCTCTTTCTTTCTCTTTCACCTTTCCTTTTTCTTTTTGCATTTCCAGCTCTTCTATCTGCACACCTCCCCAGGACTGGCCTGGTGGGAGAGATAAGTGTGTGAATGTGTGTTTGAGCTTCGTCTCTCAGTGCCAAAGATAAACCCTCCAGGTAGCTGATTGGTGCATGTGAATAGATAACCAGAGCGTCTGGCCAATAACACAGAAACAGCAACGTTGTATAATAATCCAAAGTTTAATTAAGATTCGATGACCTCTCTGGTTTAATAATGAATATCGCAGGATTTGCAGCTGAAAATTAAAATTGAGAACTTATGGCACTAGCAGGGCAGCGCTGGTCAGTAAAAAATCTTTTTTTTTTTTTTAAAGAATGCTATTATCTTTCTATTGGTGTTACTACAGGGCTGAATTTTGGACCTTATCTGCAAGGTTACTTTCTTTCCTCATTAATTCCTCCTCTGGTAAACATAGCATGGTGTATAAAATGTAGTTAAATTCAGTAGCAGGCAATATTACACCATCATTTGCTTTCTAATAAAAAGATGTGTAGTAATTAAATTTATACGCATAATATACTGTATACAAAGTGTAAGCTCCAGGTGACATTTTCATGTGCATTTACAGACTTTTCCATAAGATTTTATTTCGATATCTGGAAGATAACTAAAGTACATTTATATTTATGGCATTTGGCAGATGCCCTTCTACAACTGAGCAGCTATCGGGTTAATGGTTTTGCTCAGGGGCCCAGGGGTGGCAGTGTGGCCTGGATTTGAACTCATGCCCTTCATGTCCAAAGTCCACTGCCTTAACCACTAAGCTACCCCTGAAATGTGAACATTCCCTTCAATATCAATCCAGAGATAATTTTTTCTGCACATAAGATTTTAAAGCTACCTTCCAAATATTTTTTTGTATACACAGCAAAGCTTCAAACCAAACACTGGATTGTGTTCAGAGCTGAGTTATGTGACCATAGTGCGCAAATGACATACAGTGACTGCATCATCAGTCTTCATTTTCCGTCTCTGTATTGTTTCAGGGTTTAAAGGCAAGTTTTTCAATGTTCTAGACTTGGGAATCTCTGCAGCCAGGGACCCATTCCACGTAAAAATAACTTCCATGGATCCCTTTATGATCCAGCAGAGATTCAGTATACCTTTTAAAATAATAGTGCAAAAATATGCCATCAGAATGCTATTTATTTTGTATTTTAATCGTTTTATTTTATTGAACACAATGTGTATTAATAATCGCATTTTATTAAAATGAAGAAAAAAAAAAGTTGAATTTAGGCTTTAATACAGTATCGATCAATTTGCTGTCTAGAAAATATTAAGCTAATAACTGATTTATTTTAAACCTAACAATCTTAATAATGTCTGATGTCATGAGGGGACCTCTGAATATTCACTGACTGAACACTTTTAAAAGGAACACTGTCTTCCTCCTTCTGACTTTCATTCCCTACTTTCCATTGTGTACCTCCACCTCTCCAGGCTCTTCTTAACCTGCTCCATTCTTTCACCACAAATAACAATATCATCCGCACACATTATAGTCCATTGAGACTCCTGTCTTACCTTGTTTGTCAACCTGTCCACCACCACTGCAAACAGGAAAGGGCTCAGAGTCAATCCTTGATGCAGTCCAACCTCCACCTTAGACCAGTCTGTCATTCCTACTGCAGACTTTACTGCTATCACACTGTCTTCATACATGTCCTGCACCACCCTCACATACTTCTCTGCCATACCTGACTTCCTCATACAATACCACAACTCCTCTCTCGACACCCTGTCATACGCTTTCTCTAAATACACCCACACACAATGCAACTCCTTTTGACCTTCTCTACACTTCTTCATCAACATTCTTAAAGCAAATAATGCATCTGTGGCACTATTCCTTGGCATAAAACCATACTGTTGCTCACAGATGGTCACCTCTTTTCTCAGCCTGGCTTCCACTACTCTTTCCCATAACTTCATCATGTCACTAATCAACTTTCCCCTGTAGTTACTGCAGGTCTGCACATCATTGAGATTCCAGGCAGTGAATGTAATGATATCAGTGGCCCACCATAAAATCAAGATGCAAAATGCATGTGTAAAATCAAGCTTTCCACCTATAATACTATATAATATAAAACTTTCCCCATTAAATGTTGACACAACTTTTGCACCATCACTTACATCGGCTATTTTGACATAGTCTTTTTAAATGTTAAAGAATGCCTTTACAATGTTGTGAATGTGTGTAGAAGCTGCAAAGTTTTAACTCACCTAGAACCGTGAGTCGAGCAGGCCGAGATCTCATGGCAGCCTGGATGGCCTGGCATTCGAATACAGCATCATCCGCTAGCTCGACCCTCTGGATCCTCAGGTGGTGTTCCCCTGAACTGTGATCTCCAATTACAGTGTAGCGAGGATATCCTGGAGCACAAACAACACATCAAGAAGGTCACTATTGGTGTCTTCTCTAGTGCATTAATTAGATTCAACAAGACTTATTGCCATTTGAAAAATCTGATTAATTGCATTGAGCGAATGCCTGATACACTTAATTTTTTCACAAGAATCACCTTTTTCATTGTTACAGGTACGACTCTTGCCCAATCTGTTTCTTTAATTCTCTACTTTAACAGTCACAAATGAGTGATAGCTAAAAAGAAATTTGCAGTTCCTCAGCATAACATATCAGAAAGCTGGCAAGATGTCAACTCCTTTTTTTCTTTATCAGAAAGTCTTAGTCAAGAGAAACTGTACACCAGAAATAATTGCAAGCAAGTCGTTTCACACCAGATTGCTCTTACATTTACGAATGTATTACACTTTTCATGAGTGAAGTCAAATGACAACTTATTATAAGGCTTAAAGTTTGGGCGATGGATAGAATTTTGCACTTCCTTAATATGACACCATTTATGTCAACTCCAACCACATCACCCTGTTCCTTACTTTTAGGATCATAGACAGTAGACCTCATTATACACCGCCGATGTTCATTCCTAAAGCTGATTTGAGATTCATTTTCTGTAACAGCAGTTCTGACATTAATTTCAGCTGTAGGACAAATCACAGGTTTTAATATGGTATTTGTTTTGATAGTAACAGAAGGATATGGTGGATGCTATACATATGTTGTGCCTCTTCAAGAAAATGATTATTTAAAAATTTGTGGGAGGAGTCTCCAGGTCCAGCACTGTCAATGCTTTTTATGTCACTTCTTTAAGTTTTCAAGACTTCACACAAAGCCTGAGATTTTTAAAACCTCCTCTCCTTGTGTTTATACCGTCCTGAAACCGCAATCCTAAGTAGACTGATGTGCTCATCACTGCGGAGGAAGAATATTCCCAGTTTAATAATGCATTAAGAAAAGAGAGACTGCATTAAAACAGCAAACAATCTTACATAAGAGTCAGCTACTCTCTTTTTAAAAGAATTCACTTCACTATTACTTCGAAATTTGCATGGGGAGCGAGGAACAGCGTTTGCTCGTCTACTGAGGGGGAAAAAAAGGAAGTCAGACGAGGACACTTTTCATTGTGGAAGGTTTGCAACGCATTTCACAGTCCTCTTGATATGAGTTACTTGCGCGGCTTGCGTGGGAATAATTTCTCCCTAATTATTGCAGACATCTGAATTTAGATTGGAATGCTTCTGCAAGCCTTCACTGCTCAGTACCCGATACTCTTTTTTCCCAAAACCCAGTGATGACAGATTACTGAAAGGAGGCTGACTTTACACATAATCTCATAGGATCTAATAGGATCTATTTTATTTTCTAGACAATCCAGAGGTGACGTTTGGTTCAGCAATATTTTCATCCACTGTGCAATTCTGTGCTGATTTTCTCCTAATATTTGCACTGACCTGCTACTTGGATTTCTGTCCCTAAATGCCTGGAGGTAGAATATTGATTTTGCTTCCACTGTCCATCGATAGGAGTAATGCTAACTCGAAAAAATGTGCAGTGACATAATTGTTTCGCAGCAAGGGACATCTCCTGCTCCACGGCCTTCTATAAGCAAGCCAACCCCTTTTTATTATTCAAAATAAAATCACTTACTGTATAGAGAAGTTATACAATTTTCAGAAACACAGAACCAATGCAACAAATACGACAAAAGTGCGACTTAATTTCGTACAATATTTTGACCACATCTTCTATATCATTTCTAGTGTTTTCATCATTTATCCATTTATTATCAGTAAGCACTTAATCCTGGCCAGGGCTATAAATAATCCATAGCTTATAGTGTAGAATGTAGAGGTAGGAATACACCAATAGTTATTGTCATAGATTTATTCACACTTATGGAAATTCCAGAGCAGTCACTCTATTTGTCAGTTTTTGGGAAGCAAGACGAAACAGAAGAGCGCGAGAAAAACTCCACACAGACAGTAAACTGAGCTCAGGATCGAACTGAGAGGCCTGGAGCTCTGCCACCATTCTCACTATTACACTACTCTACTCCATATACCATGATTATTTCTTGATCCTTTATCAACATGTGCAGGAATAATATAAGACAAAAATAATCTAAACCAGGCTTTGGACGTAATGAGTCTGTGAGCCTGAAATTTAAGGCAGTTGTGACACAAACGCCAATTGTTGCCCTTTGACTCATTGGATCGCATACAGTATTAATAGACCATTAAGTGTCCATTGTTTTCCCTCATTGAGGAGGAGAAAAGTAGCCAATTACGTTGCCGTGTGTTTTATCTACCCACATAGCTTTTAATCTGTCTCAGCGAGTGGGATGATACCAGAGGAACAGAACAACCGAAACATTTAATGACCCATCAAAACAGCTGTTGCTCACATAACTACACTGTAATCAGTAGGGATTCAGAATCAGATAAGGAAAATTTGACTTGATTTATTTGTACTTTGTTCTTCTTTAAAAAAATGTAATAATAAAAAAACAAGGTTAGACCAGCCATATGAATGCTACAATGTTTATTTCATGAAGCACATTTTTCTATTTCAAAAACAAAACTCTGAAACACCAACTGATGTAGCTGACACTTCAGAGCAGTCAAGCTTTCACACGTATTCGCGGATATTCAAAGGAATCGGGAACATCCTAAATAACATTAATGGCCACTGACTCAGCTCGATACTCTGGTTTATACTCCTGCCAAGCGATTGATGGATTTCTTGAAGCATCTATTAACACTTAACGCCCTGCTGCAAATCTTAAGGACTTCCTTTTTATCAGTCAGGGGGAAAAATTTTGTTCTGCAGTAACTTCCAATGCATTATGGCCTAAAAGGTCATCTGCAATACCATCAGCATACATGGATGTTAAGAACTCCTACTCATCCATCATGTCAGGGTATGCCATGACCTCTGCAAAGCACATGGTTTGACCCGCCAGCTTTTTGGCAGTAATCATGAATATTAAATATGTAATCATAAATACTGACCTTGGCATAACCTAAATCGCATTTTAGCATGTTGCCCGGCTAATTTACAATTTCTTTTAATCTGGAATTGTACAAAGAGGCAAAAAGTGTTGTTTAAATGTTTTAAATCACCTAATTTGTGAAGAGATGTCTATTTGTAGTGAAAGGATTAGACTTTTGATCTTTTCACTTATATAAGCTTGCTGTATCAGTTGACCGTAATCCCTATTTTGCTCAATTTGGAACATAAATTGTAAAAAATCTGAGTCTCACAGCTGTTAAACATAGCATTTGAAAATTTCAACAAAAATGAGTTTTAACATAGCCTTAATTTAGATCAGGGTATATTATCAATTAATATATATAAATTAGACTGATTATAAAACTACCTATACTGTAGTTTGCTTTTAAATCAGTCAACAAAGAAAAGTTCTGGCTTTTTTCAGTATATATATATATATATATATATATATATATATATATATATATATATATATATATATATATATATATATATATATAATTTTTTTTTTTTTTGCTAGAATTTAAATAAAATCCAGTACACTCAATATAGACAAATGTTTGTGTAACAATCCCACTCCATATTTAGTCTCAATTTGCTGTTATTATAACCTCCACTCTTCTGGGATTTTCCACTACATTTTTTGGAGTGTCCATGCTCAATAACCAAAAGGGTGTTAGTGAAGGTACTGATGTAGGTAAAGTTATGAGGCCTGTGGTGCAGTCAGCGTTCCAATTCATTCCAAAGGTGTTCCGAAGGGGTTGAGGTCAGAGCTCCATAACAGACCACTCAAGATAACAACCAAAATTAATTATAATTTTTAACTATAAAGCAAATATTTAAGGGAATAAGAACAATAATGGTCCGAACCCCCTAAACTGATTTGATGGTCATTTTAAAGCAGAGGCATTAATGTCACACATGCATCACATAGATCAGGTGAAATCTGCTTTGTATGCGGTCTCTCTATCAATCCCACAAATTCTTCCTGCATACATTCCTAAACAACCTAAGAGCATCATGGATCAGCGAGAGGAATAACACAACACACCCATTGATCACAATGAGTCCTGAAGACAGCATATGTCACTGAACACAAACAATGCAAAATAGCCCCCATTAGAGCTAATGGATCCATCAGGCAAGGAATGGATGAGACTTTATAGCCGATCAATGATGTAGGAAGTGGAGACGTACATCAGTGATTAATGGTTGCCCAGATGAGCGCAGGCATCTTCCTAAAGCCTTTCCGAGAGCGAACCCAAGAGAGAAAGAGCAAGACAAGAAGCATAAGAAAGACAGGAAGTGTTGACGAGCTGCATGATTGCATATCATAGCAGGATTATAGCTCCTGACTGACTGCTCTATGAAAGCCTAGAAGACATTATGAGTTGTTCCAAATGAGGAGAACAATTGTAATGTACGAAACCATGGTGTGAAGCCAATCTGTTCAATTAACACCAGACACCACAGGATAATGCCTCCAATTGTCGGTTTTCATATTCCTAGATATCTTTTTCATGTATTCCATACAAATAAATAATTGCATGAAACAACACTATTCGAAGGAAACACTACATAAACCCAGTCAGGCATTGCTCAACCCTAATAGTTTCTTTGTTTCTGAGCTGTAGATAGATATTAGATTTTAGCTCTCAGATCTGATATTATGACCAGCCTGAGTGCCTCGGCCAGTGAAACACAAAAGGAGGTGATGAAGAAAGGGATGAAATCGATAACAATCAGATCTTTCTTTTCCTTTTTTGTTTTCAAGTGGATAAGGAGTCATTCCTCTCATTTTAATCATGGCTTTTCTACTCAGGATTACTAGGCCCTAGAGAGACAGGCTGTGAGTGCACCTGCGCTAGGAACAGTGGATTTGGATAAATATTGTGCTGTACAAGGTGTCACACTTATGGTAATGCAGGCAGCTGCTCACCTCATGCCAGCAGTCATAGATGTGCCTTTTTTTTTCTTTCCTTTTTTTTTCTCCCTACTGACGAGATTGCCTCTTGTTGACGTACTAGGAAGCAGCATTAAAAAGACCAGCTGTGGTGCGATATTTCTTTAAGTGCCCTGCTCTTCAATGCTTGATGCTTGTTTTTTAAACCAGAGCTCTTAGTATTTAGTGTGTGTGTGTGGTGGGGGGGGTTGGAACAAAAAAAAAAAATGAATAAAGTACACAGACAGCTTTCATGATGCGTCATTAAAATTTGTCACAGCTTTTGTGCTCAAGCCCGCTATCAATCCGCATAAAAATCATGTCGCTTTGCCCATCTTTCTCACTTCAACGCAAACTGACACAGATGTCCCATTAGGCTTTGTTCTTCTGCTTCTCTCATTAGTGCTAGTCCCACTTTGTCCCCTTTTCTTCACCACTCTTGTAACTATTGTTTACAGCCGACGGCTGATTCCTCGAGAGCAGAGGGAATTTGTTGGGACACAGCCACCCACTAAGGTTTAATTAGAGTGCAATATCAGCAGCGAGATTGCACAGAGGCATGACCGCTGAAGGTCAGAAGAGACAAGACCCAAGATCTTCAGCTGAATACATATTTAATGGAAAATTCTGGGCCACAGCTTAGCTGATGCTCAGTGGACTTTGAGCAAAGTTAGAGCTCCCGGGGTTGTGCACGTGCCAGTTTTTGCAGCAATTTCTTGTTTGAATTTTGCTCTGGACAAAGCTTTCTCACAAGAAGTCCCTGATTTCTACCAAATAAATTAATATGCTGTTTGATATTGTGATTTACCAAATTTTTTTGCAAGCAGCTTTCCCAATGATTTTATGGGTAGTTTAAAGTTTGCACCTCTGGAAGTACCAAAAGTTTGACAGTATTACAACATATCTAGTGCAATGTAATTTAAAAGTGATGAACCATACCAAAGACTGTTCTATATAGATATAAAGTAAATGAGTGTGTTTTGTTGATAACGTATATGCAAATATAAACCTTTGCACAGCATCTCATTAAATGATATTGGCATCGCACATCGGAAGACCAGACGTGCAGTTAATATCTAATGTAAATAGTGAGTTCATGGTAGTTTATAAAAATGTATACATTTCTGTGCACAAAGAAACATCCCAAATCTTCAGTTATCCTAATCAGGGTTGTGGTGGATCTATAATTCGATTCAATTCAATTTTATTTCTATAGCACTTTTCACTATAGACATTGTGTCAAAGCAAATTTACAGTAAGAGTTATAGAACAAAATTCACTTATATTTAAATTGATATGGTTTCATCCCTGATGAGTGGCAAGGAAAAGCTCTCTTGGCATGTAGAAGATACCTCGAGAGGAACCAGAGAAAAATGGTGAACCCATCCTCATTTGAGTGACACCAAGAGTGAGATTATAAATCATCAAATCATTACGAACACAAGAGAATAATAAAAATCATGAACACTGGAATGTGTGATTATGAGTAATGTCCTTTCTAGCATCTTATACTGTCAGTTGGAGCTCCTGAACAACTCATAAATGAGCATTAACATCTGAGATCATTATAGATTCAAAGTGAAGTCTATAGTGAAGTTTATACAGGGAACACTGGGGGTTAAGTCAGGAATAAACCCTGTATGGGCCAATAGTCAATCAGAGGTCACCATACATAAACACATTTATATACTCCACTAGTATCTCAGGGAAACATAAAGCCATCAGTCCACTTACTGACAAGCTACTGGGAGGTGAGACGAAACCAGAGAACCACCAAAGAAAATCTAATCATTACGTATTTTTTAGAACAAGCATGTAAGACGAAATCCTTTCTGAAGCTTGACAGTAATGACAGTGTTTTCAAGCTTGACTCAATGCTTTTTCACATATAATGAATTATAGCTTGTAGATGTCGAAAAAAAAAAAATGTCTGACTAGCGGAGTTTATGAATATGCATGAAAAACAAAGTGATGAAAGGTCCTTGGGGATTGCAAGGATCACAATTCAATAAGCGTTATGCAAAATTAAACAATTAGACTGATTTAATACAAGTAGCAATTTGCAAATGAGGAGATACACGTGTCAAAAGCTATCAGCAAACTAAAAATATTTCACAGGTTCATAAGTTATTATTTGGTCCTTGTTTTTTCAATACAGCTTATAGGGACTACAACTGCTACTACTACTGCTACTACTACTACTACTGCAACTACTGCTACTACTACTACTACTACTGCTACTACTACTACTACTGCAACTACTGCTACTACTACTACTACTACTGCTACTACTACTGCTACTACTACTACTACTGCAACTACTGCTACTACTACTACTACTACTGCTACTACTACTACTACTGCAACTACTGCTACTACTACTACTACTACTGCTACTACTACTACTACTGCTACTACTACTACTACTACTGCAACTACTGCTACTACTACTACTACTACTGCTACTACTACTACTACTGCTACTACTCCTACTACTGCAACTACTACTACTACTACTACTACTACTACTACTGCTACTACTACTACTACTGCAACTACTGCTACTACTACTACTACTACTGCTACTACTACTACTACTACTGCTACTACTGCTACTACTACTACTACTACTGCTACTACTACTACTACTGCAACTACTGCTACTACTACTACTACTACTGCTACTACTACTACTACTGCAACTACTGCTACTACTACTACTACTACTGCTACTACTACTACTACTGCAACTACTGCTACTACTACTACTACTACTGCTACTACTACTACTACTGCTACTACTACTACTACTGCAACTACTGCTACTACTACTACTACTACTGCTACTACTACTACTACTGCTACTACTACTACTACTGCAACTACTACTACTACTGCTACTACTACTACTACTGCAACTACTGCTACTACTACTACTACTACTGCTACTACTACTACTACTGCAACTACTGCTACTACTACTACTACTACTACTACTACTACTGCTACTACTACTACTACTGCTACTACTACTACTACTGCAACTACTGCTACTACTACTACTACTACTGCTACTACTACTACTACTGCAACTACTGCTACTACTACTACTACTGCTACTACTACTACTACTGCTACTACTACTACTACTGCAACTACTGCTACTACTACTACTACTACTGCTACTACTACTACTACTGCAACTACTGCTACTACTACAACTGCTAATACTGCTACTACTACTACTACTACTGCAACTACTGCTACTACTACAACTGCTAATACTGCTACTACTACTGCTACTAGTACTGCTACTTCTACTGCTACTACTGCTACTTCTACTGCTACTACTACTACTACAACTGCTAATACTGCTACTACTACTGCTACTGCAACTACTGCTACTACTACAACTGCTACTAGTACTGCTACTTCTACTGCTACTACTACTGCAACTGCAACTACTGCTACTACTACTACTACTACTGCTAATACTGCTACTACTACTGCTACTGCAACTACTGCTACTACTACAACTGCTACTAGTACTGCTACTTCTACTGCTACTACTACTGCAACTGCAACTACTGCTACTACTACTACTACAACTGCTAATACTGCTACTACTACTGCTATTACTACTGCTACTACTATTACTACTACTACTACTAGTACTAATACTAATACTACTACTACTACTACTACTACTGCTACTACCTCTGCTACAACTACTAGTACTGCTACTACTACCGCTACTGCTACTACTACTACTACTGCTGCTGCTGCTACTACTACTACTACTACTACTACTACTACTACTACTACCTCTGCTACAACTACTAGTACTGCTACTACTACCGCTACTGCTACTACTACTACTACTACTACTGCTGCTGCTGCTACTACTACTACTACAACTACTACTACTGCTGCTTCTACTACTATTACTACTACTACTACTACTACTACTACTACTACTACTGCTACTACTACTGTTACTACCGCTGCTACTACTACTTTTTCTGCTACTGCTACTAATAATAAAACTCTATAGTACTGTAGCACTGATGAACTGGTTAATTGTTTTCCATTTGCAGATTATTTCTCATAAACCATTAATGCCCATGCTGAAAATCCATTTACATGTAATTTGTTCACCAGAAGCTGTATTAAAACAAACATTGTAGGATTTACTGAATCTTAAATGTATATTTAGGATTTCTATTTATTTGAAGGATCATTTATATTTATTTGAAAATGATGACGATAAGAAAGATGAGGATGATGATGATATCTTGATAATATTTTTCCTAATGGAAACTGCCACAACACAGTAAGTGAGTGCATAATTAAAAAACTTCAAAGATATTGAATGTTTCATTTTGGATGCTGATGCCAGGGATGTTTCTTGTTTTGACCATGGTATTTAACAAAACTTCATAGGACTGGGCAGTTTTATCTTTTATTTGGGTAAAAGAGTGAGTGGGTGTTCAGATGAAGCGCAAGGGACAAGGCAAAGCCACGGTCATTAATATGAGCGCATACTGGGTGAGTGTACAGCGCTGCATAATGTGGTAGGTGAATTTGCTTGTTTATTATCAGGAAGCGCTTCATCCAGCTCAATGCTTAAATATAGTCAAAGGGCTTTAATTACTAATTTGTTTATATTTAAAGAGAGAGAGCCGACTAAAATGAAAAATACTAAAAGCCAGTGGAAAATATTTTAACTGTGGGAGAATTTTAAATTGATAAAAGTTTCTGCAAAAGTGATGGGGAAGGAATTGCTAAAGGTTTCTGTGAGAGTAAACGAGATAGAATACATTTTCCATGGAAGTGGACAGGGCTTGTCAAAAGTTTCCTTGGGAGTGAGCAGGAGCAGGTAGTGTTGATTAAATAAGGTGCAATAGAACCAACTTTCTTTGCAAGTGGGTAGGATTTAACATAATTTCTTTCAGAGTGGGTGGAAATAAACAGTGGGAGAAGGTAGGATTGATCAAACCTGTTGTGGGTGTTTGAGGATTGAGCGAATATTCAGAGGGAGTGGGTGGGATTGATCAGAAGATGTGTGGTACTAGGTAGGATTGATCAAACTTTCTGTGGGTGAGCATAGTATCGCATATACTTTCCATTCGGTATTCAGCAAACTTTTGTGGCATCAGGCAGGTTGATCAAACTGTTCCTTAAGCAGGAGGGACTGGTCAAGGGTGGGTAGGAATAGGATAAAAAACAACCTCAAAATATGAGGAAAACACAGATAAATCACCTTTCTACATTCATTTATTTTGTAAAGGACCTGTTGTCTTTCCTACCTGATAGGTCTCGGCCAACACCCAAAGCCAGGCCATCTTTGATCCACAGCACAACACCATGGTAACCAGGAATGGAGCACGGAAGAGTAACCGGTTGGCCAGCAACTACCACCAAATCTTGGGGTTGCTGGGAAAACACAGTAAGGGCCCCTGGGAGAAAAAAAAAAGCAGAATTCATATGTCAAACCCTGGTGCGACAGTTGGAACACCTTGTGCCCATTTCAGAGTTACAAGAGCACCATCAAATATTCCCTTTAGCCATTAAAATTCATTAAAATTTATATCTCATGTTAATGGCGCAGTGGGATTCTTACCTGTTTGTCAACACTGTGGATTACATTAGATAAGATCGTAGGTTGTGTCTTTTGCTAATTGTGCCCCTTAAGAAAGGTGTTTACAGTGCAGGACAAATAGAAAAAATAATCCAAGTCCTTTTGCGTTAAAGTGGCCTTCTGGCCGTTCAAATAGTATTATTACACAGGGCTGTTAATTAATGGGAATAAACTGAGAATTTACTGAATTGCAGCCTATAACATAGAACTTAAATGTAGTTTTAAACAAATCTTTCAGGAAAATCTGGGTTTAAACAACCAGATTCAATGCAATTTCAGATTCCCTGCACATTCATCAATCACACACAGCACACTTACAGTAGGGTAATTGAGGCCACACCCCATACATGCACCGTGCATTTCTCTATAACATGACACACATATTTTATTGAATCCTGTTTACAAAACACTGTCAAATATGTCTATCTTGGTGAGTATTCCCATAAAATATATACATATTATAAATGTTTTATTAGGTTTAAAACTTCTTTGTGCGATAATTGTACAACAAAATTATACTAACAATTAAAGTTAAAAAAATTCATTCAATTCAAATTCATAAATTCAAAAATCTGTATTAGTTTGCATGCAAGTTCCCTGCATGCATGTCAGCTCATGACCAAACAAAATTCTTTCTTTTGGCTTCTCCTGTTAGGTGTTGCCACAGTGGATCATCCGTATTCATGATCCGCATGTTTGATTTGGCACATGTTTTTATGCTGGATGCTCTTCATAACACAACCCTCCCCATTTATCCGGGCTTGGGACCGGCACTAAGAGTGACTGGGATTGGTTCCCTGACCGGGGATCGAACCCGGGCTGCAGCGGTGAGAGCGCCGCATCCTAACCACTAGACCACCAGGGAACTTATGATCAAACAAAATGTTGCTATTTATTTTTATATGATAGTTTATATACATTTTCCCAAACTTCTAGTTAATTCCAATAAATTCCTGGTAATTTTCCAACTTGGAATATGTAAAAAAAATCCCCAGATGAAATTCCCATGGAAATTTTCCTAAAATGTACCTGAGATTTCCTCCCCTTTGCAACCCTATAATCCATCATGTACTCCCAACTAATGCCACCTTTCCACATACACTGGTGCCATGACCAGGATAAAATTCGTACTCATTGGAAAATAAATGAATGAACGAATTAGTGATTCACAGAGTAGATTCCTGAACCACCACTATTTTTTTCTTTACTGATACAGTATTTGATCATAGTAGGTCATCTTTATGAAAGCTTTTACATTCCAGCACGCCTCTTTTTCTTTGGTAGTGTGGGGAAGATTGTTTTCTGTTAAGCCATTCGAAATTGGTCTTTCCTACCATCAAGGTGTCACATGAGCCCTTTTACATCCTATCATATCGCTGAATGATATGTTAAGGTTATATGAGCGTGTAAATACATGTGTCTTCTCAGAAATAGATCCACTCCAATGCAGTAGGTTGAATGTCTTTCATTTTACACTGTACCATGCCTTTATTACCATGTCTCCCACACTGACACATAAAGAAATAATGAGCCCTATGGTTTGTCACTGCTATACAGGGCAGGATGGAGAAATGCGTGCTTGTAAAGAAATGTAATGGAGCGGATTGATGTCTGTGGTGCTGAACTGTTCAACCGTCTCTAATATCTATTCCCCACCCACACACACACACACACACACACACGCAATCTAAAGACAAAGCTGGGGTTATTTAAGCTTTCTCTGAGACATCTGAGGACAGCACAATTGCTACTTATACCCTTTTTTCAGATTACAAGCGGAGAAAAAGAAGACGTGCGGAGAACGAGACTTCTGTAGATAAGAACGGGAAGAGAAAAAATTCAAGTCGAACCAAAATAACACGGCGATGTAATTGATCACAGGAACGGCGGCGTGAAAGTATTGTATTAGGTGAAAAATAGTCCCTCAGTCTTCTATCCTTCTCCGAGTGTGATGTGATAGATAGGCTTGTTAAGAGGTAAACACACGTCCGCAGATTGATTTATACAAATTCTCCCCGGCGGATCCTGCAATCTGCTTTCCTATTATTAAATCAAGACACACACAAAACGAGAAAAAAAAAAATGGAGTGGGAATATCATCACATATATTGCACACTTCATCATTCAAGCCTAGTAGGCTTTGCCCCTAAGTGGCAGTACTTATTTAATTGTAATGCCTTTTCTGTATGTGTGCATGTGTATTTGCTTGCGATTATTTGCAAAGGATTCGTTCATCATGGCTCAAAGCCAACAGTGATGAAGGGAAAAACAACAGCCTTTCCTCATAATTCTCTCTTTTCATCCATGCTACATGTGTATTAATTAAATGAATGTCTACAGTGTGTGCGTATAATCAGTAATGCTTTTTACATTTCAAATTTATCTCCTTAGAAGTGTTGCATGAAGTCTTACAAACTTGTATCTCCAGCATGGCCTTCAGGACCTATTTACGGGCGTAAGTGCAGATAATTATTTATGGTGCAAAACACAAAAAAGAACGCATGTAAAGTAACTGGAACAAGAGGAACATAATCTTGACCGTACAACATGCATAATAAACATGAGAAAATGAAAGCAGTGTAAGGTGAGGCATATACTGTATACCAGTGCTCATTAACAGGTGCAAAGAAAGTTATGACACATTGTTTAGTGAGGTGCGGTGTGACGCAAAACATAGTGCCATAATCCCGACAAACACTTTCTTGAATGTAGTCACCACCTCATGTATACAAGTCCTGTTCACTGCTAATTATTGCAGTCTACCGCTGCAGAAATTAATTGGGATGCTGCAATGCCCTCAGAGGTACTCTACTAAAGTTACTCAGAGTTACCACGATTCTTGATACCTAGGCAGAAAGTCCACAGATAAACTAGCCACAGAGGTGGACATGAGCGAGAATTCAGTGGTTATCTTATTTATACAACTGAGCAGCTCTGGGGTTGAGAGTCTTGCTCAGGGGCCCAGGAGTGGCAGCTTGGTGTGGCTGAGATTTGAAGTCACGACCTACATACAATGCCTTAAACATTAAGCCACTGAATCCCAGTAACCAAAACCTAATATTACTTTAATCATTGTACTATAGGTATTAATTTTTCAAATGACTTGCTATGTCCACAATAATCAGGATAAGTTTGAAAATGGCATTTAAAAAAAAAACACTTCCACTTTCCTTATTGATCATTTTCCAAAAGTTGTTTATCCACACTGAAACGTCTGGAAACGCTTACATAAGACTTCAATCTGCGACATTTCCACCCGGCGTTTATTTACATTCCGACTCTTTGAGAAAAAAAAAATGGGGCGCCAATTATTAAAAACACGTCATTGTTTTCTAAAGCCACGTTTTCACAGTCCACACTGAGATGCAAAAACAACAGCGTTTTTCAAATTGATCCACTATAGAGGGCGTTTTCAAAAAGCTACCTTTTCTTTAACTAAAAACAATCACAGTGTGGATGAAAAGACAAAACGGAGAGAAAAATACCTGTTATTTTTTTCAAATGAACATGTATTAATGTGGACATGGCGTAAGACTAGGCAGCTAGACGGGTTGGGCGTATACTTATTGGAGCAAGTAGAAGGAGTTACAGCAGCAAGAATTAGCAAGGTTAGTTAGTGATCTAGGACGTGACAGGAGTGACGATGTTGCTTGCGGTATAAGCATGAAAACCTCAAAAGCTTTGGAAACTGACCTGTTTGAGCAGAGTGTACAAGAAAAGAGGTAAAAATACAAACAGACCAAAAGACTAAAGTGCTGCAGGGTCAGGTGGAGATGACGTGACTAAACTAAATCTATCGGGCACCTCTATTATCAGTGTGGATATTTTAGATCACTAACCAATTAAAGAAAAAAAACAGAAATCCCTGACAACAGAAACCACTAAATATCACATGTTAATAAAAGAAAATGATTAGTGAGATCATTCAGGGTGATAATTTGTCCACCACCTGGACGAGTATAGAGAGCTAACGTGTGCTGTAAGCTCCAGAAGGGAAAAAAAAAAACCTCTGTCTTGTTTTTTGAGCTTGGTCGCATCTGTGAGCCTTCTGCTTCACTGCCCAGATGGCCGTATCTTCAGCCTTTTTCCTCCTCCTCTGTCATGTTGTAAGAGTGCCAGCTGCGTTGCCAGTTGAGCGTAGCACAAGGCGCAGTGAGGAGCATACTCACGTCTAACAGCCGATTGGTAAAACCAGAAGAGGAGCACCGTGGTGCTGAGCGACGGGAGAGAAACCAACGCGTGAACACTCCGAGGCCTGGATCTACACATTAGTGTTTGTAAAAGACGGCGAATAAGAAGCCAGGATTAACATGGTGTGTGTGTTGTAATTCAGATGTCGACAGATGTGTACTGTACACGTCTCATTTTTATCACCTGGTGAGGCAAAGTTAATGAAACAAATAGAGTTCATGGCAAATGTTTAAAAAGGTTTCACAAATATACTGTCTCCAAATAATAGTGAGTACAGCAGGCTTGTGTGTGTGTGTGTGTGTGTGTGTGTGTGTGCTGGTGAGTATTGATATTAATAGAGTGCTATCTTCTTACAGACTTGTCAGTGGTGTCTATAATTCTCTCTCCCTCTCCCTGACTTTCCCTAAATAAACATTAACTAAGATGTTCCATGAAGCAGCGATGGGGGTGAACACGCAAAGAGGGGAAGAGGGATGACGCCAGAAATTTATTTTTTTCATGCGAATCAGCTCTCGAGTGTGTTCTGGCATGAAGAAGATGCAGACTGACACTTCACCAGTCCCTCAGGCTCGTCTCCTGCTCAAACCAAACGAAGGGCTCCGCAGGGCTCCACGTGCCCTAAACGACAGCGGCGCTTAAAGCGGCGAAGAGCATTAACGGGCTTCGAAATGCATCCGAGAGAAATCGGGTCTGCGCTCACTTCACTGCTTTCGGAACGGTTTTGGGAGCAGTGTTCCAGCAATAAGAGCATTACTAATAGCCTATCAAAGCTCGCTTTACATCCATAGCTTTTTTTTTTCTCCATTTTCCTTTCTTTTACAGTGATACATGTCAGACATGAGAGTACAATGTGTAAATATCTGTTTCTTTTTTTTCCCCCCTCTTGTTTCTCATAGTTATTTGATAGAATCCCACTTCACCGTTGTATCCGTGCAGGGGTTAGAAACAGCATGTTAAAGTGAAAGTCAAAAGAATGACGGAATAACCCGAAATCGAATTCTCTGTGATTTGTTTTTTAGCTACAGCTTTAAATTGTGTGGGGTTTTTCTTTTTTTTTTCTTTTTTTCTTTTCGAGAAGCCTCAATTTGCTCTACAATGTGCTAACTTAAAAGAGCTAGGGAGGGCAACATAAAAATAAAAATAATAATAATAAAATGTAATTTCTATTCAAAGCATCAGCAGGAACAGCAGCTTGCTGGTTAGTATGCTTTTTAAGTGCAGACACAATTGTAGGTTTGCAGCTGTAATGAAAAACAGAAAGAAAGATCTGAATTAATGTGTGTGAGGTTAAAAAACAAAGTTCAAATGATCTACAGACTGAAGATGGGAAGAGAAGGCAGACTAAAAAAAAAACAGGGGCAGAAATGGATCAACTACATCAGGACCCCCCCATATAGGAAACAGCATTCTGAACAATGCCAGAGACATATTTAGAAATTTTCATTTTAAATGTTTTATTTATATCATATCTGTATTTGATAATAAAGTTTGGCTTTCAAACTAAAATCTCCTGTAGTTATTAATAGAGGTCAAGGCACCGATAGATTGCCGGAACTATCAGACCTCTGCAAAAATCCATGCAGATAGTTTTTCCGGCTTCCGGTCAGCTGTCATTACGAGAGCGGCCTCTAGGGGCGAATCAATGAAGCCACATGCTGTTTGTTGTTACAAGTGAGACAGCGTGATGCACAGGGCAATATTATAATTATATTATTATATTAATATTATTATTATTTATACTTATATTTCTTTTCTTTATCACATTTTTATGATTCAGTACTGTTTTGTTTTATTTTTGCAATAAAGTTCAGTGCATAACAAAATAACAAAATAAGAAACTAATCTAGCATTAGGAGGCATGACTAATATATTTAAAATCGTAATAAAATCTGCGAAAATGCGATCAGTTTAAACAGCAATATAAAAAATGTACTAGAGTGTAAACTTTGCCATGTCTGTATGAACAAGAGTCTTTTAAAGTGTGTTTGTGTGTGTGTGTGTGTGTGTGTGTGTGCGTGTGTGTGTGTGTGTGTGTGTGTGTGTTTGTATAGATGGGTGATTGTGAGCAGTAGAGTGTGCGAATGTTTTGTCAGTTGGAGTCTGAGTGCTGCTGGGAGCTGCGATTTGACAGTTACTGCTTGTGTCTCGTGTCTAGTTTGTTCAAGTACTAGTCAACTTGTACTCCATTTATGCTCTTTGTGTGGTTATAAATTAATAATATAGACAGATCTCAGAGGTTTCACGGTTTCGCTGTTTTGATTTTTGACATCGATTTGTATACAGGAGATCAGCAAAATAAAAAAGCCTGCATAAAAGCCACTCCATTGGAACAGAAATCAGGCAGGACGTGAAAAGCACATTCATTTCTGGTAGCAGATGATTTTGGCTTTCTTTCGAAGCAAGGTTTGACCTCCTGAATTGGCAAGCTTGAGCTTTGCTAATCGACAGAAAACAAGAAAAAGGCAGAAAACTCTTTTCTGCATGGCAGGTTTGGAGTATGAAGAAAACACCGCATGGAAAGAGTGAGACATTATGGAAATACAAAAAAAAAAGAAAGAAAATAATTTAATGAATTCGGTTTCCTATAGGGATGTGTATTGGAAAGAATCTGGCGGTTGTGATACGTTATTTTGCGATACATTGCGATACTATAAGCAAAATGATATATTGGGATATTGCTTATTTTAGGAATCGGATATGTAGTAATACACCTTATCATTATTACACCCCCAGAAACTGGTGTATATTAAAGCTAATATTAATGGCATGCTCTAATGCTAGTACTTCCTTCAGAGATAAGAAGACTGCTGGCTATCTAGCGGTTGGGATATAAACTCAAAACGAAACAACTGCCATGAATAATTCTTTATTTAATTTTGGGAATTGATGCAGTATCGGCAAACCAAATATCGTGATACTCATGTCTATCGATATTTTCTTGCACCCCCTAGTTTCCAATCCGTCTTTAAGCACATGTATATTTGTGTGTGACATTGAGAATTAATGATTTGCTCATTTTGAATAATTTCATTATCAATCTATAACATCTAATATCACAATAGCTTGAATGGTCATAGACCCATTTTCCAAATGCATGAAAACATCTTCGTGCTTTACCTGAGCTTGTGGAGTTTCTTGAAGGACGTCCGCACTCGGTGCACTCAATTAACACAAAAGCAAGTAGAAATCAGAGGCTGCTTTGGTGCAAATGAATTCTCCCGATCACATTTGTGCTAAAGGCTGAATCAATCACTGCTGACTGCAGATTTCAATGCTCTGCAGTACTCTTTCACTTAAAGCTTAAACAGGAAGACATGCGCTTAAAGTCGATACCCATCTGACCAACCATGTAACCAGACTTTACTGTAATTGTGGTTATACACAAAATATCGACATAAGCTTATGGAAACCTGGCCATAACGTCTGTATTTTTTTTAAACAGCAAATTCCATATTTATTAATAACCTCCACTCTTTCATGTTCCAGCAGAATTTGAAGTGTGCTTGTGATAATTTTTTTCCACAGTGGTGTGAGTAAAGTCAGGTACTGATGAAGGTGAGTTGAGGAGATCTGGGGTGCAGTCAGCATTCAAGTTCATCTCAAAGGGGTTC
Source organism: Silurus lanzhouensis (assembly GCA_039877035.1). Lineage (NCBI taxonomy): Eukaryota > Metazoa > Chordata > Actinopteri > Siluriformes > Siluridae > Silurus > Silurus lanzhouensis. The sequence continues at coordinate 14,855,269 of JBCEWE010002369.1, read as the reverse complement.
AGGTGTTCAATAGCTCTATAGCAGGCCACTCAAGGTTTGATTCCAACCTATGTAAAGGATATCTTCATGGAGCTTTCTTTTTGTACAGAAACTTTGTCATGCTGGTAGACGTTTGGGTCTTCTAGATCAAATAAAGGTAAAATTTCATGATACCACATCCACATACATCCTGTACAAGTGTGTGTTTCCAAATTTGTGGCAACAGTTTGGGAATGATTTACATATGACTGAAAAATGATGTGCCCTTGTGATACTTTTATCCATATGGTGTATATTAGTAACACCAAAGAGTACAGCTTTCTGTACTCTTTCATCTCTTCCTGACTCCTTTTCCTCTCTACCTTTGGACTTTGCTACTGACTCCTTCTTCTCATCTCTTAACTCAACCAGGAACCTCCTCTGCCCCTTGACTACAAAACCCAAGAAGACTTCTTGTCCCACACCCTGGCTGTCAGAAGTTTTGCGCAGCAATCGACGAAAACTAGTAAAGAAAAGCAGAGAGGAAGTGGAAAAAATCACAACTCAATGTAGACCTTGTATCTTACCGTGCACTCCTGACCAAATTTTCTTTGGATGTGACTTCTGCTAAAACTGCCTTCTACAAGAAAAAGCTCAAGGCCTCTGCACAAGATCCTCATAAGCTCCTCAACATCTTCTCTTCTCTTCTCTTCTCTTCTCAACCCCCCTGCCACACCTCCGCCATCCTCCCTGACTGCCTCCTTCTATGATGAAAAGATTAAGGAAATCTGCCAGACCTTCACTTCCTCCCCAACAATGACTACACAACACAGCCAGGAATCCACTACTTATTTGTTGTCATGATTCTCAACCTTAACAGAAGATGAGCTACTACAAGTCATCCAATCTTGCAATCCCACCACCTGTCCTCTGGATCCAATCCCTTCAACTATGCTTCAGACCATCACACAAGATCTCCTCTTTTCATCTTCACAATCATCAATGGGTCTTTAACATCTGGCTATGTGCCAACTACCTTCAAGCAAGCAAAGGGTCATTCCTATCTTAAAGACACAAGCTCAGACATCAACAACTACAGACCTGTATCACTTCTCTTCTTTATTTCTAAAACTCTGGAACGAAAGTTTTTTAACCAACTGTCTGTCTATCTCTCACAGAACAACCTCAATGATCCGAACCAGTCTGGGTTGAAAGCAGAACATTCCACAGAGACAGTCCATTTGGCTGTCATTTTTACTTTACTTTACAAGACTCTCTTGTCTACCCTCAAGAGCCTCAGTATCCGCGGAACAGCATGGGAATGGTTTGCTTCCTACCTGGAATGTCGCTCATACCAGGTAACAGGGAGGGGATCTACATCTGCCCGGTGCGGACTCAGCACTGGTGTCCCACGTGGCTCGGTACTTGGTCCCCTCTTTTTCTCCCTTTATACCCACTCCATTGGTGAATCATATCCTCAAATGGGTTTTCTTACCACTCCTATGCAGATGACACTTAACTCATCTTTTCTTTCCCTCCATTAGATACCACAGCTTCTGCTCAGATCTCGGCATGCTTGACAGACATATCTTCATGGATAAGTGCTCATCAACTAAAACACAACCCCAGCAAAACAGAACTGCTGGTCATCCCAGGTGATTCATCTCCAGGTCAAGATCTCCGAATAATTCTTCATGACTCTCTGCTTTGCCCTTCAGCCACTGCCACTGGCAACTATGGACAATCAACTGTCCTTCTTCTCACATGTCGCTAATGTGGCTTGTTCCTGTCGATTTCTGCTCTACAACATCTGAAGGATTCAACCATTTCTGTCCACATAGGCTGCCCAGGTGCTTGTTCAGTCTTTTGTCAATTCAAGATTGGACTACTGCAACTCTCTGCTGGCAGGTCTTCCTCTGAACGCTATTCATCCAATGCAAATGATCCAAAACGCAGCTGCACAACTTGTGTTCAATCTGCCCAAGTTCTCCCACACCACCCCACTGCTGCGCTCCCTTTACTGGCTTCCCGTAGCTACATGTATCAGATTCAAAACACTGATGCTTGCCTACAAGGCCAAAAATGGACCAGCACCATCCTACCTCAGTGACCTCATCACACCTCGCACTGCACCACGCTGTCTGAGATCCTCCAGCACTGCTTGACTGGTACCACCTACTCTCAGAATGAGAGGTAAGTATACTTCAAGGCTCTTCTCTGTTCTGGCACTGAGGTGGTGGAATGAACGTCCCCTAGATGTCTGTACAGCGGAGTCCCTGGCTATATTCAAGTGACGGTTGATGACCTACCTCTTCCTGAAACACTAAAATTAGCACTTACCAAGTTTGCTTTGTAGAATTCAAAAGTTATATTTCTATTAAGTTTGTAATCTAGTGTACCAGTGTAGATTTATTCATTGCTACGTCGCTCTGGACAAGGGCGTCTGCTAAATGCCGCAAATGTAAATGCAAATGTAATAACTAGTAGCATCTATATAAGTGTAATTAGTACATTACAAATGGAAAGAGAGATGATTGAAGTATATGAATCTAATCAAATAGTTTATCTTTCATTTATTATGCCTGTTCTCATGGAAATAATAAAAAAAAAAAAAACATGCATAGTCTAATCATGAGCAGAAATAGTAGATACATCAGATGAATAATTAATGCTTCAGATATTTTTATTAGCATTTTTTATACCACAGTGCTGTTAAATTGTCATTTCTAGATAGTGTGGAGATGCTCTACAGTAGCAACAAGGTTTATATAAACATATATTTATAAGTGCTCAGTCTTGTCAGATGACATCGTCAACAATAATAACTAGCATTCAAAAAAGAACGATATGAACAAAATAATGATAATATGAAAGATAATTGAAAAAAAAAAAAAACGTTAATATGCTAAAACTTTCAATTTAACAGTGTGTCAAAGAGTCTCCAGTGTTAGTGCTTCATATAATGGTCAGTTTGTTTTTTCACTACAATGGACATAGGAGTCTTTTTCCCCCATTGTGGTATTAAAGGAATAAAAGTAAATAAATAAATAAATAAATAAATACTATTATTATTATTATTATTATTATTATTATTATTATTATTATTAATAAATTACATTCACCCTTATTACACTCTGTCACATAAATATATTCCAAATTAAACTTCGGCTCCATGTGTAATTATGATTTATTATTTTGAAATTCTTAATAGGGGTGCAATACTATTCATTTACTTAATTACTAAAAATGATGGAGAATGATCAAGACAGCCAAAACGAGATCAAATCCTTGCAGTTTCACGCTTCCTGCTACTGAGCTGGCTGACTCGACCTTGCACTAGGCATCCAGGGCTGAGCGCTGATTGACGGGGTAAATTTACGCCGGCGCCCTTCCCCACGGGAGACGCAGCCGTTCTCATGGCCTTGATCACTCCGTCTCCGCATAATCCACTGCTGGCGAGATCGTCAAGGTGCCACGCCGTGATTGACACACATAATTATCCGCAGCGCAATCACTAATTTGACAATCCCGCAGAAAGAACATCTATTAATCAGCACAGCCTCAGAGCGAGAGGCAATGCTCTTATCATGCCAGGTCACATTATATGTAAATTTGTTTGTTTCATCGTGCTTTTTCGCTGGCAGTAGGGGTTGAGGGGTATTAGCATGCACTCGAAAAGCTTTTGATGAGATGAATTATAAGGGTTTTTTTGGCTCTAGGATTTCATCCTAAAAGAAGTAAACACATAAAATCACTCTATATTATTCGGAACACCTATATATCCGCAAATCGTATCAATTAGTCCTGTGGGTGCTAGACTGAAAACAATGGAAAAACAGTCAAGCAACATTTTATAGTTTGGGTGAGCATGTGCACTCTGTAGCCTAAAATTCCTGTTCTTTCTTGATAGAACCAAAACCTGATGTGGTCTTCTGTTGATGTAGCCTCTCCTTCCTCATGGTTTAACATACAAGGTGGTATCAAAACGTTTTGAGACTAGCTCTGTTTGCAAGAAAGTACTTTATTTATCCACTTTTAGAGACTCTCACCTTTAATACCAGCAATACAGCGCTCCAAGTGTCCCTGCCAGTTTTGGAATGTGTCCTGGAAATATTCCTTTTGAAGTTTGTCAAGCACCTTCTGTGACTCTTGCTGGATCTCCGCAATGGTGTCAAAGCGATGGCCTTTGAACTGAATCTTGCTCTTTGGAAAAAGGATGAAGTCCGCAAGAGCGAAATCTGGTGAGTAGGGTTTGTGCGGAAGTGAGATCATGTGGATTGTTCTCCGCCAGTCATAATGCACAAGTTGCTGAATGGGTTCGGCATTTCCGCGGGTTGAGCTCGTCGAAGGTCTTCCTGATCTCTCATCGTCTTCCAGTGATGTTCTTCCGCTATTGAGGTGTGTGCCAATCAAAACAGCTCGAACGACTCGGTGCAGCATCGCCATATGTCAAACGTATGTCATGTCAAACGTCTCTGTTGCAGATTTGCCCAGTTTCACGCAGAATTTCACATTTGCTAATTGTTGCTGTCCACGATGAAATCGCAGACATGGTAACTCAAGTGGTCAGAACAGCACATCACCGTCTCGAAATATTTTGATACCACCTCGTATTGCCCCTTCAGAGATACTTTACAGCTCACTGCAGTTGTGAAGAGTGCCTATTAAGTTACTGGCAGCTTCAACCTCTACTCAATCATCATTTAATTCATCATTTCCACCTTGCTGCTCACTGAACGCTTCCTGTTTTCCTTGTTTTTTTCCCTCATTTTTATTCAACCTTCCCTGAAACCGTTGGATAATAAATCGCATTTTTAAGAATGTAACTGTTCCTAATAAAGTGGACAGTCTGTGTACATTCGTTCACTTAAACAGTCCTCATATATATTTTACAGAACGTGGACCGAGGTTCATTTCCGATTAATAAATGCATAATTCAGGGTCAGTTCTGAGCAGCTCGACCTTTGAGTGATCATTCCTATCAGAAAGTGGGGGTCATTGCCACAAGTGCATTTCAGATCTCATTTATCTATCAGCGCCGGATCAGATGGAAGGCATTAATATGTGAACGGATGAGGTGGTGACATTTCAGGTGCTTAACCCAAGGCAAATGCGTCACGCATAAAAGGCAGCCGTGCGCCTCTGCGCCATTTATTCTGAAAATCTATTAGATCTATTATATATTTGGAGGGGGGAAATACGCCACCAATCATACCTGCTTCTGATATGCAATACTTTTTTTAAGTCCTAAAGGCACCTCTGAACTTTTCGGGAAACACAAATGGAGCAAGAACTTTGCAGTAATTGCTTTTTCGAGTCAAGTAGGATTTTTTGTAGTTATTTTAGACATATAAAGTACAGTGCACAGTAAAACTAAACAATGTTCCTCCAGGAACAAGGTTCTACATAAAACCACATAAATTAACACGAGGTAGGGCAAAAACACACAACTAACGTGTGCAAACATTTAGCGCAAGGCAGTAAAATAATAAATATAGTGACTATGCAGCACTGATCAGTATAGTAGATGATAGGGCAAATGAATGAATAAATATGATCATTTAAGTGTGTGTGTGTATATACACACTCTGAAGTTTATTTTATAAAGTAGAATTATATGTTTTGTTCACACACTTCAGGATGCATTTAGAGACAGATTTAATTTACACTAATCAGGCATAACTTTATGACCATTGACCAGACATAATATAATATCCATCTGTCTAATATTGTGTTGGTCCCCCTTTTGCTGCCAAAACAGTCCTGACCAATCGAACATTAACAGCATTAGCTTCTTAAGCAATTTGAGATACAGCAGCTCGTCTGTTAGATCGGAGCACACGGACCAGCCTTCGCTCCCCACGTCTACCATTGTTCCTTTTAGAGGTGGCAAAAGTACACACATCCTTCACTCAAGTAGAAGTGCAGATACTCATGTTTTAAAAGACTCTGGTAAAAGTTCTGACTACACTTTTTCACTCAAGTTAAAGTAAAGAAGTTTGGGCTCTGACATGTACTTAAGTAAAACGTAACCATTACTACTACCTGTTTAAATTCACGCTGGACCTCACTTCATCCACATCCACCATATAGAACACAAGCAGAGAAAAGATGATGATGATCAGGTGATCAGGAATGTCTCTCTTCTCAGTCATTGTTTACATCACTGTCTCCCTCTGTCTCATTCACGTTAACTCCATACTTCTTGTTTCCTTCTGCCTGCTCATTGTTATCTTCGTAAACGAGCCTACATCAGTGATGTGTGAGAACCAGGAAATGATACACCAGTGGTAAATTGAAAAAGCTGATCAATGAAAAGTAATAGGTTGATGGGCTGAAAATAGTGCGCAATGAGAAGAAAAAATATTGATCATGTCACCAAATAGATTAGAACTTAAGTAATGAGTCTGGTTTAAAATGTAAGAAGTAGAAAGTACAGATATTTGTGTAAAAATTTTATGAGTGAAAGTAAAAAGTTGAAGTAAAGTACTGATACTAGAAGAATCTACATAAGTACAGTAACAAAGTACATTACTTCCCACCCCTTTCCTTCTTCCTTTAACTATTTTTGATAGATACTGAGCACTGCAGACCAGGAACATCCCACAAGAGCTGCAGTTTAGGAGATGCTCTGACCCAGTCGTCTAGCCGTCACAATTTAGCCCTCGTCAAACTCGCTCAAATCCTCACACTTGCCCATTTTTTCCTGCTGCTAACATGTCAACTTTGAGGACAAAATGTTCACTTGTTGCCTAATAAATCCACTCATTAACAGGTGCCATGATGAAGAGATTATCAGTGTTATTTACACCTGTCACAATGTTATACCTGATCAGTTTATATATATATATATATATATATATATATATATATATATATATATATATATATATATATATATATATATATATATATAGTGAGGAAAATAAGTATTTGAACACCCTGCTATTTTGCAAGTTCTCCCACTTAGAAATCATGGAGGGGTCTGAAATTGTCATCGTAGGTGTCATCGTAGGCATGTCCACTGTGAGAGATATAATCTAAAAAAAAACAATCCAAAAACCACAATGTATGATTTTTTAACTATTTATTTGTATGATAAAGCTGCAAAAAAGTATTTGAACACCTGAGAAAGCCAATGTTAATATTTGGTACAGTAGCCTTTGTTTGCAATTACAGAGGTCAAACGTTTCCTGTAGTTTTTCACCAGGTTTGCACACACTGCAGGAGGGATTTTGGCCCACTCCTCCACACAGATCTTCTTTAGATCATTCAGGTTTCTGGCCTGTCGCTGAGAAACACGGAGTTTGAGCTCCCTCCAAAGATTCTCTAATGGGTTTAGGTCTGGAGACTGGCTAGGCCACGCCAGAACTTTGATATGCTTCTTACAGAGCCACTCCTTGGTTATCCTGGCTGTGTGCTTCGGGTCATTATCATGTTGGAAGACCCAGCCTCGACCCATCTTCAATGCTCTAATTGAGGGAAGGAGCTTGTTCCCCCGAATCTCGCAATACATTGCCCCGGTCATCCTCTTCTTAATACAGTGCAGTCGCCCTGTCCCATGTGCAGAAAAACACCCCCAAAGCATGATGCTACCACTCCCATGCTTTACAGTAGGGATGGTGTTCTTGGGATGGTACTTATCATTCTTCTTCCTCCAAACATGTTTAGTGGAATTATGACCCAAAAGTTCTATTTTTAATTTCATCTGACCACATGACTTTCTCCCATGACTCCTCTGGATCATCCAAATGGTCATTGGCAAACTTAAGACGTGCCTGGACATGTGCTGGTTTAAGCAGGGGAACCTTCCATGCCATGCATGATTTCAAACCATGACGTCTTAGTGTATTACCAACAGTAACCTTGGAAACGGTGGTCCCAGCTCTTTTCAGGTCATTGACCAGCTCCTCCCGTGTAGTCCTGGGCTGATTTCTCACCTTCCTTAGGATCATTGAGACCCCACGAGGTGAGATCTTGCATGGAGCCCCAGTCCGAGGGAGATTGACAGTCATGTTTAGCTTCTTCCATTTTCTAATGATTGCTCCAACAGTGGACCTTTTTTCACCAAGCTGCTTGGCAATTTCCCCGTAGCCCTTTCCAGCCTTGTGGAGGTATACAATTTTGTCTCTAGTGTGTTTGGACAGCTCTTTGGTCTTGGCCATGTTAGTAGTTGGATTCTTACTGATTGTATGGGGTGGACAGGTGTCTTTATGCAGCTAATGACCTCAAACAGGTGCATCTAATTTAGGATAATAAATGTAGTGGAGGTGGACATTTTAAAGGCAGACTAACAGGTCTTTGAGGGTCAGATTTCCAGCTGATATACAGGTGTTCAAATACTTATTTGCAGCTGTATAATACAAATAAATAGTTTAAAAATCATATATTGTGATTTCTGGATTTTTTTTTTAGATTATGTCTCTCACAGTGGACATGCACCTACGATGACAATTTCAGACCCCTCCATGATTTCTAAGTGGGAGAACTTGCGAAATAGCAGGGTGTTCAAATACTTATTTTTCTCACTGTATATATATATATATATATATATATATATATATATATATATATATATATATATATATATATATCATTGAAATTAACCTGTAAGCTTCAACTGTAAAAGAAAAGCACAAAGCCCTGAAGAATCAAACATGATGTCAAACATGAAAACGTTGTCCACTGTTTTCTATACAGATTATGCAAGCTATCTTGTCTGTTTTAATGGCGATGTGATGGAGCAGGAGCGTCTGCAACATTTTGACAGCAGGTTTCTGATTACAAAGTGAACTAATTAGGCCGTTTCACAACAGCATGCCGCAAACCCGACGATAATCAAAGCATGACATTCTCTGTGTGAGGAGATCGCACTTAGCCAGTGAGGTTTTGGACGTTTTTAGGCAGACTGCATTTGTCACTTTTTACACAGTGGGATGTTCAAAAGCAGATATTAAGGTGAGATTAGATAGTAGCCATAATAAATAAAAAAAATGAAGAAGAAAAAAGAAGAAAAAGTCTTTTACTCAAATTCTAATCAGATTTTTTTCTCCCTCGATGGATATTCCAACACTGCTACATATATGCAGTGTGGGTAAATGCAATAGAGCCTATAAAAAGACTTACATGGTCCCTCCTACTTTATCGTGCCTCTACACAATTATCTGGATTGTTAAGAAAAATTCAAACTTCAGGACTCATAACCTGGCATGTTTTATCACTAGAGACACGTCGGCTCCCTAAGGCACAGCTGGCAACAATAGTCTAATAGTCAAATAAACATTGTACCAGCAGCATTGGTAATATAAGACTAGATTTATGTGTACATGCATGTGTGTGTGTGTGTGTGTGTGATTGGGAGGGGGTGGTCTTCATTTTTTCTGATCTGAATGTACAAGCTCATTTCCCGTTCCGCATACTCTACTAAAAAACAAATAAGCTGATACGATCCAGTCCCGGCCGGCCCGATTGCAATATGATGGTTCGGGCTCTAATGAAGATTTGTCTGCACCGCTGCAAACACAAGGCAAACAAGTGAAATAAAGATTAGCGAGTGAGCAAGATGCCACGTTTATGCCTTCAGAAGCACAGCGCGTTACAGGCAACGGCATCTCTTCCATGGTGAAAATCAAGACAGATCGCTCGTAATGATGAGTCCTAAAAATGACAAACGGTAGATGCAAGAGGCCTTGGGGTTGATGAGTGGAAAAGAGGAGATGGGAGGGGGCATCTTTCACATAATCCTCAGAGAAAGGAAGAAAGCTAAACATAAAATACCATTAAGTGTTATTGAATCTGTTTTTTCGGCCTGTATCGCTCCTCCAAATCTTATCAAATCAGACCAAAAACTGCTCCCAGGCCTCATAACTATAAAACGGCTTTTGTGTCAAACTGTTTTATTAATGTGACTCTTTTTTTCAACCTGATTTGTTGTTCAGACTAGACATCTATAGAAAGACTGAAATTCATATGTGCACTAAATTGATCACTCTCTAACGCACACACACACACACACACACACACACACACACACACACACACACACACACATATCCCCTTCTTTCAGCTTCTATATATTCGGCTTATATATACAGTGAGGAAAATAAGTATTTGAACACCCTGCTATTTTGCAAGTTCTCCCACTTAGAAATCATGAAGGGGTCTGAAATTGTCGTCGTAGGTGCATGTCCACTGTGAGAGACATAATCTAAAAAAAAAAAAATCCAGAAATCACAATATATGATTTTTAAAATATTTATTTGTATGATACAGCTGCAAATAAGTATTTGAACACCTGTCTATCAGCTAGAATTCTGACCCTCAAAGACCTGTTAGTCTGCCTTTAAAATGTCCACCTCCACTACATTTATTACCCTAAATTAGATGCACTTTGAGGTCGTTAGCTGCATAAAGACACCTGTCCACCCCATACAACCAGTAAGAATCCAACTACTAACATGGCCAAGACCAAAGAGCTGTCCAAAGACACTAGAGACAAAATTGTACACCTCCACAAGGCTGGAAAGGGCTACGGGGAAATTGCCAAGAAGCTTGGTGAAAAAAGGTCCACTGTTGGAGCAATCATTAGAAAATGGAAGAAGCTAAACATGACTGTCAATCTCCCTCTGACTGGGGCTCCATGCAAGATCTCACCTCGTGGGGTCTCAATGATCCTAAGGAAGGTGAGAAATCAGCCCAGAACTACACGGGAGGAGCTGGTCAATGACCTGAAAAGAGCTGGGACCACCGTTTCCAAGGTTACTGTTGGTAATACACTAAGACATCATGGTTTGAAATCATGCATGGCACGGAAGGTTCCCCTGCTTAAACCAGCACATGTACTGTGTTGAGGAGTGGGCCAAAATCCCTCCTGCAGTGTGTGCAAACCTGGTGAAAAACTACAGGAAACGTTTGACCTCTGTAATTGCAAACAAAGGCTACTGTACCAAATATTAACATTGACTTTCTCAGGTGTTCAAATACTTATTTGCAGCTGTATCATACAAATAAATTGTTATAAAATCATACATTGTGATTTCTGGATTTTTTTTTTTAGATTATGTCTCTCACAGTGGACATGCATCTATGATGACAATTTCAGACCCCTCCATGATTTCTAAATGGGAGAACTTGCAAAATAGCAGTGTGTTCAAATACTTATTTTCCTCACTGTGTATATATATATATATATATATATATAATATATATATATATATATATATATATATATATATATATATATATATGTGTGTGTGTGTGTGTGTGTGTTTATTTGACTATAAATTATTTGTGTCACCAAATGTAAGAATCTATGAGATTGTAATATGCAAATGTAAACCAGATGTAACAGATTACCCAAGGTTTTAATCAAAATCAGAATGCATTTCTAAATTTGCACATTTATAAAACCAGAATGTTAAATTTAACTACAATGTGCCCAGTAAACATTCTAATCCAGACATAATCCCACTTTTCCATCATAACAATCTTGTCTCTTCACATCTGGAAAATCTTTCCATCAGATTTTAGGGTGTAACTGTGGGGATTTGTGGCTCATTCAGCCTCAAGAGAGTTTGTGAAACTAGGCAGTGAGGTCCAGTAAGGACGTCTGGGGTGCAATCAGTGTTCCAGTTCATTGTAAAGTGTGTTCAAAGAGGTTGAGGTTGAGGTGAAGAATCTGTGCATCTTTTGCTCCAACACTATGTTGTGGAGCTCGCTTTGTTCACAGGGGCATTGTCATCAGGAACAGGTTCAAGGCTTTTAGTTCCAGTGAAGGAAAATACAGCAACAGTTTGGGGAAAGAACAACATGTGGTATGATGGACGGGTGTCCACATACTTTTGTTCAAGTTTCAAGTATTGCCATTTGTACAGGTACGTTGCAGTGCCTGAACACTGGAATTCTCGTGCGTTTCATATAGTCAGCTTTCATCACAAGTTTACACAGTATTTTAAAAGAATACACAAATAATTAAACTATATCTACACACAATGTGTAAATAAGTAATATTGCACATTGTTGACTATACATAAGTCTTATGCATAGTAATATCTGTATCTATAGCTGTTCATATCTGTATATACCCCGTATATACAGATATGAACAGCTATAGATACATATCTGTATATACCCCGTATATACACCAAGTTTATTTCTCATCTCTTTAATAGCTGATAATTCCCATAGCTGAAATATTTCGCATTGCTAATATATTTCTAAGAGTCAAATTTGAAAATATTCTTTCACATCACATGAACTCTGATCCACAGATTTCTCTTACTTTGATGAATATTAAATACGACGACAGATCAAAGAGTTAAGAGCTAAATAGTCCCAAAGGATGATTTTTATTGCAAGACTGAAGGAAAGTTTTTAATGTGTATAAAATTCTAAATCTAACATGATGCCATGTTCGAAAAAAAATTCCTAATAAGCAGCGAGGCTTTCGTAGCCAGGGGTCGTTCTCCAAACCGATAAGAAACGATTGTCCAAAAAAAATGACTGAATATTATGATCTGGAGAACAAGTCCTTTTCCAAGGTGCTGCTCTTGTTTAAGTGATTGAGAGAATTCCGTCAAATTATTATTCCTGCGAACTCGCTTATTGCATCAGTTCCTTCACGTGTCCTTTTGTCATCTACGGATGATAAATTATGCTATAAGAGCACACGTCTTCATTCCACCTATCCTGGCTAGTGCTGTGAAGTGAAATTAAGATATAACAAATTAGCCAGGCCTATTTGGGCTTTTCTAATCCCCATCCACTTAAAAATGAGAAGTGCAATGATTTGTTAGCTTCATTTAATTGTTACGGGAGACAGGAGATGGCGAACAGGGAGGTGGCAAATAGTTAAGATAAATTGTATTAGCAATTAAAGCAGTGCATTTTTCAGCCAATAGAGAATTCCCCCTAAACAAATTCCTGAGTCTGCTATTCATATTTTATTCCAGGAAATCCTTCAAAATAATTAAGTTTAAAATGCTCTAGGAAGAACACAATGGGTGTGGTGGGGCTGAGGCTTTGCAATTTGTAAAATGTCTAGAACAATTCGTTAGCCTTTGCTTTAAACACCCGTTTTTGGCTTCCTCACGACCAAGTAGAAAACAGTTAAATTTTATTTTTTGTTCTTATTTTATTTTATATGGCAACACATTTTTCTGATATAAAAAAAAAACTCTGACTCCATCATAAACAGTAGAGGGAAAGAAATAGAAAGAACATCTACTGTTACACATCTTTTCAGTTATTCAGTGCCATGGTTATATTGGTCACTTCATACCAGATTTGTGAATTATTTTCTATACCATGAACCCAAAAAGCTCTCGCTATATTTTTGACATCTTCATGTCACTTTAAAGCCTTTGAGAATTTGTTCTTCAGTAGAGGGAAGATAAGAGGCAGTAGAGGTTTGGTCTATCAGTATACCTGATATTTTCTGTTGACTGCAAAGTGAGTAGTAAATAGAGCTTATAGCTGACAAGCAAATAGAAAAAAAAGCAGTAAAAAAAAAAATAGCTGGCTGTAAAAAATAACCTTTCGGATATGTGTGTGTCGTTATTAGATTATTCTGTATAATCGTTATTATGATAACACGCTCAGAGGTAAAGATTTTGTTTGTCTAGGTGTAGCAGTTAACAAAAAAATACATTTATGCCATTTGGTAGACACCCTAGTCAAGGGCAATTTACAGCTTAATGTTATGGGCCCAGCAGTTGCAGCATGGAAGTGCAGGGATTTGATCTTGTGCCCTTTCAATCCAAGGTCCAATGCCTTAACCACTGAGCTACCAGCTCCATTTGTAATGGATGTGTGGAATTTAATATACTTTGTTTCCAGCACACATAGAGACATAAGCCATGTCCAAACTAATACGTTTGCATTTTAAAACGCATATTTTTTTCGCCGTTTTGGCCTTCACAGAAACGGCGTTCCGAAAACGCTCTCCAAAGTGAATACATTTAAAAATGGACTGTAAAAAGGAAGAATTCTGCAACAATTTTGTCATGGCCGCGACATTTAAAAGAGCAGGAAATTAAATAAACGCCAGGTGGAAATGACGCAGGTCAAAGTGTCTTATGTTTTGCTCGTTCATAGAACGGCGACTTAAGCGTTTTGGGAAACGATTGAAAATGAAAGTGTGGACATCTAAAAACGTTTTAATTTTAATTTATCCTTATTAGTGGAGATGTTGCCATAGTGCACACAAAACTGTTGCTGAAATAATAAATTTATTATTGGGGTAGAAACTGAATATCACAATGTTATTCCGGGCTCAAACTAACGCCTGCTGGCCTGGACTTTTAATGAATAAAATATAAAAAGTGAATTTTAAATATAAGATTAAGACTAAATAAGGCTGTTACTGTGTCTGTGTGATGTTTAGTTTGGGCATTTTGTGCGTAAGGTTTCTGAGCAGCTTGAATTGCCTGTTTTGTCTACTTTGACTTCTGTTTGTTTAACCAACAACTTGACCTTCTATCTATGTGTTGTATTGTTGTATTGACCTTGTCTGGTTTGTTTAGGTTCATTTTTATTTTGTAATAAAACACTGTCTGTCCGTCCACTATGCATGGCAAAGATACCAGACATTCTGACTCAGAATTACTAAGCATCTATGAATTATGGCTGTATGCTGCATGAATCCACTCTAAGAAAAATCCATGCGAATTTACCCTAAAGCTTAAGCCTACATCCCCTTTCCTTATCTCCTCCATCTTCTCCGCTGAGATAGTCTTTCAACCCCTAACTTGGTTGCACTTGTATATCCATGGCAACACCAGGAGGGACTGCTAATCAAAACATTTGTCCTTCTTTGAGTGGCTCGTCGGTTGGCGGACGACAGCTGACACTGAACACAGATAAGGCTTTGTTCCAATCAGTGCTGTCCTGCCGAGTTTCTGATGAATCCCACACTTTATTTCTGAGAAGATGCTGTCCACCAGCCAAAGGCAGGTTAAATCACATTTTAGACAACTATGGTGACTGTTTTTTGAAAACCGTGCCACACGCATATACACACACACACACACACACACACACACACACACACACACACACACACACACACACACACACACACACACACACACACACACACACACACACACACACACATACACACACACACACACGTGTCTGTACTTTATAGCATGCAGTAAAAGACAAGAGTGTTAACCTAGGCCTCCTTTACCTCCATTACATGACATGTAACCAGTGGTGTTGGAAGTAAAAACTAACTGTTTCCTTGTGCATTTTTGTACACTTTTGCCTCATCAACACACTTTTGCCTCATCAACTCACAGACAGACAGACAGACAGACAGACAGACAGACAGACAGACAGACAGACAGACAGACAGACAGACAGACAGATAGATAGATAGATAGATAGATAGATAGATAGATAGATAGATAGATAGATAGATAGATAGATAGATAGATAAAGCTTGTTTCTTTGAATTTATTTTATCAAAATGAACAAATCTTTTTTTTTTTGGTCATTTTGTTACTTTGATCAGAAATTAAATAAAATGTTACATTCTCAATAAGCAGATCCTCCAACACGTATACATGCATAAACTTTAAATATACAGTAGTTCCAATAATGAAAAGGAAACACATTATAAAAACAGAATAAGTAGCTCAAGTATCATAGGTTCTGGTCGATAGTATTACCTCATATAATTATTGTAACAATACTGTCAATATTCTGACCAAAAAAAATTGCCTCATTGCATTGCGTAGCATCTTGTCACAATAAAATCATAGTTTCAATCTAAAAAACGATCCACTGCATTGTTTAGCGTCTATAGGAATAACATCACAAAATAACAAACGACTCAGACCAGAGGACTCATGAGATGAATTACTCAATTATGTTTTCTGTACATAACCTACAGAGTTTTTTCTATGCTTTGCTCATGTGCATCCAGTAAAAAATAAATAAACGGATTAGTCTTTGAAACTACTCGTTCTTCACATTAAAGACTTGTTCAAAATGAACTAATCATTTATGTACGCCCATTAATAACATATAGATAGACAGATCTGTGCTCCAGGGGCGCCGTATCATGGCTGACCCTGCACTCTGACCCCAGCTTCTAAACAAGCTGGGACATGCGAAGAACAAATTTCACTGTGCTGTAATGTATACTTTCTTTACTTTATACTATACTTTCTAACAGATTGATAGACAGTACTGTGGATTTATGATTTATCTCCAATGCTGCAAAGCTAAAAAAAAAAAAAAAAAAAAAAAAATTTTAATTAAATATTAAAGGACACAATTAATTAAATGACACAAAGGAGGAAAAAAAATCTTGATTACAGGTCACTCATAGATTATTTAGTTTCAAATAAAGTTTTAAAGAATTAAGAATAAAGAATTAAGTTCGCTAAAAAGGAAAGGTTTTGAAAGCTCTTACGCCTCCCAGAAATTACATAAAAATTTGTTACTAAAATTATTTTAGTAAAAATATCCCGAGTTCCAAATATCCATAGTTCAATTTTTTGACTTATTACCAGGCCATAAGTGTGCACAATTGAGGTGTTTCTCCACAACCTACTATTAGAGGCATCACGCAGATGCCACTTGATCAAATCCGGATTTGCATTTCAAAGTGTTATATTTTTGGAGTTTTGCAGAGGCTATGAAATAGCATCTGCTTTTAGATCACTGAAAGCGGGTTCAAACCTATTAAAAAAGAAACTGTAATTGAAAAAGAGAGAAAAGAGCTTGAAACAAGTGTTGGCGTGGATGTTTTGCATCCTTTACAACACATTAGCTAGCTCCGCGAAAGAACACCGCCACGTGGGACACAGTAGACATGGCGCTTAACAGCCTGAAGCTTCGATTGCAAATGAGAAAGTGATGATGTGAAAGCCTTGTGGCACATGCAAGTGAAGTGAACTGCAGGACTCCAAATCCTGCAGCGTCTTACTGATGCTGATAGGAGTCCTTCTAACATCTCGAACATGCCACCGAGATCCGGACACGTTAGTTTGTTTTATTTTCTTTCTTTCAGATTTACAGATCCTGTGGTGTCGGTCTCATTACACTTTGTTCTGAGACAGCGGTTGTTGACTGAAACTCTTAATCAAATTCAACGTTTCTTTCTGAAGAACATCAGACAGTGTGAGAAAATCAAATATAAATCACAAGAACACAGGGAACCTATGTGAGCAAGATTTCTTTTTATTATTATGATTTTAATTAAAGAGTCATGTTTATGAAGTTAATAATAGCGCAGAAATAATTTTCTTAATTATTTCACAAAAGCCAGAGGTTGTTAACATTTCATAATTTAGATCGAACCATTTAACACAGTTGAAAGCTCACATTTATTTAAAGTTGTATTCTGTATGTATATGTTTAAGTTGTACTGTTCTATACGTACGTCTATATACCGATCATATAAATGAGTATTTCTACCCTCCTTTGATACAGTTGTTCCACCAATTTTTTACTCCTCTCATTTTCTTTTGGTGTCTTGACCTTATTTTGAGACACTGCCAAAGCCTAGAGCAAACATACCGCCTTTGGTGGAAGCAAGGGTTCAAGCACGGGTCTTTTGCTTTGGCCTCATTCTAAAAGGATGTCGGAGTTATTTCTGCCAAGGCACATCTCTTTTTGCCAGATTAGCTATTTACTATACTTGTATTCATTCCTTCTATTCTATATTAACATGACTAGGGGCATTCAGAGCTGAATTTAAAGTTAGTAACTTAAGTTTAAAGGTTAAGTCGATGTTTATGCAAGCAAAGTTACAAGGATTCAGAGATGGGATGATGAGTGTTAAAATGGCTTGATAACGTGAATGCTCTAACGCTGATTTTAGCTTCTTATTCAAATTATTTCAGTCACCACTCTGTAATTTTATTGAATAGATGCACCCAATTTTTTTTCCCCAAGTGATTAGACCAGTTGTTCAGATTTTTTTTCTGTGAGGGCCACATAATTTGTCTTTTATTTAAAGTGGGCTGGTTGCTGTGTAACAGACATGACATTGTCTGGAGTGACCTCCAGTATAATATGATTTTATTATGATTTAAAATGTATTGATTATGCCTCCCAATGCTAGATTAGTTTATTATTTTGTATTTGTATATGTGTATACCATACAGACAAATAAGCATTACTTATGTCTATTATAATATTTACTGCTTATTATAAGACATTATTACTACCAGAATGGCAGCTTTTCATATTCATTGCAATTAAAATCCAAACATTTACCTACTTATGCATATGTTTGGTGGGTCAATCTAACAAACTATCAGACTACGGTAATAACTACAGGTCGATCGATATTGGATTTTACCGATACTGATAGCTAGTTTGGATCGTACTTGCCAATAACCGATTAATCAACCGATACTTTTTAAAATGGATATTGGATAAAAAACAAACATAACACATTGTAAAATAGTACAGAATTTTTTTTTCCCTTTTATTAATAAACCTATTGTATTGTAGAAATGTGCTAAATATAGTATATATATAACAAAATATAAATATAATTATTAATAAATAAAATACATTTTATTATAAAAATAAATGTATAAGAAATATGCAAATAAGAAAAATCTCACGTTTAAAAACAAACAGCACATGGCGTCAGTGATTTGCCTCTAGAGGGAACAGCGGACAGCAGACAGGAAGCCGGAAAAACTATCGGTATGGATTTTTGCCGGAAGTTGATAGTTCCAGCAATCAACTATGGGTGCCTTGACCTCTATTAATAAGTAAGGAAGATTTTAGTTTGAAAGCTAATCTTAATTATCAAAAACAGATATGATATAAGTAAAATATATTTAAAATGTAATTTTCAATTTGCATTGTTCAAAGGGCCGTTCTAAATCTGTATGGGCCGTAGTTTGGAAAACCCTGGTATAGAATGTCTTTGAAGACAAAAGTCTAGTATTCTTCGTATTGCCAATATATTCCTGCATCAATAGATAATTACAGCAAATGTAGTAATGTGGTAAAAATGTGATAAAAACATGGCTTCCAACTTTAAGCAGCTTATAAAATAGCAGTTGATCTAGCTAATCCGATTTAAACACACTTCAGACAATCACAAAACAAATGATTATGGTTAAGATTACTAATGAACAATAAAAAATGAATTCTGAATATACTTTCTGTAGTATGCGCTCATAAGTCAGTACATACGTTCATTCCCCTATACAGCAACAACCACTTGATAGGAGTATAAATTTGGCAGGGATGGCCTCGTGATACCCCAACAGTGTTTCAGATGGGCCATGCTGCTTAACTCAGCAGGCCACTGAGGTTCACCAGCTGTCTATCCCAGTTAGAGTTGGTGCTAATTAAAGCCTTATTCTATGAAACAAAATAGGAAGAGGAAAAAGAAAAAGAAGAAGAAGAAGAAGAAGAAGAAGAAGAGGAGGAGGAGGAAGAAGCAGAACCCATGTGACCAAGGGAGACCCTGTTGTTACAATCTCATTAACAAATCACCAGCACATTTGTGTCTAAGCCTCTCTATATTTGAGTTGATTAGAAGAGAGAGAGAGTGAGGGAAACGCAGCCACTAGAGCGAGCGCCCATGTTTGTAGAATGGCACTCGGCTTTAATGAGAGCGCTCTGGGAACACTGCCTGGCTATGCCGTGCCAAGCAGCCACGTTTGGGCCATAGCTCTGCTGAGGAGAGAAAAGGAAACCATGCCATCAACACATCTCTCTAGACGCCTGCCATTCCTCATTACTAGAGCACGCCGTCCACCCTTGGCCCCCTGATAGACGCTCCCAAAATGCACTTCCTCTTGTTTTGGCTGTGCCTCTCTTTGGCAGGTCTATGCTTTTCTGATTCAGCTTTTAAAATGCAACATGAGCCATGTTTACTCTTGAGAAATGTAGTTTGGGCCATCTGTAGTGCCATTTTGTGGGTTCTGCTTTCCAGGACAAAGAATCACAACAAGAGCGTTTCTTGGGCCATCTTTAGCCATCTGGATTATTTCACTCGCAGTATACCTGAGATAGCAAGACACTACTCAATATCACCGTGTGGCGTGCAAGGGCATTTTTTGGAAAGCTTTGCCCTTCTCTATGTTCAGCTCTAGGCTAGATAACACTTCTAACACTCATGTCTAAAGGTCTGACAAAGTCTTGTGAGAACATGCATCCTGCTTCCGCAAAGTGACCTTTACTCAGGCTGTCAGACTCCCTTTTTCTTCACAGGTCCCTCTAGCCGCTAGCAGAACACTACAGTGACTGAAGCACTGCTGACAGTTTATATCCTTAACCATCCAGAGTCACAAATACTGTAAAAAAATATATAGACTACATTCAGCAAGGTCACACAACTAAGAATCTTCCATACAGGACTTATACTATATGGACCTTACTTTTCCAAATACTGTATGTTTTTTCCCCAAACTGTTACCAAAAAGTTCAAAGATGTCTTTGGATGTGCTACCATTCCCTATGCTTGAACAAATCTGTTCCAGCATGACAATGCCCCTGTTTACAGTGTCAGCTCCATGAAGATACAGTATGGTTAACATGGGTTGTAGTGATGGGTCATACATTCGTGAGTAGTCTCAAAGAGTGATTTTACCTCTCCAGTTAACCTCTCCACTCTTCTAGTCCAAGTCATTCATTCTTTTACCACATGATTCCCATATACGCTATGCAATGCATTATATATGAAACAGAATTGATTAACTAACACAATTCCCAGAAAAATGAAAGTTATTATAACAGCAAATGGGGACTAAATGTGGAATGGGGTTTTTAAAAAAACACATGAATCATATGGTCAGGTGTGCACAATCAAGCCACCACTGCCCACAGTACCAACACACAGAATTGGCAAGCATGCCAACCGTGTAGCAATTTGATGTATATAGATGCACTTTGCAAACATAGCTAACCCTCAAGTTACGATGGAGATGAGTTTCGATTACCCCAGCTTGACTTGAAAATATTGTAAGTCGAGAAATCAGTATGACGTAATAATTGAACAAATTGCAGTGCATAATTTAGCAAAAAGAGCAATTTACAGTATTATACTGTAAAAGTTTACAGTATATGTGGATATACGCTGCTACATTTGTCTGCTGCGTGAAACTTAAAATATTTGTACAATAGCACTCTCTTGAAGAGAAGATGGGATAAACAGGAATTCGATGAATTCTATGGGTCCCCAGTGGATTTGCAACCAAGTATGGAACATTTATTAGTGTTTGTCCAGTTACTTTTGTTCCCTGCAAAATAAGGTCCATTGAAAATGTAGGGTTTTATCCGATAGAGACCATGTAACTATTAATAGGTTAATTACTACAATTAAAAAGGGGACACCAAAGAGCCCTATATGGTGGACCCTAAACATTATATACTGTAAGTCAAATGAAAAGCACAATAAAATCTTATTGTTGATTATTGATGATGAAGTGCTTAGAACCGTATGTATATTCTTACATGTTGATCTCTGCACCCACATGATCCAACAGTAGTTTGAAATGCTCCAGTAGACTTTGTTTCAGTAATTAAACTATATTACAATTTTTTTTTATCTTTACAAATCCTAAATAATCAAATGTAATATGACGGTAATAAACTGGAGAATGTTTTTATTTAAATTAAATCGTCCTTTGACCTTTGAGAGGAGGATAATAATAGAATTAGTTCTAAAAAATATCTCTCCACAAGTCGAGACACTCTTTTTTGGTTAAACAGTCGGCAGTCCGTTCTATGAAAATATTTAACTATTGTAAGATCTGTGTAATAAAGCGGAATAAAGAGATGGAGATGAAAGGACAGAGACGAGGCAGAAGAGGCTGAATACACATTAACCATAGATAAAATTAAACCTTGAATTAGATCTTGAAGTCTCTCTCTCTCTCTTTCTCTCTCTCTCTCTCTCTCTCTCTAACTCTCACTTTCGCACTCTCTTCACCCTTTTTTATTCCCTTTTCTTCTCCCCCCAGTAATTAAAATGTCACAACTTGCACAAACCTGCCCACACCTGAGTTAGTGACCCAGGCAGTCCCGATGTGGCTGACAGCAGGTGTCATAACCCGCCGCTCAGCCTCCAATTAACACAGCTTAGTCTGGACCAGGCACAGCCTGGCACACCACGAAAAAGTGCAAAATTAAGCTGTCGCCAAGCTGTAACTCATGTGATAAGACACCTTGGCCCTGTGGAAAAGCATTTGCGAAGGGCGTGTGTGCTGTATAGAAAAGAAAGCAGGATGAAGAGAGAGAGAGAGAGAGAGAGAGAGAGAGAGAGAGAGAGAGAGAGACAGGAAGTGAGTGAGAGCCTTTATCACACTACAGTAAGTGGTCGAGGGTTGTTCTACTGACTGGGCATTTCATTCAGCCTCCCTATTGAGACTGAAGAGGGAATACTTTTAAAAGGATAAGAATGTATAACACTCCTTAATGAATGCTAAAGTCAGGCCCCAGGGCCAAACAAGACATATGTTAACTGGCCAATGTTTGCTCTATTAGAAAAACGATACGAGCGTATCATGTTTTATTTTTTTATTTGTTCCTCCGTACAGTGATTGCAGACTCTATTAATACTGGTTGCTAAATGTCTATGTATTCACTATTTTGCAGATTACTTGGTTATGTCTATAGAAAACAGCACTATGGGATAAAAATTATGGGATTATACCCGGAATCCATTAAACATGGAAAATGGATTTTAGACAAAGTCCTCCTCTGAAGTGGAACTTTGCAACTAAGTGCATACATTTAAGGTGTTTTGATAGTCTGTCTGGTTACTTTTGGTCCTTGAAAAATAAGGTCCATTGAAAATGTAGAGATTTCGACCAAAGGGTCCATGTAACTATTAAAATGGTTGTTTTCTGCAATTAAGCAGGGGACTTCCACGCAACCTTTATGGATTTAAATCTGTTTATTGTTGACTAACTACTCTAATATAAGAGGAATGAAGCACTTAGTGATGGTACAGGTAGGCAGATGATTGGTATAGGATCACTCATCAGACCAACCCATCACTAATGTCTTATAACTCCCTGCCTCATGATGCTTTATTCCTTATTAATTGCATGCAAATGAGAGCTACTACAACATCAAGAGTAATTAAAAATGGCTGGTTTTAATATCAAATCCACTTTCATGAAGTTCATCCATCACACTTAAGACATTAATTTTTTTGTCATACTAGCTCAGAGAATAGTATTTCTTAATATTAGTATTTCACACATTTTTTTAGGAAAAAACACCATGAGACGTGTTAGACAGATGGCACGGTACATGCATAGTGCACATATCTGGCACCTCGGCACGTCAGCAGCTGTATTTCTTTACCACTTAATTACAGCCTCCTCCGATTTCTCTTCCACACAATTGAGAAGGTCATGTTGGGAGTGTAAGGGCACACTGGTTTGATATGAACATGCAGAGCGACAGCTTCCATGATAAGATCTTTTTGAAATGGTTGTAATAAAGTGTGGAAAGGCTTAATTGTGTGGAAAGTGAAAACTGGGTTTTGGGCCAGAAATGTTTTCTTTTTATTTTATTATTATAACTATATGGTGTAACCAAGGCTTTCCTTTTTGCTTGTTTTGTCTGAAATATAGATTGGGTTAAAGTGAACAAGGGTCATCAAACATACTTTGGTATCACCTGTGTTCTTTTTTTGACACATTGTGTATATGGTGTCCATTAACACAAGTTTAGACAAAAAAGTCACATGCCATCATGTACATGTCATTTCTTTCCCCAATTAAAGCAAATTAGCAATCTATCAACCTTATTATACACTAGAACACAACCTATTTATTAGCCTCTCAATTTATTTACTATGAAACTAAAGCCTTAGTTTTTCTTTAATTCAGTATTTAAAGGCATGTAAAATAAACCAAGACTTCGGGGTGCTTAAATTATATTCTCTATTACACCAAATTAGACTCTTGCACACCCTTAAAATAAGTCAATGCATTATTGCAGATTAGTGAGAAAACAAAATCCTGTATTTAAGAAATAAATATGTACCACATATCACTTTCCTTTAAAAAAAAAAACCTGAGACAATAAGTGCTGTGCAGGGTGAGATTGAATTTGAAATTGAATAAGGTATGTGTGATCAAGACATGGAAGTGCAGTGGGAAACGTAGACTCTGCCCATAAACCTGACATCCCATTATATTACTTTCCAGTTAAGATATGGTACATTTTCTATTCTCTAAATTATGGATGTTTTATTAGTTTTTTTTTTATTTCATTGTTTCACACTAAAAAAAAAAAAATCCATAATCACAAATAATAACTTACCTACACAGTTGAAGAAACAATCCATCCATGGGCATGAAAGAAAAAAAGAAAGGAGTCATATTAGTTCCAGCACATCCAATGCATGTAAATCCAAAAATTAACACAGCTTTAAAAGATTTTTATGCATGAACAGTATATGCAAACATTATGCACATTTAAGTATATGAGTAAGCATAACGTGCCCCGAGGGTTCGAGTTATGGAGGCTTTAAGTGAGTAAAAAAAAGAAAATCAATTGCCTGCTAAGAAATGTAATGCTGAAGTGCAATGTATTTCTCCCCGTATGGCCACACAGGCACTGTGCACTGTGGTTTTCAGCTCACTTTCCAATCTCCCCCACTCGGCCTATTGACTGTGAATGCACATTATACTGTTTTTTTCTGGAATTTTCCCCAGGATGGAAGAAAGCACAAAGGGCACTCGCTATACATTAACTCTTGTTTGTTTATTTAGAAATACGTTTCTCAGCCTTCACAGTGGTAGCAAGAAAAGTAAAGTCGGAGAGAGATTTCCTAAGAGGAAGTGGACAGATCGAGAGCAGAGCGAGCATCTCGGTGGAATCGCATTAAAAAGATCGCAGGAAGATGTCTCCAAGAAACATCCCCCTGGTCATTAAGCATGGCAGTAGGATGCAGAAATGAAAATTTGATCACAAACAGAGACAGAAAAAAATGCATCAAGTGTGCGGTGTTAACTTCTGGTACTACCACTGCCTGTGGGAGTGAGTGTCAGTTTGTGCCATTTTGTGTCAGCGTGCAGAAATGTAGCCTCGCAAATCATGCTGGGATGAAGCGTGTGTGTGTGTGTGTGTGTGTGTGTGTGTGTGTGTGTGTGTGTGTATATATACGCCGGGTGAAGTTTTCGAGGAAGGTTAATGGAGTGACACAAATTTCAAGCTGATGGTTATTTGACACAAATAGTACTTGAGGCATTCAAACTTTGCATTCCTGTCCAGAAGAAAACAGTCTCACACACACACACACCTGTAAACACTAGGATATAAATCTTGTCTTTGACAGATCGATAGGCCTGAAGTGTCAAACAT